>JAJJWW010003502.1:0-19168 GCA_023531295.1 Papaver armeniacum | reverse complement strand
TGATAGGTGTAGAATACACCTAATTTACTATCTAGTAGTTTATGCTTTTTTGCTATTTTTCTTGTAAATTATGTATTTTACGCTTGTTTTGAGTTTTATAGCTACTTTGGGTGTGGAGGAGGAAAGAAGAAGAAATCACCCTATTTGAGCCAAAGGGTAAAATTGTCATTTCATCAAGGAGGGAATACTATATGGAGCCAGACTAAGGTTAAGGGTGACTCAAATTGCGAAAGGACAATAATAGTTAAGGGGAGGTCGAAAAGAGGTGTCCCTTATCGAAAAGAAGTGAGTGAGAATAGCACTTGGGTGTACTTAGTGGGTGTTTGAATCCACCCATACCACGAACTCTAACCCATACCAAAGCCCACATGTCCGATCCACCTAACCTAAGCCCATCCATCTACCCAGGACCCATAATCCAAGCCCACACCCTGGCTTCGACCCCTGCTCACATATCTGCTCCATACCCTAACCATACCCAGGATCCATAACTGCATGCAGAATCCGCCCCCATTTAAACCTAAACCTAAAATCGAAAAGGGTGTCTTTCTTTCTCAATCATTTTCACTACCCTTTGTCTGAAGTAAAGAGAAGCGACCATGGCTCTTTGTTGTTGACGAAGAGTCCGAGATCGACAGCTGGCATTGAGTGAGCAGAAAGTATGGGCTGTGTCGAATCGAGTGATGTTTGCGGGGGTTTGTGTTTGAATCTGAGATGGGGATGGTGAATCGAAGATAACTCTACTGTTATCGATTCGGTGAAAGAATGGAGTGTTGGTATTTCTATTTCAAACAGAAAGAGAAGGAATCGATGATATAAGATAACTTGATGATTAAGAAAACGGATCAGCAGAGAGAGGGTTTGGCGTTGGTTTTTCTCTTTTCGAATCGAACGAGAGATTGAGAAATCGATTGAAAGCTGCTTGGTTTTAACAAGAATTACTCGGGGAGGAAGAAATTGAAGATGGAGTTACGAGTGGTGATGTTGATATGACCCGATGGTGTGCTGCTTTTATGAGTTGAATGGTTTGGGGCCCGAGTTGGTCTTGTCGATAAGATGAAATAGATTGAAGCAACGAAAGAAAGATCGGATAAATGAATCTACGATGGGTTGGTGGTAGTCTCGATGTGAAGCTCGGGGAGATAGAGTTTTATGAATCGAGAAGAATGAAGCTCGGAAAGGGGTTACGATGAGTTTTGGAGCTGTTGTTAGAGGTGGGCTTTGATTTTACGAGGGCAACAATTGGGTATGGCTAGTAGTAACGATTTGAAGCTTTGCAATTGATGAATGAGTGAAAAGAATTAGATGTATGTATTAGGTTTATTCTGAGCGCAGAAGAGAGGCTGGGGTGGCGGGAAATCGATCGCAGTAGAAACTATCATTACGTCCTGCAGCGAGTTGACTCGGGCCGTCCCAAGCGGCCCAGATGGCCAGGTCGGTGGTGAAATAGGATTAAGTCAGTAAGGTTGTTAGCAGGCGATTCGATGTGAGCTCATATGAGTAAGCAGGATTAGGCTTAGTCGAAGCTATCAAAGTCACTCTCCTTCTCCTTGACCTTTGACTAACTTGTTGGTAACAGTTGACTAGTTTGACCGTTAGTCCTAACGGAAGGAGCCGGACGGAATATTAAAGTCGAATATTCTCTCGACGACAAAATTGCAGGCGGCCGTGTGTGGCGTTTTAGAGGCCAAAATTAAGCCCAAATCCCGATTTTCAGAAACGAGGCAAAATTTCCAGGAATTTTCTATGGACTCCTCTCATGGGTGTGAAAGACAAATTTAGGAATTGGATGGAAATTGGACTCAAATTTGGAAAGAGAAGGTGAAGAGTTGAGAAAAGCTTGGAATTGGAAATTGAATTGCAAAAGGAAAAGGATTCTAATCCTTAGAAGATTTGGAGAATTTTGAAGCCTATAAATCTTTAAGAAGTTTCTACAACTTCTCTCTCTACATCTTTTAGACATCTCTCTACACACACAATTCTTTTCTTTTCTTATTCTTTGTGTGAACTTTTTAACATGAGTAGTTAATTTTTATTGATTGAGGATGAATTCTAGTTCTTAACATGATTTGAGTTTTGTTTTCAAATTCTATCTTGAAGTTTTTCACATAATTATCGCTTGTTTTTACTAATAGGAGTGATCTTAAAGACATTCATGATTGATTGATAGATTGTTTGGGTGGCCAACTAAATTGATTTGTTAATTTAATCTAAAGCTAGTGAAAGTTAGGGGATAAGTAATGGTTCTTTGACTCTTTACATAAGTAGAAAACACGAGACCTTGCGGAGGGATTCCGTGGAGCAATTGTGTGTAGAAACAACGTTAGCAAGTAGACCTTGAGCTAAGAAGTCTAACTACTAATATCAACCTAAGAAATTCATAAAACCTAATGCATGAGCCAAGTTACATCTAGGTTGAGCTGAATTCAGGTGGCTTGGTGATTAGAATCCGGTAGTCGAGAACTTAATGTCCGGTGATACAAGGATTTAGGGTTTAGGCAGGCTATTGCTTTACCACGGTTGGTGATAATCTGTGACTAATAACAAGTAGAAAAGAACATAACTTTAATCATTGTTTTCATCTAAGAAGAATACCTTGATCTTCTCTCTCTTATTGCTTTCATCTTTCAACTTTCGATTTTAATTGCTTTGTTTATTTTCTTTTGTTTTTACACCTTTTGTGACAATTTGTACAACTAGAATCTCGTGCTCTCGTGGGATCGACCTTGACTACCCTATATTACTTGTTAATTAGGTAGTAAAGTATTAATTAATTTGTTGTGGTACGACACGCATCCGCGTGACACACCCTAGTTCGCGAATGATATTTCGCAAGGGCAAATGTAAGACCTAAAATCACATATAAGGGTTATCTCTTGACATGGCTCGGTGAAAAGGTTACAGCTCTGGAACTGAGTCATGGAGATTTGGGCCCAATGAAAGCTGTCAAGGGAAGATACCTCGGATTTCCAACTATATATATAAGGTTATACCTGGTTGGGCCTTGGGGTCTCTTCAAGGATTGATGTATGTCAAGGCGGCAAGGTACGGTTGAGCCAAGAGTGCAGGGCATTTGAAGTGTCTCGTCCATTTCTTGGCAGAGTATTGGCATATATTGCACTCGGCCGAAAAAACTCCACTTAGGGTGCAGTCTAGTAACCATAAACCATATAGGTATAAGGGATAAGAGGCTGCGAAAACAAGCTGGTTGTTATTAAGACCGGATGGGAGGAGCTAGTCTTGTATAGCCGATGTCGCCTCCTGAAGGGCAACCGAGAGATGATAAGGCGGAACCACATTAGGGATCGATAAGTGTCAAAAGACAGCAATGTCATGGAGACTCCCCCATGTTCGCAAGGACATTTAGACACTGTCATATTATCATAAATGAAATATCTGAGAGGCAAAAATACTAAAGAAATGATAAGACAAGATCAATGGGTCATTGTATGAAAGTGTAAAGGATGTCCTGCGATCTTGTCATAAGACCGTCAATGTCATAGGAACTATATGTTGAAAATATTTAGACCGTCATATTGATGCAAAATGAGGTGGCAAAATAAGACCTTTACCTAGGAAGGCAAAATAAGACCACACAAAAACAATGATAAGACAAGATCAATGGGTCATTACATGAAAATGTAAAAGGCGTCCTGCGATTTTATGCACCCAATGATAAAATTCAACATACTATGCAGAGTTATGGAACCGAAACCATGGAAGTGCGGAAACTTATATTCTTTATACACTTCCAAGTGTGGACAAGAATAAGTGTGGGGAAGCTTTTATCGGTTCATAGCTTCACCTTTGCTTTATGTTACTAATATTTGTGTGAAGCTAGTGTTTGCAAAACAGGTTCTATGGAAGGATCCTCAACTTTTCCGATTATTGGTGTATGGGAATGAATCTTACAAGAAGCTAAGTCGGGCCGTCGACTATAAAACAAAGCGCGACGTGGGAGGCAACCCACCGGTTTTGTATCTCTTATCCTTTTGCTTTTTATTTTTGTTTCGTTTATTTATTTTTTACTGTTTTCATATCATATTTGCATCCCTATGTTTAATTTCATTGAGTCCGTAATCTATCTTAGAAGAGAATTATGCCGAATACCTTTTCGTCAGAAAATTTCAGACTGCGTAGTTCAGTCAGAGACCATAACTGTCAGACCGTTTATCAAAACACTGTGAAATTTTGACACTGTGTAGAAAACACGTAGGTGAACAACTTTTTGTGAAATGGAGTTTTTCCAAATTCCCTACCAATTTGCACAGTTTTTGCGTTTTATCTGCTGTTACGTCAGAATTCAGAACTTTCGGTTTACACATTGAGACAATGTGAAGTTTAAGTGTGGGGGAGCATTTATATGTTTGTATAGTTTGTTTTTGACACCATTAGTGGATGGAACCATTTTGAATGCAGGAGTTGAGGAACTAATTAACTAAAGGGGAAGAAGATGCTCAAATCACAAAATAACATGATAGTCGTTACCATATCTCCTAATATCACCATATCGCATTCTATTTTTTTATTTTTCCATATTTATCTATTGTTCTCTAAGTGTTTTGGTGGGTCACTAAAAAATCGACGTGTTATTACTGCTAGGATGAAATAGAGTGGTTGAGTTGCTAAAAAAAAAAAAAAAAAAATTGAAAAAAAAAAAAAAAAAAAAAAATTTGAAAAAAATATTTGAAAAAGAAAAAAAAGGACCGATCAATTAGACCAAACGGAATAAAAAAGACACTTGGGAATAGCGGTATGTGTGAAACGTAGTCCACTGTCTCAAATCGCCTAAACAAGCGTGGAATGCGAGGATCCAAGGCAACTATCATGTATTTCTTGACAAGCATGCGCTTGGATCTAAAAAAGATCTAATCATGCGGGTCTAAAAATTGGATCAGTTTGATCCAATCATAAAAAAAAATTATTATTGTGTTGAATAAAGTCACTCTTGGTTCCCTTGTATATGCCAATTGATTTGATGTAGCATTCGGCCTTTAAGTAGCTCAATCCAATAGGATTAGGTTCATCTTAGCGGTGACCTTGAGTGAGATATGGGAAACATCGAACACTTGTGAATATTCGCCAACATCTACATCTATATCCATCTTCTTAATCTTTTCATTGTGATTGTGGTTTGTTTGTTTAGGGGTATTGTGGCTTGTTCGACTATCTATTTAGAGTTTATTTACTAATATATGAATTGAATTTGCAAGGTACCTCCTCTGTAGTCAATTTGGATTGGTTCATTGATTTGTCACGAATAGACGGAGTTTGAAATATAGGTTTGTGGGTATATCTCTAGTAAACCCTCACCGAGACTATAACTCGTCCACTAGGGACACCTAGGGGTTTAAAGGCTTGTTATTTATGCTAAAAGTGACCGTAGCCTCGACGACACGGAGTTGTTGTATTTATTGCTTTGGTTTGATTTGCTCGAGGACTAGCAAAGTCTAAGTGTGGGGGAATTTGATAGGTGTAGAATACACCTATTTAATATCTAGTATTTATGCTTTCTTTGCGAGTTTTTCTTGTAAATTATGTATCTTATGTGTGCTTTTGAGTTTATTAGGTGCAATGGAGTCATTTGGAGCAAAAATACCAATTGGAACTCGTTCCAAATACAAGATTTCTACTTTTCATTGTGTAGAGGACGAGAAGATGAAGACGATGGCGAAAGAATGGAGTCATTACGAGTTCGTATGAAGAAGTTATGGGCAAAACAAGAACTCATAAGCAATAAGGGCAAGAGTGTCATTTGGGGGCAAACACTATACTGGAGCTGGCATCACGTTAAGGGCAACTCTAGGAGGTATTAAATAACAGCCGACAAATGTTAAGGGACTATTGAGGCCCAGGTACCCTTATCCTGCTTTACTTGAGTGGTTAAATCCTTTACAATTCTTACAACAAAAATGAAAATTGAGAGGAGTTATTTCTCACCCGAAACTGAAATTGAGAAAAGACCATGACTTTTTGTTGGAATCGAGATGAGAAAAAAATGGTGAGGTTAAGAAGAACACGGATAAGGTAGAAATGGAATAGATCAATGGGTTTTAGCTAGTTGATGTGACGAATCATCTTGTTCTTTGTTGGTATTGAAGAAATCGGATCGAAACCGGATCTACTAGTGTGGTTGTTGAATGCGAGAGAAAGAGATCGACATGGTTATTGGTTCGGATCGATGGATGATTGGTTGTGAGACTCGGATGAATGGGTTTCCAAGTTAAATTTGTGAGGATTTTCAAGGGTTGTCGAGATGAAGTTCTAATGAAGGGGGTGAGAGATGGGTTTTGTTACGAGAATTACGGGTGTTGCTAAGATGGGCCTTAGTCATGGCGGGAATGAAGCTCTTGATATTTGTGACAAGATGCGGCACAGGCCATATGGGCGGGATGAAATGACCCGATGCACCATCTTGGTGCAACACCGAGATAACCTTGCAAGATGGATATGACCCGACCACGACTCGATGTTGTGACCGACGACCGACTCGGTGCCTTGACCCGTCCGGCCGAGATGACTCGATCGACTCGTTGGCCATGGCCGGGTTGACTTTGCGATTCTGGAGACACTTCCAGAAACGACTATTCCGAAGATTCGACCATAATCGATTTTCAGCGAGCGTTTTTGGACAATTTCTACGGGTTTCTCTCCATTGTGGTAGGGTGAATTTCCAACTAATGGACTTTGAAGACAAAACCTAGTTTTGGAAGGAGTGGAGCTATATAAAGAGAAGACTTTTATTATCTATCATATATCTTTTCTAATTCTTTTTCTCTCTACTTGTTTTCTAGGGTTTAGAACATGAAACTTCTCTTTCTTCTTGTGATGAACTCCTTGAATATAGTACCTAATTATCTATTGGTTATGGAATAGTTGGATTTCACAAAGCATGATTCTTTGATTCAATATATTAGTTTTGTCTCATATTTATCGTTTGCAATTCTCTGAAAATATTTGTTTATGATTGATTGATTGTTTTGTCAAGTTGCAAATTGGTAGAACTTCTAATCACATCTATTGCTAGTTTAGGGTTTATTATCATAAAAGTGATATTCCTTGGATACAAGTAGCATAATATGATTATAATTTGTAGTGATATATTCTTATGATCATATGTGAATCGTAACCTTTGTTAAATTGAATTAGTGCGCTTTCCACGTTCGATTGCTTTGATTGGCACGATTTCACAGAACTTAACGCATCTAGGGAATTAAACTTGATTAGTGCTTTTACACGTTAGGTTGTTCCTTTAGGTAGAATTCATATTCGCATCTTTTAATGTGTTTGTTGATGACATGAGGAGGTTTGCGGGATATTCTTAAGATCAAGGTATTCTAGGGTCTTTGATAAAAGTTGAGATTAAATATCAATTCTAGTTATTGTAAAAGCATGTTAGTGAATGGCGAAATCCTTAACAATATCTCTTATCTTATTTGTTTACTTTTGTTTTATTTGCTTTTTGTTTATTTTTATTTACACCAGAAATTCTTTGGTGTTTTATATAGGAAATCATAACAATTTGACAACCTAGACCTCTCATTGGGATCGATCCTTTCTTGCCCTTGCTATATTTATATTTTGAGTAGTAAGAAAGTGTAAATTATTTTAGTACGCTTTACAGCGGTCAAATTTTAGGCGCGTTGCCGGGAGAGGCATCGGTTGTCAATTGTTTTTGGTTTCTTATTTTTGTATTTAGTTTTTTGTTTTATTTTTCTTATTTTAGGTTTAGCTTAGGTTTGAGAATTATTTCAAAGCTAATTTCTATGGAAGGAGCATATTGGAACAACGGATGCGGTTTTCAACCTCAACAATATGATAACTACCAATTCCATGGGTATAATCAAAACCAATTCATTGGTTATGACCAATATTCCATGGAACCTTGTGGTTTCCTCAACAACCTTATGGTGAGTATGTGTGTGAACAACAACAAGGATGGGAGGATTCTTGCTTGTGAACAAAAGTCTCTAATTTTATAGATAAAGTTTCACCTTTTTACAAGAGGAATTTAAAAGAGCTAAAGAGACTACGAGCGAGCAACTCCAAGAACTTCGTGAAGGTATGACTATCTTGCGAAGAGACATTGATCAATATAAAGGAAGATATGGATAATTCTAATGTGCATATGGTTTGTGATGAATATTTGATTGATGCTAATGTTGAAAAAGGCCAATCCTTGGGCACTTTCGTGGATAATTGTGTAGTTAACTCAACTCTTGATCGTAATAATGATCATTCACTTATTCAAAAGGATGAGTTCGAGTTTAGTAACACTAAATTCAGCGAGGAACAATCTTATGTTGACTATGATAGTGACGGTGATTATGATACATTGCTTGAAACAACTCATGGTGACATCTCCGAGGAGTCTTTTTGGGATCAAGATGAAGATGAAGAGGAATATGTTGACACTTGTGTAGATTACTCAAGCATTGATCTTAATAATGATCAAGAGCCTATTCAAAGGGTGGAGCTTGAGGATGATGCATTTTTGAGTGTTCTAAAAAAGTTTCTTATGATAAAATTTGGATCCGCAAAAGAGTATGTGCCTTACAAAAAGGAGGAATATGTTGAGAATGAAACCGTTATGACCAATATTATGGAAGACCCAATTGAACTTGTGCATGATTGTAATGATGATGTCTATGTCGAGACTTTGGTTACGGCAGAAACGGACGAAGAATGGTTGCAAGGTTTGATAGAGGACCATGATACACAAGAGGTGAATAATTCACTTGAGTTTTTTAAGGATGAAGAGGATTAAAGTAATACAAGAGATTGTGCGAGTTTATCTAACCCTTTGCCTATTGTTTCTTCTCCTTTACCTCTTATTGGTTTGAATATATGTGCTTCAAAACATTGTTGAATGACTTTGTTTCTCGTTTTCCGCCATTAGAGACACTTGATTCTCATACTATGCAGGTTATGGAACCAGAAACCATGGAAGTGCTGACTTCTATATTCTTTATACACTTCCAAGTGTGGACAAGAATAAGTGTGGGGGAAGCTTTTATCGGTTCATAGCTTCACCTTTGCTTTATGTTACTAATATTTGTGTGAAGCTAGTGTTTGCAAAACAGGTTCTATGGAAGGATCCTCAACTTTTCCGATTATTGGTGTATGGGGAATGAATCTTACAAGAAGCTAAGTCGGGCCGTCGACTATAAAACATGCTACGTGGGAGGCAACCCACCGGTTTTGTATCTCTTATCCTTTTGCTTTTTTTTTTTTTGTTTCGTTTATTTATTTTTTACTGTTTTCATATCATATTTGCATCCCTATGTTTAATTTCATTGAGTCCGTAATCTATCTTAGAAGAGAATTATGCAAATACCTTTTCGTCAGAAAATTTCAGACTGCGCAGTTCAGTCCAGAGACCATAACTGTCAGACCGTTTATCAAAACACTGTGAAATTTTGACACTGTGTAGAAAACACGTAGGTGAACAACTTTTGTGAAATGGAGTTTTTCAAATTCCTTACCAATTTGCACAGTTTTTGCGTTTTATCTGCTGTTACGTCAGAGAATTCAGAACTTTCGGTTTTACACATTGAGGACAATGTGAAGTTTAAGTGTGGGGAGCATTTATATGTTTGTATAGTTTGTTTTTGACACCATTAGTGGATGGAACCATTTTGAATGCAGGAGTTGAGGAACTAATTAACTAAAAGGGAAGAAGATAGCTCAGAAATCACAAAATAACATGATAGTCGTTACCATATCTCGGAATATCACCATATCGCATTCTATTTTTTTATTTTTCCATATTTATCTATTGTTCTCTAAGTGTTTTGGTGGGTCACTAAAAATCGACGTGTTATTACTGCTAGGATGAAATAGAGTGGTTGAGTTGCTAAAAAAAAAAAAAAAAAAAAATTGAAAAAAAAAAAAAAAAAAAAAAATTTGAAAAAAATATATGAAAAGAAAAAAAAAAAAAAGACCGATCAATTAGACCAAAACGGAATAAAAAGACACTTGGGAATAACGGTATGTGTGAAAGCGTAGTCCCCTGTCTCCGTCGCCTAAACAAGCGTGGAATCACGAGGATCCAAGGCAACTATCATGTATTTGTGACAAGAAGCATGCGCTTGGATCTAAAAGATCTAATCATGCGTCTAAAAAATTGGATCAGTTTGATCCAATCATAAAAAAAAATTATTATTGTGTTGAATAAAGTCACTCTTGGTTCCCTTGTATATGCCAATTGATTTGATGTAGCATTTTTTCACTAAGTAGCTCAATCCAATAGGATTAGGTTCATCTTAGCGACCTTGATGGATATGAAACATCGAACACTTGTGAATATTCCCTTGTATCTACATCTATATCCATCTTAATCTTTTCATTGTGATTGTGGTTTGTTAGTTTTAGAAGTATTGTGGCTTGTTCGACTATCTATTTCGAGTTTATTTACTAATATATGAATTGAATTTATAAGGTACCTCCTCCTGTAGTCAATTTGGATTCGTTCATTGATTTGTCACGAATAGACGGAGTTTGAAATATAGGTTTTGTGGGTATATCTCTAGTAAACCCTCACGAGACTATAACTAGTCCACTAGGGACACCTAGGGGTTTAAAGGCTTATTATTTATGCTAAAAGTGACCGTAGCCTCGACGACACGGAGTTGTTGTATTTTATTGCTTTGGTTTGATTTGCTCGAGGGACTAGCAAAGTCTAAGTGTGGGGAATTTGATAGGTGTAGAATACCACCGTATTTAATATCTAGTATTTATGCTTTCTTTGCGAGTTTTCTTGTAAATTATGTATCTTATGTGTGCTTTTGAGTTTATTAGGTGCAATGGAGTCATTTTGAACAAAAATACCAATTGGAACTCGTTCAAATACAAGATTTCTACTTTCGTTGTGTAGAGAGGACGAGAAGATGAAGGCGATGGCGAAAGAATGGAGTCGTTACTAGGTTCGTATGAAGAAGTTATGGGCAAAACAAGAACTCATAAGCAATAAGGGCAAGAGTGTCATTTCGAGGCAAACACTATCCGGAGCCTGGCATCACGTTAAGGGGCAACTCTAGGAGGTATTAAATAACAGCCGACAAATGTTAAGGGACTGCACTGGGTACCCCTTATCCTTTACTTGAGTGGTTAAATCCCTTTACTGATTCTTACAACAAAAGGCTGAAAATTGAGAGGAGTTATTTCTCACAGAAACCCGAGAAATTGAGAAAAAGCGACCATATTCTTGTTGGAATCGAGATGAAAAAAAAATGGTGAGGTTAAGAAGAACACGGATAAGGTAGAAATGGAATAGATCAATGGGTTTTAGCTAGTTGATGTGACGAATCATCTTTATTCTTTGTTGGTATTGAAAATCGAGATCGGGGCCCAGATCTACTAGTGTGGTTGTTGAATGCGAGAGAAAGAGATCGACATGGTTATTGGTTCGGATCGATGGATGATTGGTATGAAGACTGGGATGAATGGGTTTCAAGTTAAATTTGTGAGGATTTTCAAAGGGTTGTCGAGATGAAGTTCTAATAGAAGGAAATTGAGAGATGGGTTTGTTACGAAATTACAGGGTGTTGCTAAGATGGAAATTTGTGGTCATGGCGAAATGGAAGCTCTGATATTTGTGACAAAGATGCGACACGGCAGGCCATTATGGGTTGGGATGAAATGAGCCGATGCACCATCTTAGTGCAACACCAGATAACTGGCAAGATGGATATGACCTGACCACGACTCAGCTGATGGTGACCACTGACCTGACCACGACTCGGTGCCTTGACCCATCAGGCCAGAGATGACTCGATCGGCGGTTGACCATTGGCCGTTGACTTGCCGATTCTGCACGAGACACTAAACAGCCCTATTAGGCGGGATTAAATATAATCCAGATTTCGTGAAACGTTTTGGGACAATTTCTACATGGTTCTCTCCATGGTGGGCGGGTGAATTTCCAACTAATGGACTTTGAAGACAAAACCTAGTTTTGGAAGGAGTGGAGCTATATAAAGAAGACTTTTATTATCTATCATATATCTTTTCTAATTCTTTTTCTCTACTTGTTTTCTAGGTTTAGAACATGAAACTTCTCTTTCTTCTTGTGATGAACTCCTTGAATATGAGTACCTAATTATCTATTGGTTATGGAATAGTTGGATTTCACAAAGCATGATTCTTTGATTCAATATATTAGTTTTTGTCTCATATTTATCGTTTGCAATTCTCTTGAAAATATTGTTTTATGATTGATTGATTGTTTTGTCAAGTTGCAAATTGGTAGAACTTCTAATCACATCTATTGCTAGTTTAGGGTTTATTATACGCAAAAAGTGATATTCCTTGGATACAAGTAGCATAATATGATTATAATTTGTAGTGATATATTCTTATGATCATATGTAGAACGAACCTTTGTTAAATTGAATTAGATGCGCTTTCCACGTTCGATTGCTTTGATTGGCCTGATTTCATAGAACTTAACGCATCTAGGGAATTAAACTTGATTAGTGCTTTTACACGTTAGGGTGTTCCTTTAGGTAGAATTCATATTCGCATCTTTTTAATGTGTTTATTTGATGACAGGAGGTTTGCGGGATATTCTTGCGATCAAGGTATTCTAGGGTCTTTGATAAAAGTTGAGATTAAATATCAATTCTAGTTATTGTGAAAAGCATGTTAGTGAATGAAAATGAAATCCTTAACCAATATCTCTTCTATCTTATTTGTTTACTTTTGTTTATTTGCTTTTTTGTTTATTTTTATTTACACAATCGTAAATTCTTTCGGGTGTTTTATATAGGAAATCATAACAATTTGACAACTGGAGACCTCTCAGTGGGATCGATCCTTTCTTGCCCTTGCTATATTTATATTTTGAGTAGTAAGAAAGTGTAAATTATTTTTGACGCTTACGACAGCGGTCACTTTACCTACGGTTGGTGATAATCTGTGACTAATAACAAGTAGAAAAGAACATAACTTTAATCATTGTTTCGTAACGAAGAAGGATTCCTTGATCTTCTCTCTCTTATTGCTTTCATCTTTCAACTTTCGATTTTAATTGCTTTGTTTATTTTCTTTTGTTTTTTACACCCCCCTTTTGTGACAATTTGTACAACTAGAATCTCGTGCTCCTCGTGGGATCGACCTTGACTACCCTATATTACTTGTTAATTAGGTAGTAAAGTATTAATTAATTTGTTGTGGTCGACACGCATCAAATTTTAGCGCCGCGATGGCCCTACGGGAGCAACGGATGATTTTAGTTGTTTTTATTTTCTTTTTGGTTTTATTATTGCTTTGTTGGATTCTATTAAAGTATCTAACTTGGTTTTTGAATCTTATTTCGGTGAGGTTTTCCATATACGGTGGACAAGAGCAAGCATATTACAACAATCATTACGGTTTTCAACCTCAACATTATGGCAACTTCCAACCATCCTTAGGATACACTATATGGATATTCTCATACATATCAACAACCTTATGACGGGTATGTAAGTGAACAATCATTAGGAGGAGGATAGTTATGCTTCAAATCTATGTATGATCTCCTTGGTGCAAGGCAACTGGTTTGAGGGAACTTGAAAGAAGGTTATCAATTGATCGATGAAGGCCTAGCATGGGATGAAGAAATTTTGAAGCTAAAGAGCTTTAAGAATAGAGCGTGAAAAATCGTTATTATATGGGTTATGATGATGATTATGAACCTTATGAAAATTATTGTAACAAGGGTAAAGTTATTCCAACTCGGATCATAATAACGATCTATCACCTATTCAAAGGGAGGGAGATTGGGTGTGACTTACTATTGTTGTAAACGAAGTAACACCCGCACATGAAGATCTTACAATCTACAATCAGATGAGAATCATTTTAGTGAATGGCCCGATTAGATGAGAATGAATGTTGAAAGAGATGATTATAGAGGATGAAACCACATTCATTGATTTTGTGGAAGACCCAATTGAACTTGCTAATGATTATGATGATATCTGAGACTTTGGTTAAGGTAAGAAAACGCGAAGAATGGTTGCAAGGTTTAATAGAGGACCACGATATCTGAAGAGGTAAGTAATTCACTTGAATTTTTTAAGGATGAAGAGGATTCTATAATACAAGAATTTGTGAAATAATTGTCTAACCCTTTGCCTATTGATTCTTCTCCTTTACCTCTTATTGGTTTATTGTATGTGCTTAAAGTATTTTGGATGATTTTGTTTCTAAATATCCACCATTGGAAACACTTGATGCTAACACTATGCGGGTTTGCCAAGTGGAATACATGGAAGTTCCCGAATTCTATGTTCTTTATACACTTAGAGTGTGGACGAGAATAAGTGTGGGGAAATTTCTATCGGCGATAACATCACTTTATTGTTTTCTTGTGCTAATATTTGTATGGAGTTATTGTTTGCAAAGCAGGTATTATGGGTGGATCCTCAAATTTTCAGATTGTTAGTATATGGGGAATGAATCATTCAAGAGCCAAGTCGGGCCGTCGACTTTAAAACAAGCCAGCAATGGAGGCAACCCATCGGTTTTATTTCTTATCCTTTTGCTTTTGTTATTACTTTTTCTTGTTTTAACTTATCATGTTAAAATTTCCCACCTTGACTTTACTAGGAGGATTCAATTACATTGAGACAATGTAAGGTTTAAGTGTGGGGAGTGGATAAGCATGTTTTTAAAACAAAAATTACAAAAAAATGAAAAATTTGAAAAAAAAAAAAAAAAAAAGTTTTACTTAAAAATTCCAACTTTTAAAGATTTTAGAGTCACTAGCATATTTCTAGGTATGTTTACATAGAGATTTTGACCGACATAATTGAACTTGGAAATGTTAGAGAACTACATTCGGATTTCTTGTTTGTTTGAGTGTTAAATAATGGATTTAATCATGCTCTTGATGCGAATTTGGTGCAGGGAGAAATGCGTTATTAGAGTTCTTTGATCAATCATTAGTGGAGATTACCGTATTCATATCATGAGAGGCACCGACCAGAAATTTTCCATCTACTAAAGAGCTTTTTTTGTGTGTGTCACCGTAAGTTAATTCGGGTAGAATGGTGAGCTACCCAACCTCCCACCAATAAAAGCATTACTCTTTGATCTCTTGAGTGCTAATTTTGTCAATCATGAGGGTGACGTCCATGGATGAAAGCTTCCTTCTTGTAGTTCGATTTGCAGTTAGCACCATTTTCTCTCTCGACAACAACGGATCCATAGAAACACTCTCATCATCAACAGGAGCGACATAAAAATCTACAAGGAAAGTTGGAAAAGTTTAAGGTTTACAAGCAACGGAATGAAAAAAAAAAAAAAAAAAAAAAAGAGCAAATTTCAAATTCAAGTAAAGCAACATACAAAAGAGCGGATTTTACATATATGTTGAAGACTTACAATACAATGAGGTAATTTTATATCCAAGTATGAAGACTTATTCATGAAAGCGAAGAAAATTAAAAGGTGAGAATTTTTGAAGTTTATGATTTCAAGACGATACAAGTTGTGATGAATCAAGTGGTAAAATACTTCTCCCACGGCCATGGTTTATTTTTGTATTTAATTTCTCTAGTTCTTAAAAAAAAAAAAAAAAAAAAAAAAAAAAACAAGAGAAATATTTGTTCTTATTATTAGTTAAGGAAGTAGTTAGGGAAAGGAAAATATATAAGGAAGTTTCAAGCGACAAGGATTTTAAGGTAAAAGAGTTACAAATTGTGAAGGATTTATGAAATTCAAGGGTTTATCATCAATAAGTTGAAATCAAGACTAAGAAGTTAAAAGACGAGGAACGGAAGGACGTTTCTATTGGATGCCGTGAGAGTGGTGTTATCATAATTAGCGATCGGATGTGAAGGTGAGTAAGTAATCTCATCCTCGATAAAAATGGTTGATTTCCTTTCTTAGAGATCGTCAGAAAAATGGTTTTTCAAAATATTAAAAGATGTGGGTTTTAAAAAAATATTTCGAGTTATCCTTCCCACACCATTCAACGTGTCGCAGGGAATTCTCTTTTCATTCCTACTCTGCACACATGTGAGAACCATTAAAAAAAGCCGTCTTTTTGAGTGCAATTATCATAAAATCTTATATGGTGAGGCAGAAGTTGAGGCGAAATGCTTATTGATCGTTTCTCAAACACGCATTCTCTCATTATGGTGTGGTTATCTCTCACTCAACATTTAAGAACGAAACATATTCTTTAGTATTTTTTAACTTCTTATTACTAGCATGCGAAACTACATGTCCTCCATAACTCTTTGGATGCTTATGACGCTTTGAACGCTTTGAAGTTGTGAGTTTTTGGTTTGATTTGCTCGAGGACTAGCAAAGTCTAAGTGTGGGGAATTTGATAGGTGTAGAATACACCTAATTTACTATCTAGTAGTTTATGCTTTCTTTGCTATTTTTCTTGTAAATTATGTATTTTTACGCTTGTTTTGAGTTTTATATTACTTTAGTCGCTTGAGGAAAGAAGAAGAAATCACCTATTTGAGCCAAAGGGTAAAATTGTCATTTCATCAAGGAGGGAATACTATATGGAGCCAGTAAGGTTAAGGGGGTGACTCAAATTACCTCGAAGAAAGGACAATAATAGTTAAGGGGAGGTCAAAGAGGTGTCCCTTATCCAAAAGAAGTGAGTGAGAATAGCACTTGGGGTGTACTTAGTGGGTGTTTGAGTCACCCATACCCTGAACTCTAACCCATACAAAGCCCATATGTCCGATCCACCCCTAACCTAAGCCCATCCATCCTAAGACCCATAATCCAAGCCCACACCCTAAACTTCCCAAGCTCATATCTCACGCTTCTCCATACCAACCAACCATACCGGATCCATCACTGGTACCCAGAATCCGCCCCATTTAAACCTAAACCTAAAATCGAAAGGGTGTCTTTCTTTCTCAATCATTTTCACTACCTTTGTCTGAAGTAAAGAGAAGCTGACCATGGCTGCTGCATTGACGAATCCCGAGAAGATTGAGGCAGCTGTATTGAGTGAGCCCAGAAAGTATGAGGCATGTCCCGAATCAGTGATGTTTAGGGGTTTGTGTTTGAATCCTGAGATGGGGATGGTGAATCGAAGATAACTTCTACTGTATTTGTCGATTAGGTGAAAGAATGGAGTGTTGGTGACGCCTCTATTTCAAGAAGAGAGAAGGAATCGATGATATAAGATGAACGATGATTAAAGAAGAACAGATACCTTGAGAGGGGGTTTGGCAGTTGGTTTTTCTCTTTTAGAATCGAACCAAGAGATTGAGAAATCGAGTGAAGGCTCTTTGGGTTTTAACAAGAATTACTCGAGGAGGAAGAAATTGAAGATGGGTTCTGGTGGTGATGTTGATATGACCGATGAGTGCTGCGAGGATTGAATCGTTTGGGACTGAGTTGGTGCTGTCGATAAGATGAGAATAGATTGAAGCAACAGAAGAAAGATCGGATGAAATGGGTCTCCGATGGGTTGGTGGTAGTCTCGATGTGAAGCTCGGGGAGATAGAGTTTTATGAATCGAGAAGAATGAAGCTCGAGAAGGGGTTACGATGAGTTTTGGAGCCATTGTTGTTAGAGGTGAAGCTGATTTTACTCGAGGCAACAATTGGGTATGAGTAGTAGCGATTTGAAGCTTTGATTGATGAATGAGTGAAGAATTAGATGTATGTTTAGGTTTGTTACGGGCGGAAAAGAGAGGCACTTGAAATTGGCGGAAATCGATAAACGCCAAACTTCGAAATAAATCCCATAGCGGGATTGCTGAGCCCGTCCCAAGGCGATGTGGAATTAGGTGGTGAAATAGGATTAAGTCGGTAGGGTTAGCAGTGATTCGATGGCGACTCATATGAGTAAGCCCGATTAGGTGGAGTCGAAGCTAACTTTCGGTCATTTCACTCCTTCTCCTTGACCTTTGACTAGCTGTTGGTGACCCGTTGTCGTTTGGCCGTTAGTCACACGAGCCGGACGGAATATTCCGTCGAATATTCTCGACGACAAAATTTTTGGCGGCCGTGGCGTTTTTAAACCCAAATTAAAGCCACAATCCCATTTTTAAGTGAGCAAAATTTCGGAAATTTTCTATGGACTCCTCTCATGGGTGTGAAGACTTGGGCTAGGAATTGGATGGAGATGGACTCAAATTTGGAAAGAGAAGGTGAAGAGTTGAGAAAAGCTTGGAATTGGAAATTGAATTGCAAAAGGAAAAGGATTCTAATCCTTAGAAGATTTGGAGAATTTTGAAGTTTATAAATAGAGAAGTTTTCTACAACTTCTCTGAGACATCTCTCACACACACAATTCTTTTCTTTTCTTATTCTTTGTGTGAACTTTTTAACATGAGTAGTTAATTTTATTGATTGAGATGAATTCCTAGTTCTTAACATGATTTGAGTTTTTGTTTTCAAATTCTATCTTGAAGTTTTTCACATAATTATCGCTTGTTTTTACTAATAAAGGAGTGATCTTAAGAAAGACATTCATGATTGATTGATAGATTGTTTGGGTGGCCAACTAAATTGATTTGTTAATTCGATCTAAAGCTAGTGAAAGTTAGGGGATAAGTAATCGTTCTTTGACTCTTTACATAAGTAGCAAACCACGAGACCTTGCGGAGGGATTAGTGGAGCAATTGTGTGTAGAAACAACGTTAGCAAGTAGACCTTGAGGCTAAGAGTCTAACTACTAATATCAACCTAAGAAATTCATAAAACCTAATGCATGAGCCAAGTTACATCTAGGTTGAGCTAATTCTAGGTGGCTTGGTGATTAGAATCCGGTGGTCGAGAACTTCCTGTGTCCGGTGATCTGAGGATTTAGGGTTTTAGCCTTTAGCTATTGTTGCTTTACCTACGGTTGGTGATAATCCATGACTAATAACAAGTAGAAAAGAACATAACTTTAATCATTGTTTCATGCTGAAGAAGGATTCCTTGATCTTCTCTCTCTTATTGCTTTCATCTTTCAACTTTGATTTTAATTGCTTTGTTTATTTTCTTTTGTTTTTACACCCCCTTTTGTGACAATTTGTACAACTAGAATCTCGTGCTCCTCGTGGGATCGACCTTGACTACCCTATATTACTTGTTAATTAGGTAGTAAAGTATTAATTAATTTGTTGTGGTGCGACACGATCACGTACACCCCTAGTTCGCGAATGATATTTCGCAAGAGGCAAATGTAAGACCTAAGTCGTCATATAAGG
>JAJJWW010003501.1:0-63354 GCA_023531295.1 Papaver armeniacum | reverse complement strand
GTGAGGTTTAGGTCTTGGAATATCTGCTGAGTTTGGAAGGTATGCGTACCAGTTCGCGTACTGGCGAAACCCAAACTTAGTTCGTCCATTTAGGTACGCGTGCCCGTATGCATACCTAAGTGGATAATGTTCTAAAATCGGTTTGTTCATGAACTAATACATTTATATAATAAGGAATGCATTCTTTTGCAAACCATGGATATAATATTCATGACTTGATTCGAGTGAATCAAAATCGAATTTGTTTCAATTGTGTCTTGTATACTTCTATGAGAATATAAACAATTGAAAAACTCTAGAACTAGTTTTATTTGAGTCATTTGAACTAGTTATGGTTAAGATGAATATGGTTGATACGAAAGTGTTCATATGGCTAACTTCGGTTAACTATTGTTGAGCCAACAAGGTGCACACGTTTAGGTACGGTTACTCATATCTAAATGAAGTCACTTTTCATTTGTGTGTAACAAGCTAAGTTCGATCTAACGGTTGAAAGATATAAGCTTGAGTCTAATCAGATTTTCATCTAACGGTGAATATTGAATGCTTTATTGCCAAGGTAGCATTGATTGCAAACCCTGATTTGAAGACTATATAAATGAGAACTCTAGCAACTGAGAAACCTACTCCCCACACCTCCTATGTGATACTAGTTGTGACTAGAGTCGATTTTCCTTTAACCTTAGGTTTTTCACGAAACCCTGTAGGTTAACGACTTAAAGACTTCATTGGGATTGTGAAGCCAGACCCACCTATTTTCTCTGTAGTTGCATGTTCCGATCTTTCCCTGTTCTATCGTATTGAGTACTATCTTCTCTAAGATATGCTCGAGATTGATTCTCCGATAGGCAAGATAAAAAGTAGTCACAAACATCTTCGTCTCATCATTTGTGATTCCACAATATTTTGTTTCGCTACCATACGATTAAGATTATTGTGAGGTGACTGATATTTCTAGGCTGTTCTTCGGGAATATAAGTCTGGTATATCAATTGGTTCGTGTTCACCATGATTTATCAAAAGACGGAACAAAACTCGTAGGTTATCTATGGGAGACAGATTTATCTATTCAATAGACTTTTATGTGTGAGACAGATTGGTTTATCAAGTATTCGACTTTGGGTCATAACAACTCTTAGTTGTGGGTGAGATCAGGTAAGGGAATCAAGTGCGTAGAGTCCTGCTGGGATTTAGAGACGTAAGGAGCGCAACTGTACCTTGATCAATGTGACATTGGTTAGGGCTTAACTACATTCCAGTCCAAAGTTAACTTGGAGTAGGCTAGTGTCTGTAGCGGCTTAATACAGCGTGGTGTTCAAATATGGACTAGGTCCCGGGGTTTTTCTGCATTTGCGGTTTCCTCGTTAACAAAATTTCTGGTGTCTATGTTATTTCTTTTCCGCATTATATTTGTTTATATAATTGAAATATCACAGGTTGTGTGTAAGTTCAATCAATTGAGAATCCAACCTTTGGTTGTTGATTATATAGATTGGCACTTGAACATTGGTCTTTGGTACCGTTCAAGTTGTTTCACACAATAACCAGGCTCACGAATTTCTATCTGTTTGATTTTCTTATTACATTGTGAAACTGAGATACAAACACTTGGATATATTTCATTGATTGAGTCCGACTGTCTAGTTGATTCTCTTGGAATTATATTGGAGATGTCCATATAGATTGTTAAGCAAAATATTGGGTATGGTTGTTAGACCCCCGCTTTTTCAATTGGTATCATAGCATGCAAACACTGTAAACCTAATAAGTTTGTGTTTGATTGATCCTTAAAATCTGTCCCTATGGGAAATTTCTTTGGGAAACTTGCTCTTGGGATCTGTAACGCACGCCAGAATTCCTTAAAGATTGTTCATAGCTTATTATCCATTAGACCTATGGTCTCTCATGATAATCTCGTTCCATCTAAGACTTTGGAAAACTTAGATGATGAGAAATGGTCTAAAGGAAAAATTAAAAGTTCTTCTAAGAAAGGACAATTGAGAAAACGTGGTCAATGCTCAAAGATGTGGAATCTCACTAGATTAACTCTTAATATTTTTGAGGAATTGTATCATGATGGATCAATTGACAAAGATCTATTTAGAGCTTTTGAAAGCGTTTTTAAATTCTTAGAAAAGCTTATTTCTATTAAGAATAAGAATCGTTCTGATAAAAGTTATGTACCTGTCAAATCATATATTCATGATGTACAAACTAGGATTACTACCAACTCGTGTGAAATTTATAAAAAGATATCTGGTGAGTTTGATGTAAGTTCTAATTGTCGGAAAAAGTCTTTTCTTGGTCATAAGAATAGGGATTCAAAAAATTCCATTAACCCTGAGTATCATCATTACTATGATTATACTTCTGGTACATTTCACAAATATCAACCGGAAATGTTGCATGAGAATCTCTCTGCACATGACACCTCTTGGTAACAAGCTTGGCTCTACCCCATTTGTATATAACTTGAAATGGGGCATATAACGGTTGGATTATTTTTGTGCTTGGGTTAATTTATTTCTTATCTTTTCTCGTTATTCAAGGTTAATTAAGGTGATGAAGTTCTTCCCTATTTCCCTTTACTGCACAGTACTGATCCTTTCAGTGTGCGAACCTTGGTTGTTGAATGTTTTTAAAAAATCCTGTCTTCCTCTTGTGGGTCGCGGTTCATGAACGGGTCCAATCCCATTAGTGGGTATATAAGAAGTATGGTACGCGTACCTTTCTTGTTCCCTCTCTAGTCCGCGTACGTGAACTATTCTAGGGTTCATGTATTATCTCCATTAAAATTTCTTTGGAGATTCAAAAGAGACTAAGGATTTTCCTCATCTTCAAGGAGAATACCAAGTAAGTTTTTCCTTCTTCTTGTACTCTCAATTTCTAGATCTCATGGGAAATTTCAAGGTTTCAAAGAAGAGTTCAAAAAACTTGGATTCATCATCTTCTAGCATGACTATACCTCAAAATTAAAATTTGATTAAAATTAGATTTATCAATGATTCTAATAGTAAGATCTTTGAAAGGATTTCTTCTAGTGGTTTCATCCTAGAAAAGAAAATGGATATGGTTAGTGGTCATAAAGAAGATTTTGTTTGTTTTGAAAAATTCAAGCTCGGAAACATCTTTAATGGTTTTGGTGAAGGTTTTGACACTCTAACAAGAATTTTCTATGCTAACATCCATGATGTTGATCTTGTTGACAAGGAATTCAAGACCATGATAAATAGATAAAGGATTATTGTTAATAGATAGTTGATTTCAAGGATTACCAAAGTCCCCTTTAAAGTAATACTCGGTTCTCTTTAATTTTTTCCTGCCTTCCTAGAAAATCCAAGAGAAATTGAAAGACCATCATGTTAAATTTTCTCCAAATATGTTAAACCATTTCTAATGGTCTTTGTGGTAAAAGTGTTGATTGGATTAATGGAAAAATTCCTACCAATTATCTTAGTCATGCCTTGATGGTCTTTAGAAAACTTTGTATATCTAATCTTTGTCCCTCCACAATTGAGAATTCTTAGTGGAGTCATGAGTTTGCGGAGTTGGTCTGTTTCCTTGAATTGGGTACTCAAAGTCTCGACATTTGTGGATTTATCCTTCTTCAAATGGTTTCGATGACGTCCTCCATCAAGAAGTTAGGCTTTCCATGTTTGATTGAGCAATTTGTCGCACTTACTCCATTGTTCCTATTGGCAACTCTATTGGAACTCCCAAGCTTGTTCATCCTTCTACCTTCAAACGTATAAGGAGAATGCTTGCAAGAAAAAAAAGATGTGATACCCTTGATGGTTCTTGTGATTCTTCCACCTTGAGTCTTCTTCATCAAATTCACAAAGGTATGCGTAAGATCAATTCCAAGGTAAAATGTGTGCAAGAAAAATTATGTGTAATTGCCACCAAGTTTCCCGAAATCAAGGAAGACATGGATAAGATTCAAGCTACTTTGTTGGTTTCGTATGATGAAGATGATGCCTAAAGTTCTCTTTCTCTTATCTTAGCTAATTTTGTCCAGGAAACTTCTATTGAGAATTTATTCTTGTATTTTAAGAAGGATAACTAGGGTTTGGAATAGCCATTATTGTGAGTACACATAGCTATTTCAAACGATTTTCATCTTGCAATGTTTTTAGATTTATTTATTTAAATTCTAAAGTTTATTTGGAAGATGATTTTGCAGTATTAATCTTTATGGTTTTATATATCGCAACTTGTTATGGGATATGTGTGTTTACGTCTGTGAACTATGATTGTCCCATATATGTCAAAAGTTAAGTCTTTCATATGTCATTATGCAAATATTGATAATAGATTGAATGAACTTTTGACAAACAAAAGTTAATCCTATTATGTCATTATGCAAATATTGATGGAAGATAGGATGAGCTTTTGTCTACAAATATTAAGTCTATTATATGTCTCTATGCAAATATGGATGAAAAATAGAATGAATCTTTGAATATTTCACAATATTATTCTTTTCCTGATCCACATCTTTGTGTAAATACTGTGCGGCTCCGTAAGTTCTCTTATGTGAGCATTTCCGATTAAATTAATCATGGGTTCTCTTGTGGTTAATTTAATTGAGTATTTTGGATACAAATTCATGTTTCATGTGATTTGTTAATGTCCAAAGAAATCCTTCTTTTCTTGTGAAAGTAAGGTCGCTCTTGTTATTCTTTCGGGAATGACATTTTATGGGGGAGAGTTCTTAATTGAGCTTGTGCTTAATTGCCAAATCTTTGTAGGGAGTGCGCGCGGCTGTGGAATATTGTAGGAGTTACCTTGTATCTTTATAAACTCCTTGATGAATGCATTTAGTTTAGGCTATATGATTGCATCTAAACAAAGTTGATATGTTGTTCTCTTTTGGTCATGAAGTATCTCTATGGAAATTTCATTAGGATCCCACTAGTTTTCATACCTTTTCCAATTTTATTGACAAAAAGGGGGAGAATTAATGTGTAGTTCACACTACAAATACATATGGTTTACGGATCATTATGTAAGGGGGAGTTGTTTTCATGTGAGATGAAGTATTGACTAAGGGGGAGTGATACATATCACCATAGTATTGTTGTCTAAGTTGTGATACAATTGGACTTTGAGGTTGTGTAATAATACTATGACACTGTATAACAATGACTGAGAGCAAATTTTTTTCACATTGTTATAGCTACGGATATTCAACAACTATGATGCTGAGTTGAACACGTTCAGAATCATTGGAGTACTTGGAAGTGACGAAGATTTTGAGTAATGTTGAAGAACCAAGGAAATCAAGCATTTGGATTGAGAGCTACAAAGTTCATTTATTTTGTATTCCATATGTATTGATAGTTTTGTCACTAAAATTGACAAAGGGGGAGATTATTAGAGCGCTGCTCGGTCGAACTTGCAAGCATTGCTATCTCAAGCTTGTTGTCAAGTTTAGTTGCCAAAACTATAAGTCTTGATTTCTAGTCTACTTATAGCTAAGTCTCGGATTAAGATAGAAAGTGTAGTTGAGATTTAAACTTCACGGCTATTGAAGACGAATAACTACTAAGGGGAGCTTGTGGAACTTCATCAACAAAAGGTATGTGGAGACTTGAAATCATGTATCACGGAAAAGTCTATCTACTATATCTCCTATTTGAGACAAAAGTCGTATAGCTATATAGACTTCAATTATACACATTTGATATTTTGAGCTGAGTTTAACTCGCTTACATATTTCTCGAAATATGTGTTGGTAAGCTTTTGCTTTAACCAAGTTCATCTTATATTCTTGACGAAAGTCAAAAGATGATCATGTTAAAATCGTCTGGTAACATTTTATTGTGAGGTGATTGATATTTCTAGGTTGTTCTTCGGGAATATAAGTCCGGTATATCAATTGGTTCATGTTCACCTTGATTTATCAAAAGACGGAACAAAACTCGTAGGTTTATCTGTGGGAGACATATTTATTTATTCAATAGACTTTTCTGTGTGAGACAGATTGGTTTATCAAGTATTCGACTTTGGGTCGTAGCAACTCTTAGTTGTGGGTGAGATCAACTAAGGGAATCAAGTGCGTAGAGTCCTGCTGGGATTCATAGACGTAAGGAGCGCAACTGTACCTTGATCAGTGTGAGATTGGTTAGGGCTCAACTACATTCCGGTCCAAAGTTAACTTGGAGTAGGCTAGTATGTGTAGCAGGCTTAATACAGTGTGGTGTTCAAATCTGGACTAGGTCCCGGGGTTTTTCTGCATTTGCGGTTTCCTTGTTAACAAAATTTATGGTGTCTGTGTTATTTCTTTTCTGCATTATATTTATTTATATAATTGAAATATCACAGGTTGTGCGTAAGTTCAATCAATTGAGAATACAACCTTTGGTTGTTGATTATATTGATTGACACTTGAACATTGGTCTTTGGTACCGTTGTAGTTGTTTCACATAATAATCAGGCTCACGGATTTCTATCAGTTTGATTTGCTGATTACATTGTGAAACAAAGATACAAACTGTGAAGGATCGTAAAATTACGCCTTTGGCGCTTGCCCCGTAGGCCGTAACTTCCCCGATGCGCCATGATGAAGCTACGGTCCGCGCCTTAAAACTAGGCAAATGCACGCTCATTTTCCCTCGCAGGCATGCTCGACGACATGATGCGGAAAACTTAGCTTCCATATCATTCCAACTTACCCTTATTCCGCAGAGGGTTTATCAAGAAAATAAAAAATTTCTTAATACGGCAAAAACTGCCTTTTGAGGCCCTAAACGATGGAATTTGGATAAATTTTGGTGACCATGTGGATCTAAAGATCGACATGTCTTGATCTTTGGGTCGTTTCCCATCAAAATGGACTCCTCTTGAGCTAAATTACGACACTCGGGTTTTTAGTCTATGTTGAACGCCTTGATAGGAAGTATGAGCATCCAATGAATGGAATGCAACTTGCCTCATCAAGTTTGGCCACAATCATCTCTTGTGTCGAGCTACCGATTCAGATGATATGAGAGGTCAGTATGTCGCAATCATCCCTCAATTAGATGATATGAGCGACAACGTGCTGGACCGGAAATGCTGCAACTCATTGCGGCTGCCTACGTACCCTTCCCTACTCTAAAGGGATCAAGCACAGACCTTAGTTCATCCATAAGGGACAAGCAACTTATTCCAACTCGTTTAGAAGACCATGGCCTAGCAATAAAGGTAATGGCCTAGTCCGTATAAGCCGTTCCGTCAAAATACATCCAAGTGATGCATGTTTGGTCCGCAATATGGCATAACGATGCCTAAGCATCAAATGTCTTTTTCGCGAGGCTACGCAACTATAAATGAGCGTTAGGTATCATTTATACTCTTCTGGCTAAGCTATAAAGCTTACTTGGTGCATGGTCCGCATATGCACCATCAACCAACTACCCCTCCCTATATATGTTAATTTGACATTTTTACAGCTTAAATTGGGGGACCAAAAATCATTCATCAACTCCCACTTTTACTATTCATGGCCGTTGCCATATATTTCTGAATAACCTACCAAGATGGCTGTTCACTGTCAGTGCCAACTCCGATGTTCAGCCATGTTGGATGTTCCCTGCCAACCCGATGTGTAGCCATGTTGGCTGTCCACTGCCAGCCCGATGTGCAGCCATGTTGGTTGTTCCCTGCCAACCCGATGTGCAGCCATGTTAGCTTTCCAGCCATGTTGGTTGTTCCCTGCCAACGCATTGGCCAAGGGCCAATGTTCCCTTTTCTACTCAACGAAAGCTTTGGATGAAGCTTCATCTCGGGTCATGGCGCATCCTTTAGCATGCGCCATGCTAAAAAATACGGGGTGTTACACAAACTCTTGGATATATTTTCATTGATTGAGTCTGACTGTCTAGTTGATTCTCTTGGAATTATATTGGAGTTGTCCATACATATTTCTAAGTGAAATATTGGGTGTGGTTGTTAGACCCCCGCTTTTTCATGAACTACTACTATTTTGCAACTGTACAGGGGTATCCAGGTTATATTTTACAATGCACACTATTGATCCAGTAGCTCTACAACAAGCTAAAACTCACTTTGACGTTCATCTCCTACAATACTTGAGACAACTCATCACAAGTGATGGTCCTGGGTTCGGTCTTTTGCAACAGCGTATTGCAACATTACCGATTAAATATGGTGGTCTAGGCATTTATACAATGACTGACACCATCCATTACTGCTACTTAGCATCACAAATTTAAACACGCCAGTTGCAGAGTACCATTCTTCACAACTCAAATATCTCAGAGCCAGGCTTCATCTCTCAACATGCTTTGCACGATTACTTACAGGTATGTGGCTTATCTGCTTCAAACTACAACATCAATGACACTTCCCCCCATCCCATGCAGACTTGGCAGTACCCTAATTTGATGCTATAATGAAGGATGCCGGATAAATTTCAGATGACTGACAGAGACTCGGTTTTGTGGCAATGTAACAAATCCAAACATGCACAAGACTACTTGATAGCTATCCCCATTAGTGGGCTCAACCAGTCCGTGGGGACAAGACAATTTGCTTCCATATTGTGCTACAGATTAGGCATAACACTCTTTGATAAATATAGTACTTGTCCCAGTTGCGGCAAAAGGATGGACAGTTTTGGTGATCACGCGTTGCACTGTACTAAAGACGTTGGAATCAAATTCCGGCATGATTTAGTTTGCGATGTGCTTGCGGATATATGTTTTAAATTTGGCGTTCCTACCCGGAAAGAAGTTACTTTGGGATTTTTATCGGATAACGACAAAGATCTAAGACCAGCGGACATTCTTGTGCACAATTGGGAGAACGGTCAAGATGTGTGTTACGATGTGACGGGTGTCTCACCTTTCACAGGTGGTGGGGTTCGTACTTTTATACCTGGTCAAGCCATCTCCAATGCGGTTACCCGCAAATGCAGGAAGTACTTAGACAAGTGTTTGGCTCATGGTTACGGTTGTACTTTCGCTTTCACTACCTTAGGCGAACTGAATGAAGATGTTGTAGTCCTTTTAAAGAGACTTAAAAATTGTTTGCCAAGCCATACCATGAATGGTAAAGTGGGTAGTTTTCTTTTTCACAGGATAGGTATTGTTATTCAGAAGGGAGATGGAGCCTAGCTTGTTGCTAGACTCCCAACCAGTTTCTTGTAAAATTCTCTTTTGGGATAAATTTTTCATGTGGAAAAAGGAATTAGAGATTTATTATTATATTGTTCAGTAGCTCACGTTACATGGATGTCTTTCTAAATGGATTCGGAGTCGGAAGACCTCTAGGAAACGATATAAAAGATGGACACATATTTCACGACGGGTAGAAATTTTATTTGGAACATCTTACCTTATATCTTTTGTTGGAACATCTGGACATAATGCAATCAACGAATGTTTATCCTAGAGGCAAAGGAGAAAGTCAAAGAGGCTCAAAAAAACCATACTTATAACATGAGGTTTTTAATAAAATGCTCCAAGGATCTAAAAAACACTAGATGTTAGTCTTCATATGAGAAGAATTAGCCTGAAGATAGGCGCATTGTTGTTGAATCTTTAAAAAAAATTTATTAGTCTTCAAATGAGAAGAATTAGTTAGGAGCAAATAACATTGTTGTTAAATCTTTAAGTTTATCTTACACCTCAATCAATCTTTGATTTTATCATATACCTTTTTTTTCTTTTTTTTTTCATATACCTCAGTCCATCATGGTCATGACTTTTTTTTCTTCTTTTTCTTTATCAATAAAAAATTTGGTGCCGACGAGTTTCAAACTTAGGTCACTAGTATCACCTAATGACTTTACCACTATACTAGTGTGGCATCATCATGGCCTTGAGGTACTGTATCATTATGGTCCGGAGCGTTGTAACTCTGTGATTATTTCTTTTAAGACAATTGATGCCATCCCAATATATAAAGGGATAAATTAGAATTAAGTCAGAAAGCATATGTACTGCGCTTTCCGGTCCAACGACTAATTTTAAAGTTGCTCAATTTTGGTTCATAGATGTCAATTTGGCACTACAGTGGTTCTCCTTATGGTATGCATCACTGAAGTTCAGCCGGGTATGCTTTTTCAGTTCAAGCACGTCCCACTCAACCATATGAGCATACACTTACCCAGCCGTTAGTTACAATCAAAGTTGAGATGAGTTAATTTGAAACAACAGATGGACTAATCAATAGAAGTTGCTCCTAATTTTAGAAAACCGAAATTTCATTTGAGGGGACTCTTATGTATAACAAGCAACAACTCTCTACCGTTGCTACTACAAGTATAAAATGACTAAATTACCTACCTTGATTTTTAGACAAACACTAGAACAGTATTAATTACCTAAAGGCTTGTAATGCGGGCATTGGACGTGTCTTTGTAGATGTGATCTCAAAATGTTCTTTTGAAATCACAGTTGAACTGGCCATGCCTAAAAACGCACGCTACAAGCCTTTAGATGATAAAATTCACCCATTCTTGATGAGATATTTCTTAGGAATTCTGCTATGCAATCCAAGTTGTATTGTCTAAACAGAAGTTGGAGGGGGGTTTTGCAGTACTAGTAGTTCAAATGAATACGATAGAAAAAGTAAGATCATAATACGCAACTATAAAGAAAATAGTTGGATCTGGCTTCACGAATCCCAAATGAAGTCTTCAAGTCGTTAACCTAATAATGGTTTTGGAAAACCCTAGGTTAATGGAGAATCGACTCTAGTTTGCAACTAGGACACACATAAGTGTCGGGATTAGGTTTCCCAGATGCTAGAGTTATCGCTTATATACTCTTTCAAATTAGGGTTGCTAACAATCAAAGCTAAGATAGATTAGTAACAAAGCGATCAATATTCACCGTTAGATGAACTTCTGATTTAAGATTCAAGCTAAGTCTGCTTAGAAATAAAACAGTCAATCTCCATCGTTTGATGGTATTAGCTTGATACACACAAATGAAATATACCTATATTTAGATATGGATGAATCGTACCCAAACATGTATACCTTTTTGGCTCAATAATAGTTAACCTAAGTTAGCCATATTAACGCTTATAGTTTAGCCATATTCATCTAACACCTCTAGATAAAATATGATGATCAATTAAATATGATAGATAATCAAATGAATCTAAATATGTTTCAAGAGAGTTGTTCAACTGTTCATCATCTCATAGAAATATATATGAACCATTTGAAACAAAATCGGTTTGGTTTGTAATTGTACAAAGTACTTATACAAGAACCAATTCATGAACATAATGCAACGGTTTGCAAAACAAGTTCGCATTTCTTATTTTATTAAAGTTCTAGAGACTTTAGTTCGCAAACTGAGTTCGCAAACGAACCTCAGTTCATGAGTATGAAAATCACATTTACCGATTTTAGAACCTAACCACTGTGTTCGTAAACCGAAACAACGCCTTTGGCTTTGTCTAGCCGTTCACAAACGAACAACAGACCTGACATGGCCTTGTATAGCCGCTTTGTCCAACAGCCGTTTTCACGCAAGTCAGTTAGTATTTTCCCTTAAACAACAATGGTGCATCCCAAGGACATGGCCTTGTATAGCCTTCCATTACAAGCAGATACGTGAACAACGATAATTTCCGAACCTTTTTCCATTAAGTTAACGGATATCGTAAGTCCGTTAGTATTTTCCATAACTTATTTCTCATACTAAAAATTAGTTCAAAATAAGAAATTTTAGGTTCCACATCCATGCATGGTGCATCCCAAAAGAAAGGGCTACTAACACTATAATATACATGTGTAGAATAGTATTAATAAAAGCTATCCTCTAAGCTTACCCCCACATCCCAAATGCAAACCATGGCATTACCTAAAGAAACTCTAGATAAAATTGATAGAATCCAAAGAGATGTATGGTGGAATAAGGATAAGGCCAAGAGTAGATGAGGATACGTTAGAGCTTGGACCAATATGTGCAAGCCTATTTCTCAAGGCGGTCTAGTAATTAAAAACCCACATCATTTTAATATATATATCTCTCCTCACAAAGCTGGTTAGTAGGCTAATCACAGACCGTGAACAACTTTGGGTCCAAATCCTGGCAGCTAAATACTTCCCAAACTCCCACCCTCTAGACTCTACTAGAACTTCTTATCTATCCTGGATCTGGACAAGTATACAAAAAGGTTTAAACCTAATCAAGGGTAATTTTGTCTGGCAAGTAAAAAACAGAGCTTCTGAAAAAATTTGGGGGGATCATTGAAAACCAAATGCTGATATAATTACCCAACCAACCAATATACAAGAGCCGACACCAAAATTGGTCCAGGAACTGATAAAGGAAGATAATACTTGGGTTCAAGAAAAGCTCGACAAATATTTTGATCCAGACGTCAGAGCAAAAATTCAAGCAATAACGCCGAAGAGACAAGAACAAGACATAATCAAATGAAAGCATCATCATGTGGAAAATTTCACTGCAAATAATATCTACAACTTTTTAATCTACCAAGATCAAGAAAATGATAACTTAACGGATTTTCCTTAGAGAAAATTTTGGAAAATACAAGCTATCCCAAGAATAAGATTATTTATGTGGAAATTTTCGCAAAAAGCGCTCCCTACCTCTTCCAGGCTTGGTGCACACAATTCAGCTATAAACCCTCATTGCCATATGTGCAATTCTCAGAAACAAGAAACTGAACATCATCTTTTCATGTCTTGTTCTTTTGCTAGAGCAATATGGTTTGGTTTCTCTTTAGAAGCCATTAATACTATGAGTGGCCCAATCTCGATTAATGATTGGATTAGAGGTTGGTTATCGGACCCTAATTTGGCACAATTTGCGGAAAAGACAACAACAATTCTATGGTTCCTCTGGAAATACAGATGTTCGGTTGTCTTCGAAAAAATCGATCCCGAGCCAATAAAATTAATCGATCAGATTAATAGATACCTAAACTCTACTCCTTCTAAAGTTGTCCAAAAAGAAATTACCCGAAAGAAATAAACTTTAGTTAGGAATAGTTGGTCCGACATAAACACAGATTGGATAATCTTCATTGATGCTTCTTTTAGAAAAGAAGATTCCTCTATAGGGTTATGTTGTTTTACTGTTCTCAATGGACTATGAGATTTTCATGCATATATCGGCGGGTTCAGAATGAACTACTTCAGCTTTTCATGCGGAAACAGAAGCCTTGGTAAAGGCCACGACTTGGTTAAAAGAGAACATTTGTCAAGTGTTTCCATAGTTACCCATTGCAAAGCTTTGGCAAACGACATCAGCAAAGTAAGTAGAGAATCCCCTTGGACAGCGGAAAATACTTTACAAGAAGTCAAGACAATCCTGCGAGAATTACCTTAAGCTCAAGTGAAGTACATAAATAGAAAACATAACTCTGTTGCGAACTATATTGCAAAAAAAGCAAGGATAAAAAAAATCTTCAACATATGTCTACGCATTTGCATCAAACAATTCAAAACTTTTGTATTTACACCAATGCATTTGATAAGAATGAAATTTTAAACTTATTATACTATATTTACTAATTAATATATTATAATCTTTCCATTAAAAAAAAAAAAAAAAACTGAACTTGAATTCTAATTACAGTTATCATTCATGGTAGCACGCTAGTGTGCTTAGAAACTGGCGTAGGAGAAAAATAGATGGCCAGGATTAATTATTCTTTTCACAATTGATGCCATTCCAATATTATATAAATAAACTAGAATTAAGTCAGAAAGCGTTGTCGCGCTGCGCTCTCCGGTGACTAATTTTGAAGTTGCTCAATATTGGTTCATAGATGTCAATTTGGCATTATAGTGGTTCTCCTCTTGGTATTATGCATCACTGAAGTTCAGCCGGGTATGCTTTTTCTGTTCAAGCACGTCCCAACCATATGAGCATAAACTTGCCCAGCCGTTAGTTACAATCAAAGTTGAGATGAGTTAATTTGAAACAACAGATGGACTAATCAATAGAAGCTGCTCCTAATTTTAGAAAACCGAAATTTCATTTGAAGGGACTTCTCATGTATAACAAGCAAGAACTCTCTATTGTTGCTACTACAAGTATCAAATGACTAAATTACCTACCTTGATTTTTAGACAAACACTAGAACAGTATTAATTACCTAAAGGCTTGTAATGTGGGTATTGGACCAAGATTGCTAATGGGGTGCCAGGATTGGTGGGGGTGTACCAATCCAAGGCAAAAATTGTTTTGTCCTATATACAAACTATTTTGTCTTATTATAGTTTTGGTACACCCCCACTAATCCTGGCACCCCATTAGCAACCTTGTATTGAACGTGTCTTTGTAGATGTGATCTCAAAAATGTTCTTTTGAAATCACAGTTGCACATGAAGCTATGCCTCAAAACCCACACTACAAGCCTATAGATGATAAAATTCACACATCTTGACGAGATATTTCCTAAGAAGTTGGAGAGGAGTTTTATAGTACTGGACTGCTAGTATTAAGAATGGACGATAATACCTCATAAGTAAGAGAAGAGAACCGTTTAATTAATTTTTTAATTAAAGAAATTGAAAAGTTTAAAAGTGAAAATTTTCAAACCCTGTGTGCTCCTCCTAGTAATAAGTCTGCCCGTAGGGCGTAGGCCTACGCAGAGTCAGAGATTATTTTTTTTCTGTTCAAACCTCAATCAAATCAATTCACGTGTGAAGTTGTATCTAAATCTAGCTGACTTGACACAATAGTACATGATAGTAACTTGAAAGAAGGCACACCCCAACAACCCCATGTACATATGATCAGTCCAGCAGATAAATATATCCATCACAACGAGTGGATATAATGCAAGATTTGTTTTGGCTAAAAGGATCGCAAAAAATCACCTAGACATTTGTTCGGGACAAGCTCTACGGGTAAAATATTTGATTCACAGAACAAAGCAAGAGCTGCACCATCTCTGATCATTTTGACAAGCACTACACATTTCAGAAGCATAAGACATGATGAAATGGAGCTTGATCACCTCTGAAAAGTAGAGACCAGGAACCACGAAATCAAATTGAAGCAGCTGACTGATTCCATACAAACTCAGTTGATTAGTGCAACGGGACTAAATCATCTCACTGTTCTCCTCTTATAATTTTCTTTCTTATACCCATCATCTTCATTTATTTAGTAACTCTTATAAGATTTTACCCAGAGTTCCTAAACAGATGCAGATTACATACAACTCAACACTAAATTTTAAGCCTTCTAGTACCTTTATTAGCTAAAGGCTTGAAACGTGGATATTGGGAATATCTTTATAGATGTAATCTCAAATTGCTTTGAAATCACAGTTGAATATAAAGCCATTCCGCAAAATCCTCATTTTATCGGATGTCCCCGAAGGGACGAGCTTACTGTGCAGCTCAGACTATTTGAAGCTATCATCTTTTGTAATACAGGATTTTGGTACAGGCCTCAACATTTTCTGTTTTTATAGCAACTGCGTAATGAACCTGTCAGAATAAATTGTGACATCAGTGGCATATTCAACTTACATCTGCGAAGTCCTCACTGTAAAAACACTTGACACGCCAGCGCCATCTCGAGCCTAGCATACAAAACAAAATGCATGTTATGACAACATAAACGCAGTTACACTAGCACATGTTTGCGAACCGGTCAAGTAACTTTTATGGCCTAAAATTGGTTAACTCATGTAATTGTTTCAGGAAATGACCAAAAATATGATTGATTCCCAATAATTTGACCGAAAATGAAACAAATACAAATAGTTGACCAGAACTATGTCTGTATTTCCATAATGGCTAAGATACCCTTTATACGGTGGGTGTCGAGACACGAGTGTTTGTTAGGAAACCACTGATTAGGAAACCAATACCTACTGTACTATAATGTTTGGTCGTTTCTATTGATTTCAGTCCATAATTTGAAACATTTCTCTTTCTCTCTCTCGAAATCAAGCGAGAACCTAACCCGAGAGATTTCTCACTCTCTAAATCAAACTTAACCTATTCATCTTCATTGTTTTGTTTATCAGAATCTCATTTTGTTTGTTTCTTCTTCAAATCAAAGGATTATTCTAGGTCGGTACAAGCTATTCTTTGGTTTTCTTAAGAGAAGCACACCTGATTTAGGTCAAACAAATCGAAGTAGTTTTTTTTAATCTCGGTTTCACTTTTTTAGATGGGTTTTTGATATACACTGTTCTTCTTTCAATTTGGAAAATCACATTCTTCAGTAGCTTGGATTTTTTGGATTTGAATGAAATTTAGGGTTCATGGAATTTTTGGGTTTTCAGCAAGAATAAGTTTTGTGTACCTAGAGATATGGACGGCATAAAGAATTTGTGATATTACAAGTTAAAATTTTGATTTTTAAGATGAGTTATTCGTTTTTTTTTTTTTTTTTTTTTTTGAAGCGTTCTAAAAGACCGATTGCTGGTGGTGCTGCTGATATTTTTGGAACGGATTGAGATTCTCTTAAAGGTAATTAGTTAAATTAAGATTTTTGTGTAATTGTTGATTTGGAAAAAATCCTGATCTTTTTATTGATTGTTGGGGAATTTTAATTTTTAAACTATGACAGAAGGTTTTCATTCAATTGGTGTGTATCGATCATGAAGAATTTATTGAAGCATGAGAGTGTCTTTGTATTCTATAAGTAAATCATAATGTGCTACATTGCTTTATTAATTCTTTTGTGATTTCTTTAGATTGGTTTTGTTGAAAAGAAAGTTTTCAATTCAAAGGATTCTTTGTTTGTGGTCTAAATCGAGGAAACGGTGCTAGTCTTATTCGGATAGTTGTATTCAACATTACATTTCATGACATAGGAGAAATATCGATGTTGGATCTTGAATAATCGGGCTGCGCAATGGGTACAGTCCGTTGTTGATCTTTTAGCGGGTTACGAATCCGGTGGAGTTGCCATTTGTTTACTTACTATTAGATTTAGCTCGAACCATAACCGATTCTCGATAGCGATTTGTGAATTGCTTTCAAGTAGTTACTGTGCTTCATCCGCAAACTTACTGTTGCTCAAGTCTTAGTCTAGCGAAACCTGACATATACGCTTCCCACCAGATTAGGGCATGTCCATCAAGTCTTAGTCTAGCGAAACTTACCCGCTGCTCTTGATGAAATCCCTTGGTCTTTGAAATAAACCTCCAAAGACTTGAGCCATCCATCTAACTTCTCTCGGGGTCTAATTCTCCGTTGTAAGTAGCGATTTCGATTCTTGTCTCCACTTTGAATGGCGAATCATCTATGAACTCGGATGTTTTTCTATCTTTGACTTTGAATTGTTTTTTTCTTGTTGTGTTTGTTGTAATCCTTTTATCATCTCCATTAGTTTAGCCATATCTTCCTCCATAGTGTTTTCTCTTGCGGATTGGGTGATGATGATGATGAAACAGATGTCCTTTATCATTTCCAAACGATGGTGATGATGATGATGAAATGATGTCCTCTTCCAAGGGTAACGTTAATACCTTGTTACCCTTGGATCGAAGCCCTTCCAATCATCGTTGGAAACATTGCTTACTTAACTTCTTATTCCGATACCACTAGAGAAACCGCTTTCTAGCCCCAAAATGATAGATAGAGAATAATGCACAAGTAGAATAAAAAGAACCGACAGATTGCAATAAACGTTTGTTTGAAAGAACAAGAAATGTTTTCCTTTAAGTTGTTTTCTACTTTTGAGTACCACTTCGCATGCTTTGAACCTTTCCCCTTAACATAGTCTTGAGACAAATCTTGTTCTCTAGCTGTAGTCATTTGTGTCTTCTTGCCAAGTGTTGGATTATCTTTTGTTACTTCATTTAGAGCTAAGTCTTGCGCAACTTGTACCGATGGCCACTTGTTTTGCTCGTCTAGTAGCTTGATTTCTGGTTCCACGCGTTGTTCTGGTGGTACCTTATGAGGTCATTGCGGGGTGTCTTCAAACCCTTCTAACAACTGCTGCAGATCGTTCTTTTCGGTTTTAGTGCACTCGCAAGAGTTTGCACAAACCAATTCACTAGGTTATTTGATAACTTGTCGAACTGTGAGTAGGCTAAATTTCTCGACTAGCATTTACCAAGTGTTTGGTTTCTTTGTCATGACAGATGTTGTAGTTTCTTCTTCTCTTTAGAAGCCAGAATGTTTGTCTATTTCTAGATGGTTCATGGTTGTTGATTTTCAAATGTTTGTTTCTGATGAATTAGATTATTGAGTTAGGATCAATAGATAATTGTTTCGAAGATTTATATCGAGTAGGAGAGATCTGGTAAGATTTTTGTTGTGGATATTTCCTGCACAGGTTTTAGGGACCATAATAAGTTGTAGATATTTCCTGTACAACATATTATTCTTGTTGTGGATAATAGTCACAATAGAAGAACACCGTGGATAATAGCTGCACACAAATGGAACATATTATTATGGAAATAGCTTTCTTACAAGCATCGTCAATATCAATTACTGAAAATAACGAAGTTCTGTGCGTATAGCAAAAGGCAAACCTCCTTTATATTTCTCAATAGTCTCGGAATCTCTCATATTCATGTTTAATGCTGTGGCTTTCTTTCTAAATTCAGTATTTGTAGGTATAATCAATGGGTTCTGGTAGACTTCCCAAGAAGAGGACCAAGAAGAGTATTATGAAGGCGATTAAATTGGAAGTGAGTGGAGGACCACCTTTATATTTTGAAGTTCCTAGTGCAGCTGTGGACGACAGGTAAAAATAGGAACTTCTAGCAGATGAGTATTGATGAGTGCCAAATAGTGCATATTTATACACCTTTTTATTGGCATTTTACTCATCTTTTGCGCTTAGAAATCAGATATTATCCCATATTCTGTGTTTTCTTTGTTTTCAAGAATAAATATTTGTATTAATTAATTTTGTGTTTTTAGGTACTAAATAAAGTCCGAGAAATCAAGAGCCAAAGAGCGCAGAATGGAGTCGAGCATCTATGGAGCAGATAGCCAAAGCCCGCAAGCGCGAATCGATTGCAACCCAACACGGAAGACATGGGCTAAAGCTACCCACGACCCGGATCCGAGCCCGTCTCTTCTGAGACGTTGAGATTTCTTTCTCCCTCATCCAATGGTCGCTGCCTCCACGTGCATCATAGATCGCTGCTCCCGTGCAACACCAGATCAAGCCAAAACCGCTTACCTCCCGAGCCGTCTCGATCTCCATCGCTCCATCCGACGCCTCGCTAGGCCATTCCCATCGACTCCCCGCCTGTTCATGCCTCACAAGAAATTGACCAACACCCTATACCCCCCATCGACAAACCCTATTCTCTTCATCTCCTTCTCTCACCTTCTTCTCTCCCGTCTCCATCGGAGAGCAGTAGCTCGCTCTTCCACGTACACCACCTCCATCTCCCCGTCTTCTCGCCACACACCATTTCTACCACCACACCTCCACTCCTCTGACCACCAACAACTCCCGCATAGCCCGCTCCTAGTATTAATTATCTGTTACATAGCTTCTCAAACCCTAGAAGCTAAATGATAGATAATTGAAACTAGGGTTAGCCAACAACCAAAGCATGGAGCGCAGGAGACGATTTGACAAGAGAGGAGTGCGATTCAGAGTATGGGTTTGATTTAATTGCTATTTTAAATTTAATTAGGGTTTGTATTTTGGGGATTTCTGTGCATGTATAAATAGCAGTGAGGGGTTTGTGTAGAAACCACGCCTGGATTAGCCAGTGCAGTCAATTAGGTTAATTTGTAGTTTATTTTCTGTTGTAATCATGTTCTAAATTATTTTCTAGGGTTGAGATGAAACCCATAATCTGTTGATAATTGTAGTTTATATTTTGATAATTGTTCTTGATTGTGCTATATGCTTTAGGATATATAATCGAATACCTTGCATTTGCTTTCACAAAGGCATACCATGTATGCACTGTAGTCAGATTATCACTATGTAAAGGTATTGCAATTCACACTTCATTGTCTCATTATTGATCCCCGGACTAGTTGTACCTCGAGAAGACAACTAGTGCTTAGGAGAAATACCCTAATTGTGATTAGATATCCATCTTAGGATAAGTTTGATCATCTAAGTAATGAAAGTGATTTGTGATTAGTTGTACTTGTGATAAGACAACTAATACTAGGAATTAGCTAATTGCTTTGGTTGATAACAAACCATCCATAGAAACCTGGATAACGGCAGACTTGCATTTTTCCTAGTATCCATTACAAGGGACGAGAACAATATTGAACTTGAACTGAATTAGCTGAGATTAGGCGGTGGATTCGACACCCTAGTGCTTACAATCTAGTTGCATCTTAAGTTCACTGTCACTTCACTTCAACAATCAGCCGTTTCGGCAACCAAAACATCTATGTTACACTCTGTTGTTACCTTGTCACTTTGGAATTCAGTTTAAAGCCAAGCCTTAGATCATTGAAAGCACCCCTTGTCTCTGTGGATCGACCCGTACTTGCCGCGTCTCCGATAGACGCCGTGCACTTGCGGTATTACACGTAGGTCAAATTTACATACACTTTCGAGGCCTACCAAGTATACTGCTTTCAGATAACGTTTTAGATCCTTCAACCAATTATTTGTAACTTATTCATTGTTTCTTTCAACTTTTTATTGTGTTTCGCAGTGTGTTTGTCTACCCTCTCAAAAACCGGGGATTCGCCTTTGGTATGAGCAATTACTCGAGATTGGGAACACTACAAGACTTGTGGAAGGTGTTTTACAAGATGAGAAAGACTTGTTCGGGACAATCTGCGATCGGGCATTTAATGGACATTCTCAAAGAACAAAGTTGGTCTCACTGCAATATTTTGTTTTCTAATGAGTCAGCGAGATCAAAGTCGAACCCGAAAGAAGGCAAAATGAAGAAATGTATTTTAGAGTTGCAGATAAAGAATTGTGTTTCCGAAAGACGGACTTTGCTCCGATATCCTGGGTCTTAGATTTCGGGATTCGAGGTTAGAGCTCTTGATGTTGACTCTCAATCGGGGTCTCAATCGAGGAAGTCAAAAGACTCAAAACTCGAGCAAAAATATTTTCCCAAAATAAAGCAATCGTGGGCACGTGATTTGTATGACTTTCTATTTTGCAAAACAGTCTCACAGGATCGGGTAGAGAAGGTTGACAGAGAAAACCAAAGTGAAGTAAAACAAGTGATGCCATCTGACCATATCTAAGAAAATGCATGACCGTCGGGGCGGGATATAAAGACGTAGAACCAATTCCATGTCCGGTTGAAGATAGGGTGAAGGTGGCATTAGTTTATGTGGTCAACATGTTTTTGTTGGGGACACAAGACATACATGGAATTGCTGACGATTTGTGGCACTTGGTGGACAATCTCTCAGAGTTCAACAATTATCCATGGGGCGAGAGGGTTTACAAGGCGACTCTGTTTGAAAGTGACTCTGCAATCAAATCTCCAATGAAAAAAGAGACTGCAAGAAATATGATTAGTAAACCAACTGTCAAGCCAAAAGTAATGCCACAAGTGTTGGTGGTAAGAGTGATTGACCGATATTTTCTCGCATGTCTAGTATCCGGTAATTGTTGTTTTGATAGTTTTTGTTTTTACCGCAGGTTTTTGGTTCCTTCGTTGTTTCCGGATGTGCGTGGAGAATGGGGACAAAAGAATACAGTTGAAGGGTGGCGCCCTCTTATTCTTGACGTGTTGTGCACGAAAGTCGTTCGACATCTACAGCTATGTGAATCAGTGGCATGTTCAGAAAATGAGGGTGGGTGAAGAAATGAAGTGTTATCACGAGGATTCAATCATTAGAAATTCTTGGGGTAGTGAAGGACCCCTCGCTTATAAACAGTGGGAGGATCTCGAGGCCGAAGGTCTCATTACGGAAGTATGAAGGTCGTGTTAGGAAATGCCCCGATGGTATGGAGCATGAAGATGAGATCCCGGAAGATGGGAAGACGAAGAGTATGGATTCTCGTTTAGGTCAACTTCGTAGCGACGTGAATGGCTTGAAGACTCAAGTAGAGCATACTAACGTTCGCACCGGTCAAAGTCGCTCGCGATACTGATGGAAGTGAGACAGAAATGACCGCGATAAAGAAAACTATTGTGAGTAAATTTGCAAATTGTGGTTGTGCCAAAAAAAAAAAATTTAAGATAAGTCTTGTTAATTTGTTATTCACATAAGTTAAAATGAAAACTTGACTAGTGATGAATACAGATAATAAGGGTTGAAAACGATTTCCAGACGTCGTGTTTTTTTTGTATTGGTCGGTGGCTTCATGTTAATTTGACTTTGTTTTGATATAACATGACAGTCGTCCTTCGTAAACGGATTTAACGCCCTTGAACGAAATACCTCAAGATTTTGCGGAATACTTGAGACGAATGGAATCTTCTAAACTTGAGGTTGGTATTGAATCTAAAGACGATAACCGATAGATAACCTGGAACATTTTTAATGAAGGAAGTTGCCGATCTGATTCCCGTGGCTTTGATCAACACAATAAGTAACTAACTACTCTTTTCCCGACATTTGCGTTCTATTTCCAATTTATCTAGGGATTTTGGTTGTTGCAAGTAATAGATAATGATATAATCTGATGCCAACTACATTTATGCATATAGTAGCACCTCATGCGACATTGGTGGAGGCCATAAGGAAGAATCAAGCGAGCTGGTTCATATGACTCTCTATCCGCGGCTCTGAAAAAATTGTAAGTATTTCGTGCATGTCTTCATTGGTACAAATAAAAATTTATGTTTAAGATTAGGGTTGTTAGTCCGGGTGTATGTTTCTCTTGGCTTTTTAGATTATGGTTATTAATCTGGGTGTATCTTTCTTTTCTCCGACCTGTTTCTCCTTGATTGAAATTCTATTTCATTGTCTCCTACCCTTCGGATATGTAGGCCGATATGTTTCTGAACATCGCAAAACAGAAAAGAGAACAACATGATGAGGCACAGTCATCGTGTTAGGCCAATGAGAATGTACTTGAGGGTGTTAGGAAAAAGAAGCCTGGGAAACCATTGAAGTCACCATATGCTACTCCTGGATTGACTACTCCTGGATTGACTACTGCTACAATTCCTAAGAAGAGAATGAGTGTTGCTGCTTGATGAGACGGCTCCCAAAAAGGTAAGGTTTTTGCGAGATGTAATCACCGATGTGAATCACATTGGGGCCGAGAATGAAGTTGGTAAGAAGAGGAAGCGTGGTAAGAAAAAGAATAATTCCGTGGATGTCGAGAATAAGGGCTGGAAGAATTGCCGGGATTTTAATTGATGATGGCTTGTTGTTAGGGAGAATTTTTTTCAAATTTCAAAGTTAGCCGGGATGATAACGAAGCAAGACATAAATGATGTGAATGATTTCATATACCAAGGGTGAGTGTCCCTGATATATCGCTTATTTTCTTGATGTACTTGTTTATTTAGAAAGTAACTCTTAGCTATCGTGTTGTTATTGTGTGGCATAGTGATGACGGTGCTAGAGGCGGCTAGTTGTCACAAGATTTTAAAACATTGCTCGACAAGGATGGGATTTTAGGGATGGATGTATGTTAAGTTGAATTAAACTACAACAATGATATCGATTTTTACTCTATGATGATAACAGCTTTTAGTTTTTGTGTGGGTTCAACTTATTTCGTTGGGTTTTCATACAAGATATCAACATCATGCTGCGCCTCATGCGCGAATCAAATCTTGGCACCCGTGGCAAATGGACCACTATAGACACTCATTTTGAAGTATGTTACGTAAGATACTGAGATTATTTTTAATTGTTAGAGTAATTTATTGTTTTAACTAACCTTTGATTTTGTTCCGCAGCCTTATGTGAATGGGAAGCCTTCGCCGAACACCGCTAAATTGAAAGAATATGAAAATGGGATATTGCCACTTGGCGGGGCTAAACCGTGGGAAAGAGTCTCTATGTTGTATGGTGTGGTGCATATCGTCAAAAAAAAACACTGGGTGGCGGTACGTATCGACTTAAAACATCAAAACATTTATATATATGATTCCATGAGACCGCCACGTGATTCTAAAAATAATAGCTGCACACTAGAAGAACACCGTATATAATAGCTGCACACAAATGGAACATATTATTAATGTCAGTTTGACTTATCTTGTTGATAAGCCTTGGACAAGCAAGACGACCAATAGTTTGCTTGTTCTTCTAATATAACGATATAGATAAATTTTCCAGGACGCTGACTTTTAAAACATAGTTAACACTGATAAAGTTCATTGCCTTATAAGGCTTAACAGCTTACATAACCAGAAGAGTTTTACTTTGCAAGGGTACTTGAAGCTTAAAGCGCATGACAATGTTTTGGTTCAAAATAAAAACATACATTCTAAACAAGAGAGTCGGAGACCATCCGAAAGTTCTGATCTATGCTTTGGTCGGGGCTTGGGGGAGCACTTATTGCGCTTGGTGATTGACCACCGCGCCAACATTGGGTACCCGTAATCCAACTTCTCCAAATAACACTACTACCGCAAGCCTGCAATCCAACCCTCCCATCAGCTCTGTTCGAATGAAATCCACTAAATGGGTTATAGGGAGATCTCTAGCCTTCAAAAGTAGGTTATTCCAACTCTCACAGATGTTTGTTGTCATGAGAGTATAATGGGCTCTCTTGGCTTTCACCCTAGCCCAATGCCTTGGATGAAGTTCCTGCACATAGGAAAAAACTGCCTTATCCTTTTTGATTTGTAACATAGCCCTCCGATAACCATCTATAGTTTACGCTTGCGCGGCTCTCATAAATGCCTTAGCAGCGGCGAAGTTGTGGTACCTCCCGATGATATTCCCGAATTGTTAAAAAATGACAACCGAATGTGCCCTCAATATTATATGTATACTACATCGGCAAAGATAACTAGGAGTCATCCCGCGCTACATAGCTCAAGGGTTAAACTTTAAATGAGATGAGTTTCTAACAAATGTAACATGACTATAAAGTGTTGTTGTTAGATACCTTTAATATGGTAAGCGCATCCCACATGGCATGCTTCAGGAAACACTTCCGCAATCGCTGATTCGAAGCCTGCCGATCTGTCTGAACACATAACTAGATCCTTTCTCACCGAATACTCGTGACCAAGCGCATTGAATAACTTTTGCATGACATAAACAGGATCACCGTTCGCAGAATCAACGATGGCAAACGCAATAGGGTACATTTTTCCATTGGCATCATACCCAATTGCCGAAAATAGAGTTCCTCTCGTTCCCCACTTAGATGCATACCATACACAGCAAATGCGGGTCTACCCCAAGACTTGAATCCTTGAAAGATACGCCAAATAAAAAAATAATACAAAAACCACCATTTGTATCGGGTTCAATTGCTGTTTGCGTTCTGGGTAGTGTTCTACAAGCATGTTATTGTGGGATCGACTGTGTGTCTTGGTATGACTGCTCAGAGAACCTCTAACCACTTCAATTCCCGCTTTACAACCAAGTGAGATCCGCTTGTCGTTGATGGTGATACCTAGTCCTCTCTTCATGTCTTCACACAGTTATTGCTTATCACCCTAGAATGAACAAACAAGAGTCACCATGTCAGTTTGTTGCCAAGACCAGAGAGTTCTGTATACAAAAAAGAAATTGATAAGTGTGATGTATCCTAGAGTATTCTAGGGCTGTGGTGCTAGTCTTTTGTAATGAGTGACTAACAAAGTACAACTCTAGACCAAACTAGAGAGTCCATTGTAGCCTATAAATAGGCATTTCTATCATCAGTTGTAACCTGCGCAAGAAAATTAATAACAATGATTTTATAGTTTAAGAGAGTCTTGCTTCACCAACACTACTAGAGAGACAGGAGCTCTGCCTGAGAAACACTAAACCATCTCATACATGTCCAGAAATTGTTCTATCAAAAATGAGTGTTCATCGATCACCAAAAATTCAACATAGTAACATCAAAATATTAAAAATTCATCACAAAGCTTACACAGTATGAGAGAAGTACCTAGTATGTACAAACATGCTAGTTTGTTATTGATATGTACAACCATATCAGATGTTTGCTTAAATTCCTCTTTAAAATCCGAACAACCAAAATCAAACAGTGGCATAATTTCGTAACCAAAATTCGAATCTAACACTAAGAAATTGCCTATTAAACCCAAGAAATCAAAATCAAAATTTCTATCCAGTTTAACATTATCATCAAAGATGAAATTGAACCCAAAAAGAAAACATCAAAGATGCATAAACATATAAATACCCTAACAACCAAAATCAAACAATGGCATAATTTCGTAATCAAAATTTTAATCTAACACTAAGAAATTGCCTATTAAACCCTCTTTCAAACCTTTTTCATGAAATCAAAATCAAAATTTCTATCCAGTTTAACATTATCATCAAAGATGAAATTGAACCCAAAAAGAAAACATCAAAGATGCATAAACATATAAAACATCAAAACCCTAGCCTAATTTTCAATCTATATCCAGACGTGGAAGTCAAAATGGGGAAAAAGATTAGAAATCCAATTTCTAGGGTTTACATCAATATTTTAGGAAGACGGATTTTTTCATGCCTGAGATCACAGATCAGTGGAACTTATAATGAAATGAACTTATAGATGAGTTTAGACTTCGATTTCCTTGCCTTTTGGCTCTCTTGTTCAGCCTTAGAAAAAAACTCTGGTATCTCTATTGAAGACACTGTATGATGATGATGAACATGACCAGAAAAGGAAATAACAAGAACCAGAAGAAGAACATGAATAGGAACGGGAAGAAGAAGAAGATGGGTGTGGTGTGTGTTCCGTGGAAGAAGAAAAATGAGCTCTTTGGAGAGCCGTAGTTGAAGAAATAGAAGTGAAGAGTAAGACGAGAAATAAAAATTTGAGTAACAACATCCGGACATCGAGGCCGATTAATGATAAGTATTTCGCTAATGATTTGTATAATGTTTTGATAATCACGTTTAGAAACGTATAATGAGATCCAAATATGCAGTGTCCTGACTCCACAAAAGTTGATGTCGAGACTCCAAATGGCATCCCTTATGCCTATCCTCTCGACATTTATACGGTGTCTAGATGTGCTATCTCAACACCCACGTAAACCACGATCCACGATCAAATAATAACCTAAATCAAAAAATAAAAAAATAAAAAAATCAAATGTTGGGTACGGCCAGTGAAAAACAGTGATAAAATAAAAGGTAAGGATGAAACGTCCAAATACCAAAATACATTTAGTTTTGGTCACGTCCGCCAACATAGCATAGATTTCACCCTATTATTCAAATCCAACATATTTTCGGCCAAACACCCGTAATTGTTTTAAAGTAAACATAAATGAGGTACTTGAAACAAATTGAAACTGCAACATGATACTGAATAGAATCTTACAGGGAAGCAAGCAAGTAAACAAATTTAATCTGCAAGAGTCGGCTTGACCTCTATGACTGTGTCATTGGAAAGAAAACCATGTCACAACACAGATGCCACTCCATAAGCAAGACCAAATAACTACATTGGACAAAAGGAGGAGCCTCATAAGTCATAACCAATATTTCATTTACACCCACTTATAAATATAACTATTTCATCTATCGATAGTGTACTGTACTAGAGATTGAAAGCGGCAAGAAGGAGATTTTTGTTTCTTTAATGAAGTCACCAAAACTTGAAGAGTTTTCTTCTTGTTTTTTCTTTTACCATGGAAGTGGTGGTAGCGATGCCTGGTGAATTTGATGATAAAGGAGGTGTCTGGTGGAGATGATGAACTTGATAGTCGAGATGGTGGCACTCTTTCAGTATGTTTCTTGGAGCAATCCCTTTACATCGAATTCATCATTTAGGCCGTCTAATCTTCTCATAGTTACAATGGCACCCCTTACTGATTCCTCACCATGCCAATGGCAACTCATTTTTGTTTTTGGCTCAGTTTTTTGTGAGCATGAAAACTTGTGTTTTGTACCTACCATTGCACCTTGGCTTCTATTTTAGATCATCCTTCCAAAAATAAAGATAAAAAATATTCTTGCATCTGCAGCGCTCATGTTAAAGCACGGACGGTCACAATCCTATGCATGGTGTGGCTCAGAGTGGCCAAGTCCGACTTTATACGCATCCCACAAAGATTTATGCGGATTGTTTCCAACTTTGTAGGATCTATAGTTAGTTGTAGTGGGGTAATGGGTATATTTGAAAGGAGATATATGGAAATCCGTTTTACTTCTACTCCAAAGTATCCTTTTTCTTCTTCATTACATTCCAACTTCAAAACCCTAATTTATTTTCTATAGCCTCAGCCAGAAAACCAAAGTTCAAGTAGAAAGAAGGGGAAATCGAAACAATATGTCAAGCCTTCCTGAAGAACTCTACCTCGAAATTCTGAAGAGGGTGCCAGTAAAATCCACGTTTGTGTGTAAGTGTGTATGTAAGTCTTGGTTTAAACTCATTTCAAATCTTGATTTTGATTTAATGCATCTGAACCTTTCTATGCAAAGATACAAGCTAATGATCGAAAGCCATAATGGGATTAGTTTTAGTTCAGTAAGTTACGATTCCCTATCATCATCTAACACAGCTGTTGTTGAGATGAATTTCCCTCACAAATCTTCGATGAATTTCCCTCACAAATCTTCAAAATGTAAGATTAAATTGTTAGGCTCGTGTAACGGCGTAGTTTGCTTTTGGAATTATCGGCTAAAATGTTATTTTGTGTGGAACCCAGCCACGGAGGAATATAAAAAAATAGACAAAGCCGATTCAGATAAGAATAATAACTTTGATTACAGTGCTTTGTATGGCTTTGGGTATGATCGTAGGACCGATGATTACATATTGGTAAGCATCCTTACTTATGATCAGTTAATCCATGTGTACTCTTCGAAATCAAGCTCATGGAACAGCTTTCAATCCAACAACGATGAGTTGAATCATTATACGGAGGCTGGGGTTTTTCTTAACGGAGCTCTTCATTGGTTATGGGAGGGAGATACGGCAAAGATACTCTCAATGAAAATCGGAGAAGAGAGATTTGAAGAACTAAAACTACCAGCGGCACTACCAAAAACTCAATATTATATGGATATGGGAGTGTTGGAAGGGTGCATCTATGTACTTGCTAGATTTAAGGAGTTTTTTGAAGTTTGGGTAATGCAAGATTATGGAGCTCAAGAATCTTGGACTAGACTTCATTATATTAGATTTGAGCTTATGATGTGGGATGATTTCAGTTTTAGTGAGCTTATGGGTTCTTGTACTAATGGTCAAATTCTGTTTAGACAGTCGGATATTGTCGTTTTATATGACCCAAAGTATGGAACTGCCAGAAAACTAAGTATTCCTGGTTTAAAGGTCGAAGATGGAGCAGTGAGTTATTTTGAAAGCTTGGTTTCACTAAACTCTATTACTGCTGTCGGAAGAAGGAAAAAGAGAACAATCACTAGAAACTTGAAGACGAGTACGAGCAAGAAGAGAAACAGGTGAATATGCTATCTTCCTTGTTATTTATATATGTTTGTGTAGTCGTTCTTTATTGAATTCTCTTTCACTTATGTTTTCATTCATATGTTAGGACCTTATATATATGCATCATGTAATGAAAGTGAATTTTGTTTTGTCATGTCCACAGAAATGCATAAGTTTGGGGATTGTCATAATTGATGAGGGTTGGAAATGGTTTGAATGATGAAAACGGTAAAGCTTCACCACCTGAAATACTCGGTTCTTTAAAAAGGGTGATGAAAAAGATTGCAAATTTCTTGTTCATTTATTAAATAAGTATTAGTATGTTGATAATATGGGACAGACATATATCTTTAATTTTTGTTTGTTTATTGAACCATTCCATTAATCCTAGTAGCTAGTTTGTTTGTTCATCCTTCACTGTGGGTTTTAGACAATATATTCCTTGTTAGTGTTGTCATTTAGTTTCTGTCATGGATTTACGTACATTTGTTGAAATGGTGTTAATTAGTATGTTATATCCTACTTGCAAACTATCTGTTTCGCATTCGATTTCTGTTTGGTTGTTATGTCCTGAGAAATTCAGGAGAAATAGAGTTGATGCAACTCTTTTTTATTGAAAGGAAGAGCGACAAAGCATGGCCAAAGACCAGGCGCACCTTTACCAAAACTAACAAAAACCATCAAGAGATACTCCTATTTGTTGCATTTTGTATATGTTTATTGCATTTGAGTTGAGATAAGTAACTCAAATAGGTATGATAGGATGCATTTGTGTGCTGTCCTCAAAACATGACTAGCTGCATTTTTGTCTCGATTGCAATATATTTTCGTTCTGTACAATTATTGGGAAGTCTCTTGAACTGGAACCTGTGGCCAGACTAAAATCTCCGTTTTAGTAAAAATCTTACAGAATGTTGTATTTGTGTGCTATTTTTAAACTGGAATCTGGGCCAGTTAGCATCTCAGTTTTTCAAAACATGACTGAGCATTGGCGTCTCGGTTACAATTTTGGTTCTGTACAATATATAATTGTTAAATGCTAACCTGTGACCACTTACTCTCAATGATAATTCCAAGTATGCGTGTGCTTTTAATTTGTTGGCAGTTGCAAGATGATATAGACACAACGCCAAAAGAAAGAAAAATGTTGTTTGAAAAGAACATGTTCCTAATCAAATAAGTAAACAAAATAGCAACTCAAAAAACATTACAGGCATGACTTTCATTTATCCTGAGTTGCAGGAAAATAGAACCTCTTTGTACACCACATTTTTAGTGAAAGTAGAGTTTCCCCGTTCTTCAGCAGTCTTTTTTACCAAAACTTTTGTAGTTGCTTTGGATATTCCTCTTGACAGAGCAACATAGAGTTGTCCGTGGATATTCCTCTTGCTTTCGTCAACATGTACGCCCATTGAAGTAAATGCAAATAAATAGTTATATGGTCGAATATTGTGTCTGAAATGCTTACCTTTGCCTGTTCTGTCATTAAATAACAACAACTCTGGTGGTGATGGTATATGAGGCAAGATTGTTTTACCATTTTGACAACAAAAGTCACGACTTTCACGGAAAAATAACTTTGCTTGACAGTGGCAGCACACAGTTGGAGGGGGCAAAGAAAATATATGAAACTCACTATAATCTCGAAAATTTCTCGCACAATTGTGGTATCTAAATGTTGTTCTTCGGCGTCTCTGAGCTGGAGCATTGACAACTTCGTTTTCATTGACAAACTCAATTTCTTCTACAAACTCAAATTCCCCGGATTGCTCTGAATCAATTCACCTTATGTCTTAATTAGCGAAGTAAAAATATTAAGTAAATAACTAATGGTTTTTGTAAACCACATAGTACTTACTGATTGGAATATTGGCAGATGTGTATATATGTGAAGGTTCATCTTCATTATTTTGGTATGCCAACAATTTCCGCAGTAGGTGAGCGGTGATTCCGTGCTAGTCTTCTTATGCTACTTAACCGCACAACATTTGTAGTAGATTGACCAACCCCGTTGGCAGATTGTTGTCCTGTTTAGAGAACCAAAAATAAGCAAAATATAAATTGTAACATCGATGAATTCTTATAATCCTGTAGTAAACAAAATATTTGGAAGATAAAGTTGAATTGCTAAAATTTAGATTAGTTTTTTACTGCTTGTGTAGTATACAATTCTTACCAAAAGTTTCAGTAGTAGTAGGACAATGATCTCGTGCCAATCTTTTTATGTTACTTAAGCGTGCACCTCTTGGAATACTTGGACCTATGTTATTAATCGGTTGTTCCCCTGTTTGAAAACCATGAAAACCCAAACATTTCATTAGAGTGGTGATAAATTTAGGTTGCTATTAAACATAAGGACAACTTACAAGCTACTACTCTATGTGAAGGCCAAGCATTCGTTGATCGTGTTCTTGTGACAACAGCGTCTCGATGCCGAACATGTTGTATTTCTAGTTCAGATGTTTGTATCTGTAGTCGGACTTGTCTTCCAGTTTCTGCAGGACCACATAATTGATGTTGTCTTGCACGACGCCTTTCTCTTTGAGATTCATTATGCCTTGCAAGCCAGCGAGATCTTTATTCGGCCGTTAAATTAGATAAACGGCGCCGTGCATTCAATCGATAATGTTGCCTCCGGCATTGGTCACTATTATCAGAATTTGCCTTACTGCTACAAATTTCTTCATTCATAGCTTCCAAATTAACTTTCCTTTGTTGTTGCAGTTTTGTTCTTTAGATAACGACTAAGCAAGCTTTTGTCCAATAACTTAGGGTGGACCTTTATCACAGGGATTTGAAGAGTTGATCCCAGCTACAGTGCCTAGTTCGTCTACGTTGCCTAATTCGTCTCCTTTAAGTGATGGATTTGACAAAGATACATCAAGTAAAAAATGAATCATTAAGAATTATAGAGCAAAACATGAGTAACCATACATTAAAGTTAAGAATCAACCATAGATCAAAACAAAATTGAAAGAAAATGAAAGTAAATTGGAGTGTGAACATACATTAAAGTTGACGAAAAGAAAACGAAGGTAAAAATTGGAGTGTAAACATACATTACAGTTGACGAATCCTTACCTTTATTGCCCAATCTGTTTCCCAAAAATTTGATTAACAAAACAGAATCGAAAGATAATGAAGGTAGAGTCTGTAAAAAAATGGATCTGATTTTCTAGAGGGATCTCAAAGAAATATCTACTAATAAGATATGGCCCACCCTCAGTTTTTAATAACCTATACACGGTTTTTGTGTTCTTTTTTATTAAATTTGATAATATCAATGCACAGTGAACCAATGCATTTTTGGATCGTTTTTAGATGTGTCTAGAAAAGTAAATCCGTCAATAATCTAAATTGTCCCTAATTAATATAAAAAAAGTGTATTCATTGGGAATATTTGATAGGGGTAAAGTGGGAAACGAATTTTGAAGCTTCAACTAAGGTTCTTATTTGTACTCGTTACGTAGATAATTGAAAGAGTTTTTCATATAAATTTTATAAAAATCCGGTGTATATATTGAAAATATTAAGTTTTTAAATTTTTTGATTTATTTTTAAAACAATGGTATTTATGTAAATATGTAAAAAATGGGGACAACTAAGTAATTTAGGGGATCTCCTACCAAAAAGAGCTCTTTTCTTTATATTAGTATACTAGGCCTTAACCCGTGCCGTAACGGCACGGGCCTTGACGTTGGTTAATTTCTATCATCGTACCAATTCAATAATATTTTTGTTAAGCAATCGATTTGCAAGACCATATACTTGCCTTGCAAAGTCGCTCATACAATCACCTAACAACACATACCTATACCATATCATGCAACTTCATTGTGTCAGCGCAGCTAAACTGCACCATTGCTAAAAACATGATGGCATATAACAACATGTATAACCATTGATCCCAAAAAATTAGAAATGAGGGCCTTTTTCACTTGCTTCTAATATTCTAGGAGCAATAACGGCCAAAGAATATATATACATTGTTTTAATTTGTAACGTTCTGTCTAATTTGGAGGGACCAAATGCAATGAATCGAACTTCATTATGGTAACGCAGCTAAACCTCAGTCCTTCTGCCACGTAGATTTGCTCAAAATTTCATCTTCTCGGTAAATAACTAAGGTTTTTATTCTCTTCAACCAATTCCAAAAAATATATATTACATATATATATATAATATTTTATTTTTTTTGCAAATATTATAAATATAGTTTGTTGTGTTTTCGAAATCATATTGTCGTTGCTATTCTATTCCTGATCTTCAATCCCCGCGAAGATATTTCCGACCCATACTTCTGTATATGAACCCTTAAATTCATCATCGATAGTATCAAGTTAGAGCTGTTTGAAGAGACAATTTGGACTTGATCTTAATAGATGATAATCGAAGATATCATGGTGATGCACGACCACACCAAATTGGTTTGATGTTTGTCACAATGTATGCCATTATCCGCTAGTGAAATATGAACATCATCCGCTAGTGAAATATGAACCTATTAACCAAAAATAGAAAGGAAACAAAAAACCCTGCTTGTATCATAAAAAAATCCCAAGAATTATTTAAAGAAATACCTTAGCGATATTTATTCAGAATTTATTTATTTCTCGTGTAAGTTGTCTGCAAGAAAAAATACATATAACACTTTTGCCTCCTATGTCTGTGTTCTGTATATAAACACTTACGTTAACGTTTCCATTGATGGTATCAAGTCCAACCCTGTTTGAAGAGAAAGTTTGGACTTGATCCTAATTGACGATAATCGAAGATATCATAGTGATGCACAACCACACCAAATTGGTTTGATGTTTGTAACAACGTATTCCATCATTCGTCAGTGAAATATAAACCTAATAACCCAAAAAAGAAAGAAACAATAAATCCTGCTTGTATCATCATAATTTCCACAAAAAAGAAAAACATTAGCCACATTGATTCAATAATATTATTTTCGTTATGAGTTATAGATAATTCACAATACCTCATGCCTTGAGAACACTCTTTGTTATTCCCAGATTTGGTCCAAGAGATTTGATAGTCAATTGTGTGTTATGGTGGGCGAGGGTTTTGGTCCAAGAGATTTGTTGGACGCAATTATGATTTTCAATCACGAATGCCATGTATGAGGTTTAGATTGAACAAAATGTCGTCAATTGATTGGTTTCATTATTTCTTTTCTGTGTATATTTTCTTTTTTGTATTGCAATCAATGTTATTTTAACATTAAAAAATCATGATTTATACGATATGTGATGACCAACTACATCTTTCACGATATAATGATGCATCTTCCACCACCACCACCATTAACGTCATCACTCCACCATTTTCACCAACACCCACCGCTGATCCACCACCCCCGCCCACCATTAGTGTCATCTGATTTAGTATAAAATAAATTTATTATGTACTGTATTAATGAAAGTGTATTTATTTAATTAATAAAAAAAACATTTATTATGAAATATTAATAGAATATTTATTATTGAAAGTTAATTAAACTGATCATCTTACAGCCGTAGATTTAGCTTTCCCGAGAATGAATCCTGGCCGCTCTTTAACTTGCCTAAGTTGTCCAAACTATGCTTTATTAGTTAGTGTCTCATTAATCTCTCATAATGAATAATTTATTAAATTTTCACCATTAAATGTCCTCTTAATTAATTAAATAAATATGTATTTTTATATTAATAAAAAATTTTAATAAAAAATTAGAGATCAATAGAAATTAGTGGTTAGTAGTGGAAGAAGTAGTGACTGATAGAAGCGCTTGTGGTGGAGGCGATAATATCAGTGGTGATGGAAAAAAATAATGCCGATGGGTGGTTTTATGGTGGTGATGTTGGTGAATAGTCATGTACATTATTAGTTCTGTATATTTACAACACATGCAACATTGTACATAGTTCGGACAACTTAGCCTAGATAAAGAGCGGTCAAAATGCATTCTGGGGAAAGCTAAATCCATGGTTGTGGTTTGCTCCAATTAAAATCAATCATTATGGGTGTTTTATTAATTAAAAAAAAGTAATGTCAAATAAAAAATTAACCAAGAGTAACTAAGTAATTTATCTACGTTAGTACATCTTTCTCATCCCACTATCACTACTTCTTCCACCACCACTACCACCATTAACGCATTAATCCACCATTCTCACCAACACCCACCACCATTATCCCCACCGTTGATCCACAACCCCCACCCACCATCAAAACCACATTAATGTCTATTGATTTAATATAAGATAAATTGATTATGTATTGTATTAATGAAAGCATATTTATTTGATTAATTAAACAAACATTTATTATGAAATACTAATGGAACATTTATTATTGATATTCAATTAAACTCATCATTTTACAGCCGTAGATTTAGCTTTCCCCAGAATGCATCCTGACCTCTCTTTATCTAGGCTAAGTTGTCCATGCTATGCTTTATAAGGGAGATAAGATAAGATAAGATAATATATATAGATAGATAGATAGATATCTTTAGTAGAATGTCGTATCCCTGGGTAATTCTTTCTCGGAAGAACTAGAGATCGGGTAATTCGAGACTAAAATGGAGAAATAGATGGGTGCCGGGCTTGGAAAAGGATTTTCTCACAGCAGGAAAAGGAAATGTCCCTATTGTGGTAGAGAACGGAGCAGGAGTTTTCTCGCAGAGTCCAAAGCAAGCAGCAATAATGAACCCAAATTCTTGCAATAGGGAAATTTGGGTCCAAAGCAAGCAGCACTAGGAAATTTTTCAGTTAGCTTTAACCTGCAAAATTTGCAACACCAACTGATATTAATCTTTTAAATTCTAAATAACCAAATCTAAGCTGATAATAAATGAAAACACTATTGCTGTGCACACGACACTGGCCGGTGGAAAACTATAACAGATCATTAGAAAACTAGTCTTTGCAGAAACCTAGTTTTCTATGGTTACAAAATACTACCCATCACATAGTGTAGGTTATTAACTAGTCGATGAGATTTTATTCTTAGTGACGAATTAGATCAATGTCCTACTAATTCAGCTACTTGAAAATGACCAAATATTCAGGAAACAATGTTAGACAATGACCTTCCAGTCCAGTATCGAGCACAAAAATATAGTCCGACTAGCGCCATTAGCACTGTCATAGTTATACAGTAACTTATTCCATACACTTTATTTTTCGGAAGTTAGGAATTCGGCGAACATTGCGAACTGGTCGGGTGCGGCCGTCCGACTCAAATTCCGAAGAACAAGGTACGCGCATTTTATGTTTTATGAAGTTGCCGCTTGCCGGTTTATACGCGTATTTCTCGTTCCGAACTAGAGTCATGCGACTAAGTCGGCCCATTAGTAACCCAACTTCCAAGCCCATTTTCAGATGTCCACATAAAACTCCTAAAATTTTTGTAACTTACACCACGTGGGATTCACCATGTTGGGTTCGAACATCAGACCTCTACCTCACAATACTAGACACCAAACAACTGGTCAAACTGCTCTTTGATGTTTGTTTTGAAGATATCATGTATATATACGCATAATAATGTGTTAACCCACCCCTCTATGCCAAAATCTATCCTTTTATGATTTAATATTATTTTCGATGCCGACCTCACATTAATAAGTCGAATTATACACGTACGTATGCCGTCCCGAACTATCGTCGTATCATGAACCGTTGACCGAATTTGATTTTTATGAAAACGAATAATACACGTACGTTTGCCGCATTCCGAATTGCTAACTAGGGTCCAGATGTGCAAAAGATTGTTGAAGGAGGGGAGAACCAGAAGTATTATTTTATTTTCACCAAACCCATCGGCTAAATTAATGAACATGGCTTATATCAGAAAACCATTTTTGCCATTCTCGCTAGGGGTGAGCATGGGCCGATTTTTACCTCATCCGCATCTAAATCTAATCAATTGCGGATTTCAAATTTGGCATCCGCATCCAATCTAACATCCCACGAATATGTATCCAATGGATGCACGGATGAACGGACTGGGTACGGATAATCCAATGGATTTGTTTTAATTTAAATTTATAATGAAAAAATAAAGCCAACATAGACGATTTCTTATAGAACCTACACATTATATATATATATATATATATAAAAGTGACGTGAATAACGCTCCAAGAAACACCTTAAGAATTCCTAAAATATATAAATATTCGAATTCTATCGTTTCGTCATTAGGGACGATTTGTTTTTACCGTTAGGGTGACTTTTTCTTCGTCGATTTGGATGATTTGTCTAAGTATTTGGGTGATTCTATTAGTAATCTCTGGTTATTCATCAGGTGCAGTTAGGTTTGTTTAATTGTTCTCTCGTTATTTATTAGTCCATCGATTCATCTTAGACACTATTGAATCATCATGAAGTGGAAGATATCACAGACATAATGGCTGGCTTGTTGGAGGAAGAACCCATTGATGTTGAAATCCCTGAAGACTTTATTGAGGAGTCGCAATATTCAAAATATAATGTGGTAATCAAATTGGTGAACGGGAGAAAATATAATTTGAAGATTTTATATGATCTGCTAGTAAGAATATGGAAACCATCTTGCTGGATACTGGTCTCTGAGATTGATACATGAATATACATGGTAAAGTTTGAGTTAAGATGTGATATGTGTTATGCCATTGAAGGAGGGTCGTGGAGCTTGAATGATGATCTATTACTCATGGAAGAAGGTGATCCCAAAAAGACTCCAACTGATTACCTTTTTCAGTACGCATATTTTAACGTACAAATACATGGACTACCCATGTCAGCTCTCAAAATACATGGATTACCCATGTCATCTCTCAATGAAAAGGCTATTACTTTCCTTCCTAAGCAATTTGGCTCTCCATATCCTATCCAAAAAGGAGAATCACTTAAATGGATGAAATATGCAAGGGTCAGGGTGAAGATTGATATTGCTAAGAAATTGTCAAATCCATTAATTTTACACTTTCATTCAAGAAGGTCATAGAAGCTCAATTGAGATACGAAAAACTGCCAAAATTGTGTTTTTTTTCTGTGGATTCTTTGGTTATCTAATGAGGCAATGTCCATCACTTTCAAGAGAAAATGAAGCTTTTGAAATTGATTATTCTCAAGGATTTTACCAACAGATGCATGACTTAAACATAGCTCGTTATTCTGAAGAAATTAGAGCCAATTTTAAGCTGAAATTCAATATGATTCCTGATATTCAACCCGGGACTAGTAGAACTCTTATACAGGAGAAAGATACATCGATGGGAACTGGTCGGAGAAGAGGAAGTGACACATGGCATCCCCCCATTGATGCATATATTAATGGCGGCGTCAGTTATACTGGAACCAAGACTGATATAATGAATTCAATGCATTTAACGGCAAGTGAAGATCATATTCCCCATAATTATCGCACTCAACAACATGGCATCAATCATAAGGGCTCCACTCAATCACATACCTTCAATTTATTCATTCCTGATAACCACAATTATTCTAGAAGTCCTACACCTTTTGGTAACACCCAATCCTCTTCAGAACTTACACCCAACCCGGTCAAGCCTATCCTGAACCCATCCCCAGAAATATCGTCCAATATTGTAGCTGAGCCCGCCACTAATCCACAACTGGAAAAAACTTCTCAATTTTTATCTCTTGAACCAAATCCATCTTTTTCCTAAGACCTGGACACGCACGGAGAAAATGATGGTTCCCCATCCCCCTTCATGTTCAGTTCCATCCAGAAATACCCATATGAAAAGACGAGGGTACCCAAATACACCACAATCTTTAAATTATCCACCTATAAGTCCTCTTACCGAAAGTGATTTTCTGTGGACAAAGTCGAGACAATACGACAAATCGGTATTCACACTATGTGTGATTGTCCATGGATACGAGATCGAGACAATGCAACAATCAAAGTGTGATTACTTGATAATAGGTTCGATCTTAATCAAACTCTATAGGATCACTATCAAGTAATATAGAGTTAACGTTTGTGTATTTTACTTTTAATTACAATTGAAGAAATATAAAAGTAAAAGACACAACAAGATTTTGTTAACGAGGAAACCGCAAATACAGAAAAACCCATGACCAAGTCCAGAATTGAATACTCTCATAACTAAGCCGCTATAGGAAATCTAAACAAAAACTTCGTATAGTTGAGATCAAGCAACTAAACCTAGTTCACTTAGTTTCTTCAGTATCCTCTCAAGCTTAGACATTCAATAAGTGCACGCACTGGAATAATTCCTTTGGATCGTATTCCAAACAGTAAAGGAACAATGAATCTGTTTGGTAACAACTCTCTTGATTCTTTCAAATGAATATATCTCAAGTCATATGCAAAGGGTCTTCCGTTTAAACTAATAAACTCATTTGCCTGGTCAGATCAATCTATCCAACAACTACCGAAGTAGCAGAGTTTAGATTTGCAATCAATCAATATATAATCCAACAATGAACTATAAAGCGATGCCGATCTCATGCAACTAATCAATCAAATAAATCCAATTCTAGTTGGATCCCAGCCGATCAAGGTTTGTGCTACACAAAGATATGAGAAACCAATCAGAAATCTTCTTCGTCTTCAAATCTTCTTTAATCTTCAATTAAACCTACACAACACCACTTGAATCTCTTGTGATAAATCACATACAGAACGGGTCTGTTAATAATGGATTATCACAAGATGTCTTTAGATATACAAACAGTTCTAAAGAACCCGTCGATACTTCGATCTAGTTTGAGTGAATCTTATATCAGAAGAGAAGATTCTCAAGAATAAACAAACTAGGTGCAATCAAAGTTCAATATCCGTTAGTCAATCAAATCAATCGAAAACTAATAAACTGCAATAATCTAGTTTCCCACCAATGGTACTCGTAGAGCTTCTTGATCCCACAGAAGTCTTTAAACGAACGGTCGTAAGAGATTTCGCCTAATTAGTGTACTTTCCTCTTAGGATAGACGGCTCCACCAGAAACAACAAAAATTTGAAGTTTGCCTGGCTCTTAGGATAGTTTTCTAGAAATGCAAACTTAGGTATTTATATACCAAGTATGTTTGGACATCAAGGATTTTCCAAAACCGAATATTCTCAAGATATGCAATAAATGCCCAAATCGGATTTCATAATTCCTGAAAATGCTTTGTCCAATATTTTTCGAAATCTCTCACTAGCACATTACTAATTTTTATTTTCTAGAGATATGCATTTAATTGCTGGTAATTAAAGCATATAAAACTAACAACCTTAATTAAAAGATTCTTAATTTATTTCGGACAAGGATCTCCTTGAGTAATTAAGGAATAACGTTGAAAAATAAAAGATAAGAGTTATTGTTCGTGTTCAAAGTATGTTGACATCGTTTCTTTGTAAATCCTCTTTCATATTTACAATCTTGGAATCGATTATACCACACTTCCAAACAAGTTTAAAATTGGTTCATCTGTATTCCAAGACAACTATGTGATTGATCAATTATCAAATCATAATCATGGGTTCAATCGGTTCTACCAATCACAAGGATCGGTTCTACCTCAATATGGATTACTTTGATCGAACACAAAAGTTACCAGGACCGGTCACGTCAGTTACCAGGATCGGTTACGTCAATTACCAGGACCGGTTACCATATACTCATGGTATTTCTTGTGATCGGTTACACAAGTCACTAGGATCGGTTACACCAATTACCAAGATCGGTTACGCCAATTACAAGGACCGGTTACACCAATTACAAAGATCGATTACACCTTCCTTTATGATCGGTCACACCAATTACTAGGATCGGTCACACCAATTACAAATATTTATCATACCATCTCAGGTGATTACTTAGGATCGGTTACACTAATTAATAAAAACTAGTCATACCAAATCATAAGTCAGGCACTGTGATTAGTTATACCAAGATACATAACAAGTTATGATCGGTTCTACTAACTCACTCATATTGGTAATCCAAAGATATGCAATGAATAACAATATCAATAAGCCTAGCGATTTCCATTTCGATTCATAAAACAAGTTCATGAATGTACTTCCTTTAAACAAATGTAAACATTGTTTCCTAGGATGAAATCTTTAACTTTACCCATACACATAATCACAATAGCATTCATATTATTATGACGATGTCATATCTACGAAGTTCAAAAGATAAGCATTTTACTTCATATTATAATTCCTTAACACTATGATCATATGATCATGTCTCACTACTAGAGTATAATAATCATTTACAACTTTGCCGTTATGTTTTCAATATAGCACGACTTGAAAGATACGTTAGGAATGAAACAGTTCAAGTCAATATTACTAAATTCAAGAAGAAGGATGATGTCGTCGTTGTAGCTTGTTACTTCTTGACATTCTTCAGGTTTTTGAGTAATACTTGTATGTCTCATAATCCTAGACTTTCTAGTCTAACCTATACGAAGTTGTCTCTAGTACATAATCATGCGACTCTTAGATGAGTTTTGATTCACTAAAATATGACAACCAAATTATACATACCAACGCTTGGTGGGTTCAACCGAGCTATGCTCTAACAATCTCCCCATTTGTCAATTTTAGTGTCAAAACTCTTAATACATATGGATAAACAAATTACAAGAATTCATTAAACATGCGCTTGATTCCAAGTTTTAATAGCACAAAAACCTGCATATATACAATTAATAAATGTCGTTGTTGACATTTGAATAACAAAGATAATACTCCCCCTAAAGGTAAGATAGGTAGATTTTCAATCCGAACATCTTTGTTATTCCCCTTTTTGTAGTCCAAATAACTACAATAGCAATATGATATGTTGCTTCCCCTTAGTCAATGCTTTACTCTTTCGTTAGATATAACGTTTACGCACAATTGTCCTTTCCTTAGTGATTACAATTCACTTGTTTACTCCATATATTTCTCCACCTTTTTAGATATAAGGTTCGAGCAAATATAGGTCAAACCAAAAGGATCTTACAAATCTAAAATACTTGTACAACCTATAAGAGTTAATCGCGAAGGTTTCACATACCACTTTTGATAACCAATATCAAAATCGAAACTTCAAGTAATTTGGTTTTAATATGTTATCAAGAAAACAATTTTCCGAGGCAATTTTCCCTAATAGTTTAACAAATTGACTAAAAAACTTGGTTCCCTTGTTAAACCGATTGTACACATACAATCGCTTATTATTTCGATAAGACCAAAATAAAAATCAGAATTAACTTTATTTTTCTCATCAGGTTCTAATTATTCAGACAATAACTTAGAACTTTCACTTTAGACAAGACAAGTATGTAAGGACCTTGAAGCTCGTCAACGCTATTAGACCAATCAAGACACGATTTAGCCGCAAATGAATCAATTAGATTAACATGAACGTTAATTAATAGAATTTGATCTAACAACGATCTAGATATGAAATTAGCGTCACTAGATAGATCTCAAAAAGTTATGCGAGATTGACTACTCGAACGTGGCAATCGGATGCCGGACGAAGAAGATGTCATCGTGATTTGTAGGAAGGCAAAATAATTATCTTGCACTTTAACCCCCCGGCTGCCCATATCCATGTGATGGGTGCCTTCATAGAATTTGAAAGACTTTCATTTATATATATCCGAGAGTTTGGGTTTTGTTATTTAGCACTTTTTATAATTATGATTCTTAAAATCGGTAATCTAGTTTTGATGCTTCAATTAGATTGTAATCCTATTATCTAAGAAGGTTTAGGAGGTTGGGGCGTCACAAGTTGGTATCAGATCTCACTATTAGATCTTACATGGGCAACAATAGATAATAGTTAGTAACAGTTAGTGAACTAGATTACCTGAGAACTGGGCTGGGTTGTGAGATGAATCTTAATCACTAAAAGCTATTAAGAACTAAAAGAATTATTGGTTGATTGATTTGTTTTCTTGTTGTGTGTACATTTTATGAAGTAAAAAAAAAAATGTAGGTAAACCAATTGCATTATGATTTAGAAGCTGATAGAGATTAGAGAGTAATTAGTTTAAAATTATGAACACGTAGACATCCAATACTAGGAAAATGACAAGGCTAGTATATTTGATAGATCCCAAATTTATTAGAAACTCGTTGAGTACCTTTATATTTGTATTTATATAGAGACATCGATTTATTGAGATAGAAAATTAGTGCGAAGAACTTAAACTTATTTATATGTTAGTGTTTAAATCAGTATAGCTGAGTTCGATAATTTCGATTGATAGATTACAGATTCGTATAAAAACTTTACGATAGAGTATTTCTCTTGTAATTAGAACTAATAGTGTATTAAATTAGAAAATTAGCCTTTTCACCCTAGAGCTACAAATTATAGATTTTAGTTGTAGAAAAACCAAACAGGCTTGTAGTTCGTTTCTTGTCGTTTCAAACTCATTTGAAATGAGTTCGCTTTCGCGCATTTGTTAGTATGAGCAATACTTGCATTTGGTTCAGAGATAGTTTTCTCTATAAGGTGGGTAGTTTGCAATCCAGAAGAGTGTTTCGATTTTCGAGGACGAAAATGAATAAGGTGGGGAGAATGTAAGGACCTTGAAGCTCGTCAACGCTATTAGACCAATCAAGACACGATTTAGCCGCAAATGAATCAATTAGATTAACACGAACGTTAATTAATAGAATTTAATCTAACAACGATATAGATATGAAATTAGCATCACTAGATAGATCTCGAAAAGTTATGCGAGATGGACTACTCGAACGTGGCAATCGGATGCCGGACGAAGAAGATGTCATCAGATTTGTAGGAAGGCAAAATAATTATCTTGCACTTTAACCGCCTGGCTGCCCATATCCATGTGATGGGTGCCTTCATATATTTCCTTGGTCTTATCTCCTAGACCAGATCGAATAGAACCATTTTTCTTTTCTTTCTTTCTCTTTCTTCTTTCTCTCCTTCTGCTTCTCTGTTCTTTCTCTATGTCTCTCGGTCGATCTCAAATTAGAGAATTTGATCTTGAATCTTGTTCAAGTAAGCTTAGGAGTTGGTAAGAAGGCAGTGATGAAGTTGGTTTAACTTATATGAAGAAGAAACGATGGATCAAGAGAAACAGAAAGTTAGGTTTTCCGATTTGAGTTCTATATATGGAGGAATTGATTAACTAAAGGATGATTTGGGTGGTTGGTGTTCAATTGAAATTCTGAAGTTGATTCAGTGATGATATGAAGAGCTAGGGTTTCTCATGAATTGAAGAAAAGGTAATTAAGATTTCTTATTGTCTTTCTTTAAATTTAAATGAAATTGGGTATGGTTTGATGAACTGTGTGATGGGTTTGCTTTGTATTTACGTTAGAAATTGGTGTAGGAGGTTTAATTTTGGTTTCTCATGGAATTAGGATTTTCCCCAATTCTTCCCCCAAACTAGCTAATTAGGGTTTATTTTAGTAAATCGAATTTAGGGTCATTGAACGATGTTTGTTTTGAATGTAATTGTATGTGTGTGATATGCGTTATGTGTTTTCCCTCGCGAGGAGTGTCTGTGTCTCCCCACAGCTCCTTGCTAAGTTAAGTAGGGCGGTATGCCATCCGTCGGCAATAGTATTAGTAGGGCGGTACGCCATCCGTCGGCAATAGTACTACATTTCTGCTTATTATGATAGTAGGGCGGTATGCCATCCGTCGGCAATAGTATTAGTAGGGCGGTACGCCATCCGTCAGAATATTATATATTCTATTTTATTTAAGGGAAATCACTCATGTGCATATTATGTTTGTTTGACTAACCTTTGCTTCTTGATGTGTGAATTGCTGAATATTTCCTTTCACCATTGTCTCTTTTAAATTACTGTTTTATCTTTAGAACTGTGAAGCATGTTAGTGATTACTTAAGAGTTATTTGTTTCCATTGGGCACCCCTTGGGATGATGTGCTCACTTGTTCCCACATCGACCTTTTCAAAGAATCAAGGAATGCGGCGCCAAGATATCGGTTTCAGTAGCTTTGGAGTTTTTTTGGATCTAGTGTTGATGTGCATCTTTTTCTATATGTGTCCTTTCCCATTCTCAGAAACAACACAATTATATATTCATAGAATTTGAAAGACTTTCATTTATATAATATCAGAGAGTTTGGGTTTTGTTATTTAGCACTTTCTATAATTATGATTCTTAAAATCGGTAATCTAGTTTTGATGCTTCAATTGGATTGTAATCCTATTATCTAAGAAGGTTTAGGAGGTTGGGGCGTCACAAAGTACTAGGTTAGTTAACTAGTATTTCTTGTCAAGGCATTCGATTAGACTTGAATAACCGAATCCTTCAATTTAATAAGTCTAACTAAGATCAGAATTAGCTTAGTTTCTTTTATCCAGAATCGATTCGGAATAAACAAATGATCTTGTATTTCGTTAAGCCATAAACAATACATACAAACCAAATAAATTGACTTGCACAATTATTTCTCTTAACCAGAATCAATTGAAACAAACATAGACATTATAGCACCGCAATTGCACCGAAATTGCGTTAAGCAAAAACACTTGATACCAAACAATAAATAAGATATCAAACAATAAGCCAAATAAATTGACACAGTTTTTCTTAATCGGAAACAATTGAATCACACACACACACATCCATACACACATAATTGAATATATATCAATTGTACAGAAATTTTGTTAAGCAAAAGCAAAATATGTGCAATATAAGCAGGCTTTTCTTAAATAGGAAAACGATTAACTAACAAATTCGTTACCTCAGATTCCGCATCCTCTTCTCCCTCGAAAGATAAATCATTAAGCACAAGTTCAAGTTAGAAATCTCCCCCAGTATGTTGTCATCCTCTCACAAGAACAAAAGAACAACAACAAAGAGCAACCTTTACCAGAGAAAGTTTGAATCAGCTTTAACTAATGCATGCCAATAGCAAAAGTTGAAAACCCGAAACACATATGTTTATGCTAAATACAACTCATGTAAAAACAGATTGATTCAACACATTGTGACTTTTTAGATATGAGTTTCAATCGGAACACCTTATGATCCTTTGATAAAGCCTACTAACATGGGCTAGAACTTAATCCTGCTAAATCAAAAAGTCACACAAACCATAAGGGTTCACATCATATGAGATCGAATATTAAGGTTATGAAACCGAGATCAGACGTCCCATAAACACATAGCAATAATATAGACACTCAAGCACAGGCTATGTAATCGGAAAACTATCACACACAAAATTATAAAATAATAATTTTATTCATAAATAATTGATAGTTTTATTCAAAAATAGACCTTATACAATAATCGAAATAAATCAAAAACTGATGTCTATTTTTCTTGGATTAAGTATTACAGCATATAACTTAATCCCTAGTGGTGCTCTTATTGTTCACTGAGGTTTCTTCAGTGTTCAAACTTTTGAAGCATGTCTCGAGAGACTTGTCTGCAACCACTTCCTGTTTTTCAAGCTTTTCAACTTGAACCTTCATGTCTGCAAGATTAGCTTTTGTTTCCTCAATCCTATCCTTGAGCCAATCTTGATGTCGAACTGTCATTATGAGATTGGTTCTTAGTTCTTCAAAACCACGGATATAGTCAATACTATCATAAGGTATCCACTTGGTTTTTGTTGGATCTTGAAGGTTATAAGCCAACAGACTCATCTTGAGATTCAGTAGAACTATCAGAATCATAATCAGACATGATTTTCGATATGATTTTTTTCTTCCTTTCTGTATTGATTCCTTGAAAATCCTTAACCTTTTGAGCTTCCTCCTTATTGACCTTTGTAAAACTGCGAGTTATTGGAGGCATGCTCAGGGATTTAAATAAGAATTAATCAGGGTTTCTCAATACAAGCAAGAGATAGTTTCTCTTAAGAAGAGACAATTTTCGGACTGGAAATATTTAGGAAATTCCGAAAATATACACAGAATATATTTTGTTTCCTATGTCCGAACTCCTCATGCTGGAAGGTTTATTAAAATTCGAAAATTTCAAATAAAACCTATTTTTGGAAGATCATGGTAAACATGAACAATTTTTAGACAAAAATGGATTCGCAGTTATCCAGAGATTGTCATAGATTTTTCTGATGCAAAACACAAACGAAAATTATGCTCTTGTTTTATGTGCTTTCTCATCCCAAAAAGAAGAGCACTAACTAGGATGAGAATACACAATCTCCATACAACTAGATTGTATCAGAGTAAGCCTTTTCTTGCTTATAGCGAGTATCAGAAACATAGTTCATGTATCTTTTTGGAAATTTCTGCCTAAAGTATTTTCTCCCAAGAAGATGATCTTTCCTTGATCTAAAGATATGATCATGTGGAGAAACGGTACTGATGTGAGAATTTTCAGAGATAGATAAATCTCTCTTAATTCTGTCAATGAAGTTTTCATAATATTTTCTCTATGTAAGGATTTCCTGATGATATACATCAGTATGATTATCTGAAACAATTATCGGAAATTTCTGATTATTTTCTTTGGCAGAGATTCTCTCTTTCCCTTTCTTCTGGAATCGTTCTTCATGTAAACATGGAATGTTTCGACATGAGTGAGGAGGAACCTTTTTCCAGAAGTGATTATCAACTCTTACTTCAGATCCTTTTGAGTTGATTTTATTAATTTGGGATATATTCTGTCTTCCTACTGGGGAATGATCTTTCAGTTTTTTAAGACAAGAAACATCTTTCCATACTTTTACCACAGTATTTTGAAGAAGTATAAGTTTCCCGTCAAGTGACTGAAAGTTGTATTCCTTAAGATCTTTTTACGGAATCGGTTCAACGCTTGTTTTGGAAAAGATTTCGTTTGATTGTCAGTAGTTGTAGAAGATGGTTTCTCATTCTCTTCTGACTTGATGTAGTTAGGTAGACTACCATCATGATGATCCGTTTCAGATGTGATCAAACACGTTTTGTTATCAGTATCTCTAAAAGTAGAAAAAGGACTTTTGGTTTCTTCATCAGAAGAAATTATAACAGAATCATTAGTCAGAGTCATAGGATGAGTCTCTTGATCTTGAGTAAGATATTTATCAAGAGCTTCTAATTTGACAGTGAGATCCATATTCTCTTTGGCTAGAATATTTAGTTGAATGTGTTTTTCTCTGATCTCATGCTTAAGAAGATTAAATTATGTTTTTAATATTAACATCCGTGTAGACAGAGATCTTATTGGCTTTAGGAGTTGTACCAACTCTTTATATGTATCTTCTTTTCCATCATAGAAAGACTCAGATATTTTCGTAACTCCTCGATCATGAGTCAACGAAATAGTAACATCTTCAACATTTGAGTATTCATACTCTTGCATAACGTTAACTATATCAGATATAGATTCAATTCTTATAGGTTGGATCGCACCAAACACAGATTGTTAGATATTTTTGTGTTTGCCTGCTCTGATACCAATTAAAAGACGAGGGTACCCAAATACACCATAATATTTAAATTATCCATCTATAAGTCTGCTTACCATAAGTGATTGTCTATGGACAAAGTCGAGACACATTATTACTTTGTGTGATTGTCTATGGATACGAGATCGATACAATACAACAATCAAAGTGTGATTACTTGATAATAGGTTCGGTCTTAACCAAACTCTATAGGATCACGATCAAGTAATACGGAGTTAACATTTGTGTATTTTACTTTTAATTATAATAAAAAATTATAATGGCGGAAATAGAAAAGTAAAAGACACAACAAGATTTTGTTAACGAGGAAACCGCAAATGCAGAAAAACCCCGGGATCAAGTCCATAATTGAATACTCTCATAATTAAGTCGTTATACAAAACCAAAACTTCATATAGTTGATACCAAGCAACTAAACGTAGTTCACTTAGTTTCTTCAGTATCCCTGCGCTTCCGAAATTCAATAAGTGCACGCACTGGAACAATTCCTTTGGATCGTATTCCAAACAGTAAAAGGAACAACAAACTTGTTTGGTAACATTTCTCTTGATTCTTTCAGATGAAGAAATCTCAAGTCATATGAAAAGGATCTTCCGTTTAAACTAATAAACTCCTTTTCCTGGTTAGATCAATCTATCCAACAACTACCGAAGTAGCATAGTTTAGATTTGCAATCAATCAATATATAATCCAACAAGGAACTATAAAGCGATGTCGATCTCACACAACTAATCAATCGAATAAATCGATTCTAGTTGGATACCAATCGATCAAGGTTTGTGCTACACAAAGATATGAGAAACCAATCAGAAATCTTCTTCGTCTTCAAATCTTCAATTAAACATGTACAACACCACTTGAATATCTTGTGATCAATCACGCATAGAACGGAGTCTGTTAACAATGGATTATCACAAGATGTCTTTAGATCTACAAACAGTTCTAAAGATCTAGTTGACACTTCGATCTAGTTTGAGTGAATCTAATATCAGAAGAGAAGATTCTCAAGAATAAACAAACTAGGTGCAATCAAAGTTCAACAACCATTAGTCAATCAAATCAATCGAAAACTAATAAACTGCAATTATCTATTTTTCCACCAACGATACTCGTAGAGCTTCTTGATCTCATAGAAGTCTTTAAACGAGCGGTCGTAAAAGATTTCGCCTAATTAGAGTACTTTCCTCTCAGGATAGACGGCTCCACCAAAAACAACAAAAATATGAAGTTTGCCTGGCTCTTAGGATAGTTCCCTAGAAATGCAAACTTAGGTATTTATATACCAAGGATGTTTGGACATCAAGGATTTTCCAAAACCGAATATTCTTAAGATATGCAATAAATGCCCAAATCAGATTTCATAATTCCTAGAAATTCTTTGTCCAATATTTTCCGAAATCTCTCAATAGAAAATCTCCAATTAGTAAATGCATATTACTATTTTTTATTCTCTAGAGATATGCATTTAATACTAGTAATTAAAGCATATAAAACTAACAACCTTAATTAAAAGTTTCTTAATTTATTTCGAACTGGGATCTCCTTGACTAATTAAGGAATAACTTTGAACAATAAAAGATAAGAGTTATTTTTCGTGTTCAAAGTATGTTGAAATCTTTTCTTTGTAAATCCTCTTTCATATTTACAATCTTGGAATCGATTATACCAGACTTCCAAACAAGTTTAAAATTGGTTCATTTGTATTCCAAGACAACAATGTGATTGATCAATTATCAAATCACAATCATGGGTTCAATCGGTTCTACCAATCACAAGGATCGGTTCTACCTCAATATGGATTACTTGTAATCTTACACACAAGTTACCAGGACCGGTTACGTCAGTTACCAGGATCGGTTACATCAATTACCAGGACCAGTTACCATATACTCATGGTATTTCTTGTGATCGGTTACACAAGTCACTAGGATCGGTTACACCAATTACCAAGATCGGTTACACAAATTACTAGGACCAGTTACACCAATTACAAGGATCAATTACACAATTATTTTGTGATCGGTCACACCAATTACTAGGATCGGTCACACCAATTACGAATATCGATCATACCATCTCAGGTGATTACTTAGGATCGATTACACTAATTAATAAAAACTATCATATCAAATCACAAGTCAGGCACTGTGATTAGTTATACCAAGATACATAACAAGTTATGATCGTTTCTACTAACTCACACATATTGGTAATCCAAAGATATGCATTGAATAACAATACCAATAAGCCTAAAGGTCTCCCTTTCGATTTATAAAACAAGTTCAAGCATGCACTTCCTTTAAACAAATATAAACATTGTTTCCTAGGATGAAATCTTCACTTTTACCCATACACATAATCATAATAGCATTCATACGATTATGTCGATGTCATATCTACGAAGTTCAAAAGATAAGCGTTATACTTCGTATTCTAATTCCTTAACACTGTGATCATATGATCATGTCTCACTACTAGAGTATAATAATCATTCACATCTTCGCAGTTATGTTTTCAATATAACACGACTTGAAAGATACGTTAGGAATGAAATAGTTCAAGTCGATATTACTAACCTGAAGAGGAAGGATGATGTCATCATTGTAGCTTGTTTCTCCTTCAAATTCTTCGGGTCTTTGATTAATACTTGTATGTCTCACAATCCTAGACTTTCTAGTCTAACCTATATGAAGTTGTCTCTAGTACATAATCAAGCGATTCTTAGATGAGTTTTGATTCACTAAAATATGACAACCAAACTTGACATACCAACGCTTGGTGGATTCAACCGAGCTATGCTCTAACACCATCCAACCAATCTCAATCATCTTCATCTTCAAACCAATACAAGACTAATCCATGGAAAAGAGCTACAAGGAGTAGTTAAAAAAAAAAACCTCAACTGATACCACCAAGATTACTGTCTCTAAAAGACAGGCAAGTCCGATGGATTGTGACCCTCCTCTGAAATCTAAGATTATGACTAACTCCTCTAACAGGGTTCTGGCAGCCGATCCCCAAAAGATGCACGACAAATGTTAGTCATGTAGTGGAATTGCCGTGGTTTAGAGAATGACACGGCAATTCAAATGTTGAAATCATTCCTGCGTGCTTGCAACCCATCGATACTCTTCCTTTCTAAAACCCTCCTCAATCAAAGAAAGTGTATTCATATTTGCAACTCGTTAGATTTTAGATTTAATCACTTCGTGCCTGCATCCGGAAGAAGTGGAAGATTGTTATTGTTATGGAAAGATAATGTGGATTTGACGGTGTTGTCTACAAATTCCAACCTCATCATGTCAAGTTGCCCAAAAGTTCAATTTTCCTTAATAGGAACTTTTTTGTTTATATGGCCCTCCAGCACATCAACTAAGAAACAGTTTTTGGGAAGACATTTCTCACCTTTTGGCTTCTTCTAGCTCCCCTTACTGCATCATAGGGGACCTGAACGTCTTAATCTCTCCACATGAGAAGCATGGAGGATCCAATTCCATGGATATATGTTGTGGAGAATTTCGAAACATGATGCTTGAAAGGGATATCATGGACTTAGGTTTTGCTAGATCAGCCTTCACCTGGTCTAACAATGCTACTCAAAAACCTCCAATTTTTGAAAGAGTTGACAAAGTTCTTTGTAGATCCTCATGGAGAATAATGTTCCCCGAAGCCGTAGTTCTCCACCTCCCAAGAATTTATAGCGATCATGCACCAATTCTTCTAAACACCTTCACAAAGCAGAAGAAAAGCAAAAGGCAATTTAAGGTGGAATTATATTGGACTAAGCATCCTCAATTTTTGGATGTTGCCAATAAAGGGTGGGATGATTCAAAAGGCACTATTGTAAGCATGTTAACTTATTTGGAGAGAAGATTAACTAAATGGAGTAGAGATACTTTTGGCAATGCAGAAAGAGAGCTTGAAATTGAGAAAGAAAAGTTAATTGAAATCCAATCTAGAGCTCATCTGATGGATGTTAGAGAATAAGAAAGAATCACTCAAGAAAAGATAATGAATCTCATTGAGAGGGAGAGAATGTTCTGGCAACACAGAAAAAATCTCTATGGGTTTCCAATAATGATAAAAATACTTGTATTTTTCATCTGTCCGTGATCCATAGGAGAAGCAAGAATATAATTATAGCTTTATAAAATGATGAAGGAAACTGGGTTGATGATTCGGAGACAATAAAAAACATGTTGATTTCACATTTTCAAAGAATATTTACTAAGGATGTCTCTGTCAATGCTAACTATTTCAATTTACAGAATGATGTGTTGCTAAGAAGGGATGATTGTGATGCCTTATCTAGAGTTCCAACTGATGAGGAGATTCTGAAAGTACTTAAGAAGATGGGTTTCACTACGTGCTCCTGGACCGGATGGTTATCCAGCTTTGTTCTACAAGAAGTTCTGGTATATAGTTGGCAAGGAATTGACTGATAAATCCAAGATTGTTTCCAGTTTGCTAGTCTCCCTCCAGGTTTTAATCACTCTCTGATTACCCTAGTTCCTAAAGTTAAAAACCCTGAAAGGCCTGCTGATTATAGACCCGTAGCGCTTTGCAATGTTATCTATAAGATTATTACAAAAATTATCACTTGAAGGTTAAGACCTTTGCTTGACTCTGTTAGAGCACTGCTCGGTTGAAATCGCATGCGTTTCTATCTCAAGCATGTTTGTCAATGTTAGTGATCAAAACTATAAGTCTTGATTTCTAGTCTACTATAGCTAAGTCTCGGACTAGGATATAAAGTGTAGTTGAGCTCAAGAACTCCATGGCGATCATCATACAAGACGAAGAGCTACTCAAGGAACTGGTGGAACTTCATCGACTAAAAGGTATGTGGAGACTTGAACTTATCTATCACTCAAAATTCTATCTACTCTATCTCCTATCTTGAGACAAAAGTCGTTTTGCTATATAGACTTTGATTATACACGTTTGCTATTTCGAGCCGAGTTTATCTCGCTTATCTATTTCTCGAAATATGTGTTGGTAAGCTTTCACTTTGGCCAAGTTCATCTTTACCTAGTGACGAAAGTCATGTTATGTTTCAATTACTTCAAAATGGCTTTAACGAAAAATAGTTTGTGAATAACAACTACATAACGTCCTCTAAGAATGTTTCAATGATTGAAATAAGAGTTTAGATTATATAACCATTGTTGGATATAAGCATTGTGTGGAAACGCATACATGTATAAGTCCTTATTCCTTGAACCAAAGTATGCTTACTTTGTTCTTTCTTAGAAACCGGAACAAGAGTCCGCAAACCCAGTCCGCGTACTGTCGGAGGTTCTCTTCCCGAGAAAATCTGCTGAAGTTTGTAAACTTGTTACAAGCTTATTTCGGGTACTTAAGTCCTCGTACTTAGGTTGGTTATATTCTAAAAACGATTATTCGTGAACTTATACTTATATTAACTAAGGAATGCAAGTTTGCAAACCGTGGCTATAAAGTTCATGAATCGATTCGAGTGAATCAAATCGTTTTTTCTTAGATTGTGTCTTGTATACTTCTATAAGATCTAAGCAATTGAAAAACTCTCTAACTAGTTCATTTGAGTCATTTGAACTAGTTATGGTGAAGAAGAATATGGTTAATATGAAAGTGTTCATATGGCTAACCATTTGGGTAACTACTGTTGAACCAACAAATGTACATGTTTGGGTACGGTTACACAAACCTAAAAACGTGCATTTCATTTGTGTGTAACAAGCTAAGTTTTCGATCTAACGGTTGAAAGATATTAGCTTGAATCTAATCGGAGTTTTTATCTAACTAATGAATATTGAATGCTTTATTACTAAACTAACATTGATTGCAAACCCTGATTTGAAAGACTATATAAGGGAGAACTCTAGCAACTGGGAAACCTAATCCCCACACCTCTTGTGTGATACTAGTTGTATAAGATAGAGTCGATTCTCCTTTAAGCTTAGGTTTTTACCGAGACCCTGTAGGTTAACGAATTGAAGACTTCATTGGGATTGTGAAGCCATACCGATACTACTTTCTTGTAGTTGTGTGATCTGATCTTGTTGTTTCTATCGTATTGAGTACAATCGTAACGATTGGCTTGAGATTGATATCTCTGATAGGCAAGATATTAAAGTAGTCACAAACATCTTCGTCTCATCGTTTGTGATTCCACAATATCTTCTTTCGCCGCGTCGATTAAGATTATTGTGAGGTGACTGATAATACTAGGCTGTTCTTTGGGAATATAAGTCCGGGTTATCAATTGGTTCATGTTCACCTTGATTTATCAAAAGACGGAACACAACTTGTAGGTATTTTTGTGGGAGACAGATTTATCTATTACCGTAGACTTTTCTGTGTGATACTGATTTGTTTATTAAAGTCTTCGACTTTGGGTCGTAGTAACTCTTAGTTGTGGGTGAGATCATCTAAGGGAATCAAGTGCGTAGTATCTTGCTGGGATCAGAGACGTAAGGAGCGCAACTATACCTTGGATCAGTGTGAGATTGATTGGGGTTCAACTACAGTCCAGACCGAAGTTAGTTTGTAGTAGGCTAGTGTCTGTAGCGGCTTAATACAGTGTGTGTTCAATCTGGACTAGGTCCCGGGTTTTTTTTGCATTTGTTGTTTCCTCGTTAACAAAACTTCTGGTGTCTGTGTTATTTCTTTTCCGCATTATATTTTGTTATATGATTGAAATATCACAGGTTGTGCGTTAAGTTCAATCAATTAGAATATCCAACCTTTGGTTGTTGATTTACATTGATTGACACTTGGATATTGGTCTTTGGTACCATCCAAGTTATCTCTCTTGTATTTGATTAGACTCGCAGATTTCTATTTGCTTGAGTAAGAATTAAATTGAGAGATCGAGATATTATAACTCTTTGATATACTTTATTAAGATTGAGTCTAGTTGATTCTCTTGAAAGTATATTGGACTTAGTCCATACAGATTGCTAATCGAAATATTGGGTGTGGTTGTTGTACCCCCGCTTTTTCAATTGGTATCAGAGCAAGCAAACACGTTAAAGACCTTATAAGTCTGTGTTTGTAGCGATATGACTCTATGGACAGGAATTCTATCTCTATAAACGTACCACCAGTCTTCGATGGCACAAACTACTTATGGTGGAAAAAATTTATGCATGCTTTTCTTCAAGCTCGTGATTTTCAAACATGGGTACATGTTGTTAATGGCTATGATCCTCCGGTTAATACAGAATGCGATGTATCTATACATAAGGATATTGGTAGATATAGTCCGGAAGAAATCCTTGCTGCAAAGCATAACTCTGACGGCTTAAATGCTATCATACATGCCATTACCCCAGACCTTCAGCATCATGTGACTATGTCCACAAAGTCTAAGGAAGCCCGGGATATCTTAGAAACCGTATTTGAAGGAAATACCATTGAGAAAGAAGCTAGGCTTCAAAACCTTAGTTCTGATTGGGAAAACCTTCGTATGGCAGATGGAGAAATTTATGAGTTTAATCACAAAGTGTCTGAAATTGTTAATGAATCTTTTGCATTGGGTAAGACTATTCCTGAAAAGGACATTGTGATGAAAGTTCTCAGATCGCTGCCATTTACATACGACTCTAAGAAGCATGCCATCGTTGAAGGAAATAATCTCACAACGCTTTCCAAAAATACTTTGGTTGGGAAGATAAAGATCTTTGATCATGAGCATACGTCCAAGTCCAGTAAGGACATTGCTTTCAAAGCACTAAAGAACACTAAATTACTTGACAAAAGTAAAAGTGTCTATATCTCTGAAAATGATCTTTCTGAGGCTGATTCATCATATGAAGATCTTGACAAGTCAGTCTCGTTGATCACAAGACAATTTAGGGATCTTCTTTTGAAGAGAAGTAAACGGTTCTCCATAGATAAATCCAAGTCGTCAGATAAACCTCATAATCGTGTTCCTCCTAAAAATATGGATATTGATGAAACTGATGATGAGGATATGCCTCAGTGCTTTAAGTTTAAAGGTTTTGGTCATTTTGCAAATGAGTGTCCAAATCGAAAGAAATACACTAGGAACAAAGGTCTTGCTGCAACTCTTGATAAAATGTATGACAGCTATGATTCTAATGAAGACGAGAAATCAAGCGTTGCACTTCTTGGTGAAAATATTGATTTTGATAATTATAGCAATACATACATCAATCTTGATATTCTTTCAGAAGAAAACTCAACCAATCTGGAAGAAAAAATTGACCCCTTCTTTGGAAACTCTGTGTATAATGTTTCAGGTTCCACTATGTGTCTAGCTGCTTGCACATCTCAGATGCCTGAATTGTATCCAAGATTGACGTACTCATACTGTTCTATAAAGGGTCATGAACTATCAAATTGTTATAAGTACAAACATAAATTGAGGCATGTTAACAAACTTCACGAAGAGCAAATCGGTTATCAAATAAGCTTAAACTTGCTCAGAAGACCGCTGAGGTATGTAAGATTCTATCTTAGTCTAAGAAGTTAGTTTCCAAGGAAAAAACAAGACCATTGGATAATAAAACATGGTCAAATCGTTTTGATAGATAGAGGTCTGTAGATTCCTCTCAAGAGGAACATGGTGGACAAATTGTTGTTCACCGCAACACAACTTGATTGTGTTGATTTGTAAATCTTGTCTCATGTTCCTGATCAAAAGAAACAAGATTATGTACCTCTCGGGCTTTAAGAAAAGGTTGTTTTCTTCTTTTCTTAGTTTTCATTTTTTTTTGAATTTCCTGTCTATCAATAAAGGAGGGTCATTCTCGACAATTCTACTCTATTTAGGGTTCAGAATTGTGCGTGCACGAACCTGTTAAAGGTTAACCCTACATTCCTTTTTCCTTGCTGGAACTTCTTTTATCTTAAGACCACTTTTTGAGATTGTGATTTCCTCTCACAAACCCATATGTTTATGGATACTCCAAGCATCATGTCTTCTGATGGAAAAGATGTTAATATGATTGTCAAGCCACCAATCATGAAGGAAAAAGAGAAATCTCTGTTAGCTCCGACATTGAAAATAAAAAGAAGGAATGTGAGGAAGCCTAGAGTTGTTCCTTCAAACTCTCAGAAGTTTTCTGATGTTCTTGAAGTATTAAAGGAGACGCAAAAGGAGATTCAACAGATAAAGGCTTTTTTGTTTAAGACTCATGAGATTCAGAAGGCTTTGGTTCGACATCAGTCAAGAAGGTTTATTGATATTAAATACTATCTTCATGAACCTTATGTTCCAATGGCTATTGACGACAAGGAGTTCGGGGACGATAAAGAATTCTTCAAAGGTCTTAACATCTAGTAAATCTTAGGATAAGAATTGTTTTTTTCTTGTTTTGTTTAAAAGAATAACTAGAGTTTGGAATAGCCATTATTGTGATTACACATACCTATGTCCAACGTTTTCATCTTCATGTTTTTAGGTTTATTGGTTTAAATTCTAAAAAATTATTTGGAAGATGATTTTTGCAGTAGTAATCTTTATGGTTTTATATATTACAATTTGTTATGGGATATGTGTGTTTGCATCCGTGAACTATGATTGTCCCATACCTTGTCAAAAGTTAAGTCTTTCGTATGTCGATATGAATGTATTGATAAAAGAATGAATGAGCTTTTGACATCACAAAAGTTTGAAGCCTATTATGTCATTATGCAAATATTGATGGAAGATAGGATGAACTTTTGTTTACGAGGATTATGTCTATTGTATGTCATTGTGCAAATAGTGATGGAAAATAGAATGAATCCTTGTCTATTCCGCAGTAATCATCTTCCCTGATCCATATTTTATGTATATACTGTGAGGCTCTGTAAGTTCTCTTATGTCGAGCAATTCCGATTAGATTAATTATGGGTTCTCTTGTGATTAATCTAATTGAGTATTTTTGGATTCAAATTCATATTCGTATGTGATTTGTTATGTCCAAAGAAATCCTTCTTTTCTTATGAAATTAAGGTCGCTCTTATTGTTCTTTCGGGAATGACATATTATGGGGGAGAGTTCTTAATTGAACTTGTGATTAATTGCCAAATCTTTGTGGGGAGTGCGGATGTGGAATATTATAGGGGTTATCTTGTATCTTTATAAACTCCTTGATGAAAGCATTTAGCTTAGGCTATATGATTGCATCTAAATAAGTTGATATGTGCTTACTTTTGGTCATGAAATTTATCTATGGAAATTTTCATTAGGATCCCGTTTTCGTACCTTTGCCAATTTTATTGACAAAAAGGGGGAGAATTAATGTGTAGTTCACACTACAAATACATATGGTTTTCGGATCATTATGTAAGGGGGAGTGGTTTCCATGTGAGATGGAGTATTGACTAAGGGGGAGTGATACATATCACCATAGTATTGTTGTCGAAGTTGTGATACAATTGAACTTTGATATTATATAATGATACTATGACACTGTATAACAATGATTGAGAATTCTTGTTTTCTCATTGTTATAGCTACGGATTTTCAACAACGATGATGCTAAACTTACAACCTTTGGGATCATTGGAGTACTTGGAAGTGACGAAGATTTCGAGTAATGTTGAAGATTAGGCATATGGAATATGAGCTACAAAAGTTTATTTATTTATTTTTGTATTCCATATGTATTGATAGTTTTTCCACTAAATTTGACAAAGGGGGAGATTGTTAGAGCACTGCTCGGTCGAACTCGCATGCGTTGCTATCTCAAGCATGTTTTTCAATGTTAGTGATCAAAACTATAAGTCTTGATTTCTAGTCTACTATAGCTAAGTCTCGGACTAGGATAAAAATTGTAGTTGAGCTCAAGAACTCCATGGAGATCATCATACAAGACGAAGAGCTACTCAAGGAACTGGTGGAACTTCATCGACTAAAAGTTATGTGGAGACTTGAACTTATCTATCACTCAAAAGTATATCTACTCTATCTCCTATCTTGAGACAAAAGTCGTTTTGCTATATAGACTTTGATTATACACGTTTGTTGTTTCGAGCCGAGTTTATCTCGCTTATCTATTTCTCGAAATATGTGTTGGTAAGCTTTCTCTTTGGCCAAGTTCATCTTTACCTAGTGACGAAAGTCATGTTATGTTTCAATTACTTGAAAATGGATTTGACGAAAAATAGTTTGTGAATAACAACTATATAACGTCCTCTAAGAATATTTCAATGATTGAAATAAGAGTTTAGATTATATGACCATTGTTGGATATAAACATTGTGTGGAAATGCATACATGTATAAGTCCTTATTCCTTGAACCAAAGTATGCTTACTTTGTTGCTCAGGAAACCGGAACAAGAGTCCGCGAAAGAAAAATACTTGAAAGAAGGTTGTTTATAGCTGGTTGGAAATGGAGAAGAAGTTAATATATGGGTTGATCCCTGGGTACCCACTATTCCAGGTTTTATTCCTTTCATCCCTCCTTCTGGCACCAATGGCATATCGAAAGTTAGTGATTTGATTATTAAGGAAGAAAATAAATGGAACTCTGACTTGATTAATTTTTCTTTCGATCCTCAAGCAGCTGCACAAATTCAAAGAATTCATATCAATAAGGAGACCTTAAATGACCGAATCATATGGCGGTTCACTCTGCATGGCGAGTTTACGTCTTAGTCCTGCCAGAAGCTTATGATTAATAACATAGCAGAGAGTTCGTCTCGTAATGACTGCGACTTTCCTTGGAAATCATTTTGTATGCCGAAGAAGATGGCACCAAAAATTCATAATTGTATGTGACGACTTATAAGGAATGGGTTAGGAGGTTTATCAAAGATTGGCAGACAAATTGAAGGGGTGCAAATGGATTGTCCATTTTGTAAGAGTGCAGTAAAAACTCATGATCATCTTTTCATCCAGTGTCAAGTAACTCAGGCTATACTTTTTGCTTCTCCATTAAACTTTAGTAGCTCTTTTCTTCCTGATACTTCAGTGCTATCTTGTGGCAAATATTGGTTGTCCAAACATGATGGTGGTGATATGTTTTGTATGGGAGCATGTCTTTGGTGGGAAATTTGGAAAGCACGGAATAAAATTGTCTTTGAGAAAGCTCGAATTAATATCCAGGATATCATTAAAGATGGATTGTTCCGGTACAACACCTACAAGGAAGACTCATGTCAGAATGATGAGGATGCGCATATTAATTTTGTGAATTCCATACCAATAGCTAATCCACTTTAATGGTCAGCTCCTCCCCCATCCCTCATCAAAGTTAATGTGGACGATGTTATAGATAACACTAAAGCTTATGTTGTGGCCATTTCAATAGATGAGAATGGTGTCATTTTGGGTGTAGGAACACCTACGGTTTACACAACTCTGCCTTTGGTGGCTGAAACCCATAGTTTTCTCCTTGCTTTCGAACTTGCCAAGCGACTGAACTCGCACAAAATTATCATTGAAGGCGACTGTCAAATGGTGGTGCACATATTTCTGCGAAAAAACATCTCCATCTCTTGGAGAATTCAACATCTCATCGATGAGATCGGTGCTAGGACCAAGCTTTTGAACTCTATTGAGTTCCATTTTGATCCGAAGAGAGTCAATTCTTTGGTTCATGATTTCGCAGCTTTTGCGAAAAGTCATAACGTCCAGGTGTGGTAGACATCTTCCCAACTCCCTACTTTTCTTGTTCAGCAGGATAATACTCTGGCTAGATAGTCAGTTGTGTTTCTCTCTTTGTTTGTTTTTCTCCTCTGCGCATGCAGACGTCCAAAAAAAAATAATCCTAAACTATCTATATATTTTCTAAAAACTATATAAATATCCTTAATCTAACGGTTATGGATGTCCAACGGATTTTCAAGTTTGCATCCGGACCCAATCCATAATCCGTTGGATTCCAAAAATCCCATCCTCATCCAACCCATTAGCGAACGGTTTGGGCATCCATTCGAACAAATGCGGTAGGTCCCGGTTAAATCCGCGGGTTATGGGCCAAATGCTCACCCCTAATTCCCGCTTTATAGCTCCGATTAAATTGGATACATCCACCCCAGTAACAAAATCCTTTTTTTACTCTTTCGATCCGGGACCATAATGGTCTCCATTGCATGAGATCTTGTAGCACTTACCAATGAATCCATATCCGTTAGTTTTACACAGAAGAAATTCATTTCAAAACCTAAAGGCAAACAACGTAAGAAAAAGACACAAGATGTTGTTAACCTTCAAGATTGTAGAAAGAAGTTGAGTCATGGGAACTATACGGATGAAATTAGGGCCATTGCTTCTAATGGCTTAGCCCCTAGGAATGCTAACACTTTATTGGACCTTGAGAAGAAGCACCCATATGCACAACCTCCCATCATACCACTAGAACCTATTCATGTTGTTGCAACGTCTGTGAGTACCAACACAGTTTTACATGCCTTGAAGAGCTTTCCTAGGGGAACGTCTTGTGGAAGAGATGGGTTGCGCATAAGATCTTTTGGATGCCATGAGTGGACCTGCAGTTGCAGTTGCAGAAGATCACTTACATTCAATCACTGCAGTTGTCAATTTGTGGCTTGCTGGTCGTTGCCCGAAAACTTCGGGTGAATTTATAGCTAGCGTGCCTCTTACCCCATTGTTAAAACCGGGTGGAGGCATTTGACCCATTCCACTGGGTACTATATGGAGGAGATTAAGTGTCAAGATATGACTGGGTACTATATGCATTCCACCGGATGCATCTTCAGTGGGTAAAGATATGACCCGAATTTTTTTTGAGACTATCAATTTGGCGTAGGTATGGTTTGTGGAGGAAAAGGCATTCTACACTCCGTTAACAGGCTTTTGGAGACTAAATGGCATCTATAAGATAATTCAATATTGTTGATTGATTTTGCAAGTGCCTTTAATTTAGTTGATAGGTCAACCATTATTAGAGAGGTGAGGAACCAGTTTCCTACTATCTCTAAGTGGGTGGAGTTTTGATATGCCTCACCGGCAAGACTGTACTATAGCAACACCATTTTATCTTTGACTCAGGGTGTTCAGCAGGGAGACCCCCTCGGACCATTACTTTTTGCTTTGGCCTTGCATCCATTAGTTAAGAAAATAACCACTTAGTGCACGTTGGATCTTCACGCATGGTATTTAGATGACGACACTATTATTGGTGACACATTGGAAATATCCAAAGCTTTAGACATAATATAAATTGATGGTAAAACTAGAGGGCTACACCTCAATGTCAGCAAAACTGAGCTCTTTGGCCAATCCAAGATCCCCAAAGTTTTGTTGATGGCATTTTTCCTAGCAACATAAGTAGACATTCACTTCGTGTCAAAATCCTAGGGGGACCTGTAAGCTTGACATTCAATTCTGCAATGACATGGTAATGTCTAGGGTGAAGAAAATCATCGACATGATGACAGCCATTAGGAAGCTAAAGGATCATCAAAGTGAACTACTACTATTGCGCAACTGTACAGGGGTATCCGGGTTATATTTTACGATGTGCACTACTGATCCAGTAGCTCTACAACAAGCTAAAACTCATTTTGACGTTCATATCCTACAATAATTGAGACAACTCATCACAGCTGATGGTGATGGGTTCGGTCTTTTGCAACATTGCCGATTAAATGTGGTGGTCTAGGCATCTATATAATGA
>JAJJWW010003500.1:0-387294 GCA_023531295.1 Papaver armeniacum | reverse complement strand
AAAGAAATCAGATGAGACATTCACGAACTAGATATTCTAACCTCAAGGCCACTTAACTGCCAGCTATAATGCAACATTAGCATGTTCACACTGACAATCCAACTTTTGTGCATGATATTATTCATCTTCACTTCACATGCATTATGAAATGATAAAACAGTTAACTAATCTTCAAATCAGGATCCTAGTCTAATTGATGTAAACAGTAATCATTTCATATGTCATATCATTTATAATAGAAAATGTACTATATATATCAACCAATTGTGAATCTGGTACCTTAGAAACAAAATCAATAAAATCAAGGATGAACTGAACTGGTGCTGATCACCCTTACCAAAAATGTCCCAAACCGATGCAAGCATTTAAACATGAATTAGCCATTAACCAATACATTTTGGGGTAAAGGCCCTAAATCTAACATTTAAATTAAGTGTGCTAGAATATCAAATTACACCAGTAAACTTGATATTCATGAAATTATCATATACTACAACCAACCCATGCTTTAATATCATCTGAAATGAAGGTTAATCATCAATTTCTACCACAACCATAAGTTGGTATAAACCATAATTTCACTAAACATCAATCTCAATTTTCAAGAGTAATTATAACAGAAAAACCTGACAAAACATGTACCAACCATGGTAATACAAACCCATAAATCTAAATGAATCCCCATGTCCAGTTGAGTAAAAGAATTAATGATTACTTCGATCAACTTCGAAACTGAAGGACATGAAGAAGAAGAATTCTGATTAGGGATGGCCATTTTGCCCCACCCAAACCCATCCCCGTGGGTACCCGCCCCGTTTGGGTAGGGTTTTACCACAAATGGGTATGGGTAATACCCGAAACCTAAGGCTGCATGGGGTGGGGATGGGATTCAAGGTCAGCCCCATACCCGCCCGTAGCTTCATCTTATAAGGGTTTGAAACTTTATGTAAATTACATTATCGAATTTTTATACTTTTACCAATTTGTCGAACTTTCTTTCATTTATTTTTATACTTCGCCACTTCTTTCATTTATTATATTCTTGATCGTTCTTGTATATTCATCACTTTCGCTTCTTTGTTGTGATCGGACACATTCTCTAAAAGTTAAAATAGTAAAGCGATACAAATAATGCAATGGTTAACATGGACGAAGATAGAATGAGAAATGAAAAAGTAGCAAAACTAATAAGTCATTTATAGATTCTTTTGTTCACTTTAAGATGAATTTACGAATTTTAAATTTTAGAATGCATTATTCTTATGTTATTATTTTTGTTTAAGTTTTGATTATAAATACATATGTGTATTAACACCGTGTTACGGGTAACCCATGGGAAACCCGCCCCATACGGGTATTCCCCATACCTTGCCCCAATTCATGTGGGTAATGGGCGGGTATGGGTAATTTTACGAACGGGCGATGGCGGGATTGGCATGTACAGCCCCCATACCCGCCATGACCATCCCTAATTACGATTCGTTTTATAAAGATAGCTCACGTAGACAACATCAACAACTTGACATAACCATGCCTAGACCAAGTTCATTGATCGTGATTTTGATTCACGTCTCTAAATTTCTTTTGTTTTCTCAAAGAAAGAGAAGATGAGATGGGAAGGAAAACATTAGTGAGAAGGAGAGAAGCTCCTACAGAGACCGAGCCCCTCTCTCGGTTAATATGTTCTTGTTTTTATCACGAACAAAGGAAAAGCCTAAGACCCCACACTCTCTCCTAACGACGTGTGGAACATGTGTGAATGAGATGTGTCTTGATGCATGTGAATATATTATGGCACCCAATTTCAATTATGTCAACCAATTCTATTTAGGCACTAATATTTATATTAAGGCATACTAGAAAGAAAATACACTTGAATATCATATTTCTAGGCACTCTAAGAGGAATTCAACTAATGGGTTTAGTTAAACCGAGAAAATTTGGGGCCTTACACATCTGTCATCTTCATCAAACCGTGAGTACGGAGACGATTACGCAAGTGGGGGAATGACATAAGGCTCTCCTTGTGCTGGTTGTTGTCTTTGGTTGTTGTGCAAGCTTGCCAGGCGAAGATTATCTCTGGACAATCAGGTCTTTTATGTCCAACCCGATGGCAGGAATAGAAAACCGTTGGGATTCATGGTATTCAAATCCAAGCCAATTGATTCCTCATTCTTCTCAATATTCAACATGTGTGCCAAAAGCAGGTGGTTTGGCGGATATCAACTCCGACACGTTGTATTGAGTACAATCCATTGGGTCTTCGAATAGGCATGTTACGTGCAACAATAACCCCATGTGACGTAAGTATAAGCCAGGAGCTAAGCACAACTGACCCGGGTAGAGCTCATGTACCGTGATATCAAATTCTTCATGGGTTGAGAAATATCATTGATATCTAGGTTTTCATCCCATTTTTCAAAGACAAACAAGTCACCCCATATTATTATAGTTTCTTGGCAAACACGAACCATCTCATGATAATACTTAAACCCGATAAGGTAAATATGTTATCTTAGATTAAAAATCCCTGCATACCTCCACGATCACTCCATCTATATTTGCAGCACGGCGGGGTCATTAGGTTTAACTCGGCTCTCGAAGCAAAACCACCAATAAGACAAGTGTCTCCATAAGTTCTTTGGGGAAGCATCTAAAAACTCATGTGGTATGTGGGAGAAATTATTTGCCTTCCACTATCCCGTTCATGGAATCTTGGAATAAAATTGGCAAGTCTCTGTTTTACATCATCAGGTCAAAGAGACGACATGGTAATGATGGATTTTAGAGAAACCCACACTCATGTTTGGGTTCTGGAATAACCGCAAGAAAAAAGAAAGGGGAAAAATAGGGTAACAAGGACCGATAGAACTGTCTTGACTCAAGGTGTTTAGGGTTAAACACTAGCACAAACAACTAAATTTATACATGAAGCCAAAGAGAATTCGAAGAATGGTGGACATGATTTCAATAAATTAAGGGTATTACGAAGAAGTTCAGGGACAAAGAATGTTGCGGTATATAGATCGAGAGGAAAAATTGATTGGAAAGGTGTTATTGAGACTAAGCCTTACAATTTTGACATCATTCTTGAGGATGCGGATCGGGTGACACAACTAGGTGAAATAAAAAATTCAAGAGGTAATAAGCAATTACGATTATGAAGTGTAAGGAGGTTAGGAGGAGCAATTCAAAGCAGGTGAATCATCAAATTTTTCAAGGCGAAAGACCCGTTAAAGCTGGGATTCATGAACCACTTTGAGAATTAGGAAAACCGCTTGAACAAAACTCCCAAAGCGAGACCAATTGAGGCTCATCTATCAATTCGCAAACACTTATGCCAAAGAACCCGTATGGGAAATCAAATCGAATTTAAACTTTTGAATCCTTTTTGATAAGAACAAAAACCTTTGAATCCCTAAAAGAAATTAAATATCACATTGATTTGTGAACAACATAACCTAATTTGTCAGTGGCCGCGGTGAACAAGCCGATTAGCCTCTCCGGGATCGAGAGAATCATTGAAAATTTTTGGAAAAGAATGAGATTTGGGAGAAAAACCCGAAGGGGTTTTTAGGCTTCGGTGGGACAGCGTTTTCTCTCACTTGAATGAACGATGAACCTATGCAAAATAGAAGGAAAAATAATAATAAAATATTAGCAAAGGCGCGGGACTGGGCTCATCAGGTTAGTCGGTCATGCGTGACGATCCACGCCCAATTTTATATTTTGTCATATTTTATTATTTTCCCCGATCTCGTGAAAATTCTCTCGTTCGAGCAATCTCAGCCGTTTCAAGGAAATTCTCTAATCTCATGATTTTTATCAAAGAAATAATAAAATTAGGGAAGGTGTCGCGGGGACCGAGCATCATCGGTAATGACCATGCCCCTAGCGTGGCAGTCCCACACCTCACGTCCCCATTATTTTATTATTTCTCTCAAATTATGAAAATTCCTTGATTTTATGAATTTTCCCTAAAACCATGAAAATTCCCAAATTTTATGAATTTCCTTAAAATCATGAAAATTATTATAAAATTAGGAAAACTCGTGGGGCCAAGACTCTGGCCAGTCGGCCGTACCCTAAGCCAGGTCTCTGCCTCACGCGCTTTGTTATTTTATTATTGTTTGTTGTTTTAGTTTCTGATTCGGGAAAAACTCCATGATTTGAACAAAATACCTTGATTTTTAACAAATCTCTCTAATTTTATGAAAATTTCCTAAAATCATGAAAATTACAAAAAATTGGGAAGAGTGCTCACGGGGCCGTGCTCATTGGCCTACGGCCTCTCCATGCCTTAGCCATTGCCTGGTCCCACACTCCACCATTCCTATTTTATTATTATTTTATCTCTCTCATCTCGTGGAAATTCCCTAATTTACAAAACTCTCCCGATTTCATGGAATTTCCCTCAAATCAGAGAAAATACATAAAATCACATAAAAGCCGGGAAAGTGTGAGACCGTGCTTGTTAACCGGTGACCATGCCCTAGCCGTGGTCGGTCCCAGACCTTGCAATTCCTATTTTATTTATTATTTTCATCATCTCATGTATTTTCCTAGTTTCGAAAACCACAGATTACGCATATTTTCTCCGAATATTGCTCAAACGCACCGAGAAAATATCGAAACTCTCGGGACCCGAGACATGAACGTCATGGTGACACATGGCACATCCCCTTGAACGACCAAGGGTGACCTAGGGCTTCGCAAACAGCCGGTCCCACATATTTTAATGATTTTAACCCTGATTTGCTCGATTGCTCATATTAGGTTCAAACTTCTTTCAAACAATTAAGAATTTGCTTGAACGACTTATCCATTGTCCCAAGGCCACCAAGAACCGGTCTCGTGACCTCTTGGGCGGTTCCTCATCTCTTCATGGCTGGGTTTTATTATCCACGCTCACACGAGCATTATTTCAAAAAAATGATTAAACCGAGCATTTAATCATTCTTTCACCAAATGGTCCTCAGAGACTTTGGTACTTTGCTCATTTGAGCATTTGGGCGTTACATGGTAGATTCGTCATCCCATGTAGCGGTCCTGCTCACTTGATTTGCAATAAATCATCATTTCAGTAAAATTAGGGTTTTGAATTGGAGCTCAAAACATGATTACGAGCGATTCAAATACTGCGATAATTTTATGTTGATTCCATGATCAACATTTTTATTTATTTTCCTTACCACCTGATCGGTATCTTAAATTAATATTTATTTTGGTCCTGCTACCAACAATTCATCAAACGAGCAATATTTGCTCAAACCGTGATATTTGCTCAAACTAGCAATATTCCTCGGACTAGCAATATTTGCTCGAACCAGCAATATTTGCTCATATTCAAGAATATTGGTTCAACTATCAATATTATTCGACAATTCGACAACACGTTTGCTCTGTCTTAGGTAATCAACATAATAATACCTCGTCTCGTGATTATATTTGATTCATGAATTTCGAACATTTGCAAAACATGTTCAATTCAACAATACATGGACTCATCGTCCCAAAAAGTTATTAACCGACTCCACAATCACGAGATATCAATCGTGTCACATGGGGGATATTAACTAGGGTTTTGTGCAGTGGTCTACGACACGTGTGTTCACCCATGATGAGAATGTGAGCAAGTCGTGCAATCGGTTGGAAGGAGTCGACCAAAGTAGTGGGTGGAAAATTAACCAAGTCTCCACACGATGAGTAACCGGTTTTAACACGATTTCCACTTCCCCACTCTCCCGATTCAATAACTATCACACTTCATGGGATCATGGTATTTTCAACTCCTGAATATAAAATGTCTACGAATCCCGATTGAAAGGACAAGATTTGAACACTCGAACATTCGTCTAAAGGAATTCTCGGCATGTTCATACGGACAATCTTTTGTCTACACGAACTCATCGTACGAGCATTCACTCTCAATTGAGCAAAATTCAATCATTCGGAGAGCATTCTTACGCTGAAGTCACAACACACCTACACTCTCATCACCATTGATCTTACGCATTTCTCATCTTCCCTCCCTACAGGATCAACCCATCCTCTCTTGTGACCGAATTGACTCGGAACGTCCATTGTTCTTGGTTTAGGCGGAGTCTTACAGTTGATCTATCGAACTTAAAGCACTCCCTTCTTGCGGTGCATCCGTGTGAGGTTCAACATTTCGCTCGATTCAAGGAGTCTCTACACCTGGCCGACCCTTGATTAAAAAAAACCAGAAAATCGTTTTCCCCATCTCATTTGGTAAAACAAAACATATTAAATTTCGAAAATCTCAAAAAGATTCTCTACTATTTCGGTTTGGGATCTCACCTTGAGTATCAAGGAATATCTTTGAACGATTATAAGAAATAAGATTTCAGGACATGTTCAAATCACTCATTATATCGACATCTTGAACTTTCCTATTTTGTAAACCCAATTTCCAAATCACACAAACCCTAAAGTATATGTGACTTGAAGAAATCGGTTTTGCCTATCGGGACCGTTTCTACCATAACTCCTAAAACAAGTTAGGATTAGTTCTACATTGACTCCAATACTGGTAGGGATCGAATCTACCTTGACTCTAACATAATCTATGATTGGTTATACCTTGATTCCCTATATAGGTTAGGATTTGTCCAACCTTCGGATCTTGATGAAAACCGGACCTTCAATCCTCTTGATTTCCTTTCAACTACGAAACAATTTCGTATGTCTACTTCCTTAAACTGATGCAATTAAAATATTTTTCTAGGTATGAAATCAAACCTACACAATCTAGTAACAATTTAAAAAGATTATGTCGATGTTGCAATTACGAAGTTCAAAAGATAAGAATTATAAGGAATATATACACTTATAGGCCTGTTATGGACCCTCACTTTCGTTTCTAGGCCTCTTTTTTTATTTCTTACAAATATAAGTATCTCAAACGGATTCCATCCACTTTTGTTATCTCAGTCAATTTATCGCGTTGACTCGTCAATTTTTCGTCAAAATATCACTCAGCGATATATCGTGGGTGAGCGGAGATTACAGAAATAACCTTCCCGTACGTGTGTCAGTCACATAAGATATTCCGCCCACGTGTGTAGATCTGGATGCCTAATCTAACATCGACGACATCTCGATGATTATTAAACGACCATGATATATTTGCATTGTTATTATCGACAGACGTGGCATAGCGCGGGAAGGTGTAAGGAATAAGAGAAGAGAGAGATATCGATTCATTTTGTTTCTTCTTCTCTCTTGTTCTACAGAGAGGGTTCTTCAAAGAGGGTTTTTAGTAAAGAGAGAAATCAGTGAAACAATGTTTAGATTATGAGAGATTCGAAGAAGAAATTGAAGATTTTCTGCTGGTGAAGATGCCAAGACGGAAGAAGCGTTCTATAGAGAGGTAAGAAAAAACCCTAATCTGTTTTTAACGTTTCAGTGTTGAACATATTATGGGTTTTGTTTCTAAGGTTGGTTGTGATTAGATTTCTAGGGTTTTGTCTGTCTATAGATTTTCTCTTTTTGTCTGTTGATTATTCTTTATCAATGTTCGAATTTGTTCTGCTGATAATGATTTTTCTAGGGTTTCGATAATATGTTCTTAATTTCAAAAATGGTTCTTAATTTCAAAAATGGGTTCTGCTGATAATGATTAGTTGACATTGATTTCTAGGGTTTTTTATGGTTTGTGTGATAATGATTTAGATATGGTTTTCCAGAATTTGTCTGATATACCTTGTTGTTCTTGATTGTAGAAAACAAGTGGTTCAAGAGGTTATAAATGAGGTTGAACAGGACATGTTTCCAACCAGAGATATTAAGGTTAAGGATGCAATCAACACCATAATGTGTTTTGAGTTTAAGGTTTTGTCCGGAAGAAGATATGAGTGAATCGGTTAATGTCTAGAATTATTCATATGTTGAGATTAACCGAGAGGGGAGACATTGGACCTTCTATGGTTTGTTGATCCATGCCTACCACTATCCATCATCAATGATCAAGAGTTTTGGTTTTTCTGGGAAAATGCATTTCAAGATGAACATGGTTGGATTGTTTTGCATTTGCAAGTACTGCCAATATATGAGAATGGTAAGATAGATGTATCTTAGATTACTTGAGTCACAACCTCATTCACCTCGAGATGATACCCAAAAAGAATGTGACTCCAAAGAAGCTAGTCTCTAAGACTCCAATTAAACCAAGTGGTTGTAGCAGTTCAACACCCAAGACTGTAACAAACAGATTTAAGGATGGCAACACAGTAAGAAGAAGTCCAAGAATAGCCAGGATCAAGAAGAAGAATCCTACAACAACATTCATTGATTTAGGTGATTTAGATGATGAAGATGTTTATGTTCCACGGTTTACTCAACAAACACAAGCTAGTGTAGCTGAGAATAATCCTATTTTGGAATCTGAAGAACACACAGAAGCTAGTGTAGCTGGACTTGAAGAATTGTCTCAACACACAAATGCTGGTGTAGCTGAACCTGAAGAATTGACTCAACACACAAATTACAGGTGTGTAGCTGAACAAGTAAATGAGATACATGTCTTTGAGGAACATTTCAATCATGACTTTTGGGTTCAAGCTGCAACACGGGCTGGTGGGTAGAAGATTTGTTTGCAATTACCCAAGAGTACAAGAAAAGTGATGAGTATGTTCTGCACTTGAAGAATGTAGAAGAAGATGAATGTAATCTCGATGATGACCTGAATAATATAAGAGGGTATGAAAGTGAAGAGAAAGATGACAAGAGTTACAATATGTTTCTACAAAAAGCTGAGAATGGGTATCTTTCAGATGGTACTGCAAGTGAGAGAAGTGATGATTGTGCAAGTGATGATAAGGATGCTAAAAGTGATGGTGGTGATCCAAACTTTGGTGAGGTGGAAGTTGGAGAATGACAAGGAAGGTAATTCATTGCTTTTGTCTTTTTTTAAACTTTGTTGGGTTTGATTTTAGATTTGTTTAGTACTAATGCCTTTGTCTCTGTGGCTTTGTAGAGGACCATTATGGGGACTTGATCTCTGACAGAGAAGAATAAGGTAAATTGTCATTGATCTCTGTGGATTTATTTTTAGTCTTTTGTTTTTCTTCTTTTTTGTTTGTTTGTTATGTTTGTCTAAACTCTAATTGAATCATTTGTTTTTTTGGCATTTGTATCAGAAAGCAACAAAACTAATGGGATTGAAGTCATAGTATCAAATCATTGCTCTGAGTCCAATGGGCCTAAATGTACAAATCCTAATGATAACACACAATTTGAGGAATACTATGTACAGCATTTTAAGGAGGAGAAAGCTGAAGAGATATGCCCTGAGGGAGTTACTTTTCAACTAGATCCTTATAGCCTTGTGAAGGGAAGAAAATTTGTGAGCAAAAAAGCATTCAAGAAGCATTTGAGGGCCTACTGTGTGAAGCATAAATACCAGGTTAAGTTAAGTGATTCAAACAACTATAAGATTAGGGTGAAGTGCGTTCATCATCAGAAGACCAAATGCCCTATGTTCATTTATGGAAGAGTTATGGAGGGTGAAGGAAATACATTCACTCTAAGAATTTGGAATCTGAAGCACACATGCAATGGAGATGTTAAAGGGGGGGAACAGATGTGCAAATCCAGCATTTGTAGCTGATTGATACATGGAAAAGTTGGAGACTCTTGGCAATAAAACCAACATCCCTGATCCTGATTCATTGGCAAATGAGTTCAACAAAACCATGAAGGTGAACATTAAGTACCATACATCCTGGAGAGCAAGAAATATTGTGTTGCAGAAGCTTTATGGCAGCTATGAGGAGCAGTACAAGAAAATTCCAGCATTCTGTGAAATGGTGAAGGTAACATTACTTTATTTCTTTTTGTTTGTTAATGTTTGTCTTTAATTAGAACACAAATGACTTATTACAAATTATATGGCATTAACATTTTTGTTGTAATTGCAGAAAAAAAATGCCAGGAAGTGTAGCTAGTTTCTCATATGGAAGCACAAACAACACATTCTTGTCAATGACACTCTTCTTCAAGCCTCGCTATAGAAGGTTTCTTGGCTGGATGTAGAAAAGTCATTGGATTGGATGCTTGCCATTTGTATGGGAAGTATATATGGTGGTGTGTTAATGTCTCCACTGTGTCTATATGGTCGAATGGTTTAGTTCCTCTTGGTATAATGGTGTGTAGGAATGAAACCATTGAGAACTGGAAGATATTTCTCAAAGACTTGAAAGCTATATTGGGTGAAGACTTGCATTTCACCATTATATCAGACAAGCAGAAGGGGATTAGTGAAGCTTGTGACTGTTACTTCTGATTGGATGAGCACAGATTATGTTTGAAGTAATGTTATACTATTCTTAATCTAATTCCTTTGTGTTTTCTTTTGTTTTAAGCTTTTAATAATATTTCCTAATAATATCTCTAATGACTAGGCTACTTACATTTGATGAAGAATTTCAAGTATTTCAAGTCATTGACTTACACTCATTTATGAATGAAGTGTTACAAGAAGAGACACTTTCAGTTATGTTTTTCTCGGAAACTGGACAAAAAATAGAATGTAATTGCAACCTAGGAGAATTAAAAGTATTACAACCTAGGTGTATATCCATACACAACATGAGTTTGATACTATTTATGTTTTTTTTAGCAACACATGGATAAAATGGCAACCGAGAATGAACAAGCTGCAATGTATCTTATGGATCAAAGACACGAATGTTTGGTCTAGGTCTCATTTCTCAAATGATAGCAAGTGTGAGCACATTAACAATAATTTTTCAGAATCTTTCAATAACGTGATCAAGAAGATAAGGGATAAGCCTATCATTACAATTGGACAAATGTATGCTAAACTGGTGATGTGTCTTTTCTTCAAGAGAAAGAATGAATGTGAAAAGTGGCAAGATGGCCAGTTAGTTCCAAAGGCAATGAAGCTGATTACAAAGGTGCAGGTCTTAACTCATCTGTTTGAGTTATTTGGAGATGTAAGGGGAAAGGTGTATGAGGTTAGGAGTGTTCATGAGGCTGTGTTTACTGTGAATCTTTTCCCACTTCCCTCATCACTGTTAACCGTCCACTCTCCCTGACACGTTCTTATAATGGCGCGTTGCACGCTGCACGCTGTAAACCGCCCGGACCAATACCCTGAGTATCCCCCAGTTTGTGACATGTTTGATGTCTAGTGAGTGGGTCGAGTCGTGGGACCCGCAGGAAATAACACGTGATGCTATTAGGTTATTCGTGAAATATCGTGTATACTTTATGCATGTAATGCATCGAATACAATTAATATGTATGAAGCATCGCCGTTTTTAACGAAGCAACGGAGTAAGTCGCGGATTAAAGCGTCTTAAAATAGCATTACGTCCAACCATCTTCGAGTGATCATTTGGAGGCCGCATGGGAGGGCCATCCCTTGGCGATCACTTCTGTGGAAGAGTGACGGACAGTGATCACCAAGGTGCCTCATTGGCCGTTTAACTCTTAGCCTGGTTTGTCCAATTGCTGGCAAAGTTGGACTGACGAGATGCTCTGCGGACATGTTTGCGACCGTTGATGGATTTTAGGGTTTTAAAGAGGTGCACAAGCATCACTCTTTAGCTTGACCGAAATCAAGCCTGGAAAAAGTTTTTGGTGGGACCGGCCGAGCACGCATGTAGACGGCTTGCCGGTGTACAAGTCCATGCCACTCTGTCTAGTGGAGGTGCAATCTAAGCCACTCAATTTTTCTGGCAAAGGTGAGTGGTCGTGATCGATTTGCGACAGAAATCCTTTGCGGCAAAGGACTTTAGGGGGCCACGGCATGCCATTTTTGGCGCGTTTTGAGGCGCTGGCCATGGTCCACCTTGGTCGGCCAGGGTTACATGCGCAGTGGGCTCACGGTGATCATGTTGATGCTCTTTGGACCTCCTTAGTCTATATTTATACCCTCCATCCGAGCTGGCGAAGATGGATGGTCATGATCAAACTGCGACATATATGTAATGTCGCAAACCCTAATTAGGGTTTTGGATCGAGTCACGCGTGCACAACTTTGGACAAACGGTTTGGCAAGCCATGCTTCCCCTTTGAGAGGACCGACCGTGTGGGGCCCACGTTGGGCGACGGTGAACATATGTGCACCTTCCTGATGGTCCTAAGTTTGATCTAAGCCATCCAAATAGGCTGTCTAAGTTGGATGGTTGTGATCAATTTAAGACGCTTTTAGAATTCCGCGACCCTTAGAAGCATCACGTCTGTCATGGTTTGAGCAAACGTTTTTAATGCTCCATGGCTTCACCGTGAGAAACCAATCGGGTATGGGGAGAGTGGGTCCGCCAACGTGTGTGTTAGCGCTTCCCTAATAATTCGTGGAATGATCTAATCCGTCCAACCAGGCTGATGAAGTTAGACGGTCGTGATTGTTTTAAGACTGCCCTGAACAGTCTATGTTCGATCGAACCTTCACAAAGCGACGACCACCCTACTTAGGGTTGGCGTTTGATGATGCTAGGATGTGTTCGTGTGATGGCCCGGCCGGCTAGGGCATAAGTGGACCCGCCGGTGGTCATCGGGACAATCGCTTATTTTTTCCAGGGTTTGGCTAGGCTTCTTAAATTGTGCGGCCAATTCGTGTGGCCGTGATTGTTTCTGAGACTGACATGGACAATCTAGATTTTCCTTAAGGAAATTAAGCATGCTCGATCGGCTAACCAAAGCGCGTCGATGCGAGACTCTCTGTCAGAGAGTGATGTAGCACCGTAAGTGCTTCCGTGCATGTCTCATATTGACACGGAGATTCATGATACTATCTTTGAGAGTGAACACTCGGTCGTCGTGTCATTTCAATAATGATAGTTCTACTGAGAACACAAAGACGAAAAAATACTAGGTAGATCATGCATTAATTGTTAATGCTAATAAAATTCACAGAATATTTGGGATTGGTGTTGCACGTACCATTCTGGGTGAATTTTGTGTATTTATTGAATTGCTTCAAATAAATAAAGCGAAGAGGTTCTTTGCACTCATCACTTCTTAATCGGCTTTCCCTTTTCAGGGTGACAGCGCGTAAAAATACTGGTTTTACAATTTTAGACCTGAACTAAAATCCACCATCAACAATAATAAAAACAATTATAATTACGAAAATAGAAAAGTAAAAGACACAGCAAGATTTTGTTAACGAGGAAACCGCAAATGCAGAAAAAAATCTCGGAAATGCTTTGTCCAAACATTGACCGAAAATCTCTTAGAAAATATCCAATTAGTAAATGCACATTACCAATTTTCATTTTCCAAAAATAAAATTAAAAACCTTAATTAAAAGATTCTCAACTTATTTTTCGATCCGAGATTCTCCTTTAGCTATTAAGGAATATCTTTGAACAATAAAAGATAAGCGTTATTGCACATGTTCAAAGTATGTCGACATCTTTACTTTGTAAGTCCTCTTTCATACTTACAATCTTGAAACCGATTTGCCACACTTCCAAACGAGTTTAGAATTGGTTCATCTGACTTTCAAGAACTATGTGATTGATTAAGAACACTCAATCACAAATCATGGGTTTCACGGTTCTACCAAAACAAGTTTTGGTTCTACCTCCATGTGAGTACTGTGCATAGTCACACTAGCTTTCCAAAAATTCGGTTGACTAGGTACTAGGATCGGTTCCCCATATACTTATGGTAACTACTTGTATTTGTTGCACATGTCCATATGATCGGTTCCCCTTTCACTAAAAACTTGTTGCACATGTTCATAGGATTGGTGCCCCTATCTACTAAAAACGTGTTTCACCTCTTACAAGGATCGATTCCCCTTTTGTGATCGTTTGCACCTCTTCATAATCGGTTCCCCTTTGCCTAGAGTTGGTCATACCAGTAATACTAAATCGATCATACCATCTCCGGTAATTACTTAAGATCGGTTTCACTAACAAAAGTCATACCAATACAAAAGTCCTTTTGAATAGTTTTACCAAGAACATAAACAAGTCATGAGCGGTTATACTAATCACACATATTGGTAGTTCAAAAGATATGCAATGAATCACAATACCAATAAGCCTAGCGATTTCCCTTTCGATTCACGAAACAAGTTCATGAATTTACTTCCTTTAAACTAATGTAAAACATTGTTTCCTAGGATGATATCTTCACCTCATACCCATACATAATCACAATAGCATTCAAATGATTATGTCGATGTCTTATATACGAAGTTCAAAAGATAAGCATTATACTTCGTGTTGTATTCCTTAATACTACCTATAACTAGAGTGTAATCATTCATGCTTCGTAGTTATGTTTTCGATATGCATGACTTGAAAGATACGTTAGGGAATGAAACAGTTCAAGTCAAATATCACTAACCTCAAGTGGAAGGATGATGTTGTCGTTGTAGCTCCTTACTTCTTCACTTCTTCAAGTCTTCACAATACTTGTAATGTCTCATATCCTAATACTTTCAAGCTAACCTATACAAAGTTGACTCTAGTACATAATCAAGCGACTCTTTAAATGAATTTTGGTTCACTAAAATATGACAACCAAACTTGACATACCAACGCTTGGTGGGTTCAACCGAGCTATGCTCTAACAATCTCCCCCTTTGTCAATTTTAGTGACAAAACTCTTACATCATATGGATAAACAAATTAAAAGAATTCATTACACATACTCTTGATTCCCAAATTCAACAACACAATAACATGTATACATTCAATCCATAAATGTCGTTGTTGACATTATAATAACAAAGCTAATACTCCCCTAAAAGTAAGATAGGTAGATTTTATCAATCCGCACGTATTTGTTATTCCTTTGTAGTCCATATAAATATAAGTATCATATGATATGCTACTCCCCCTTAGTCTATGCTTTACTCTTTCGTTAGATAAACGTTTAAGCACGATTGTCCTTTCCCTTAGTGATACCAATCAATATAAATCAATACCAGTATCACTTGTTTACTCCATATATTTCTCCCTATTTTTGTCACAAAATGACAAAGGTACGAGCAAATAAAGGACAAACCGAAAGGATCTTACAAATCTCAAAATAGACTTGCAAACCTATAAGAGTTAAGCACGAGGTTCCACACACCATTTTTGATAACCAATATCAAAACCGAAACTACAAATTAATTTTGTTTTGATATGTTACCATGAAACAATTGCCCGAAGCAATTTTCCCTAATAGTTTAACAAACCAAAAATAGACTAAGCACCTTAGTTCCTTTGCTAAACCGATTGTACAAATACAATCGCTTGTTCGATAAGACCAAAATAAAGATAGCTCTATTTTCCTCATCGAGGTTCTAATTATCCATATAACTTAGACCTTTAAATTTTAAACAAGACAAGTCTTGGGTTAGTTAACTAGCATTCCTTGTTAATGCATTCGATTAGACTTGAATAACCGAAACCTCCACTTTAATAAGTCTAACTAAGATCAGAATTAACTTAGTTTCTCTTATCCGGAATCGAATTGGACTAAACAATTCATCCCGTAAACCTTTTTTTTTCGTTAAGCCATAAACAATTCATACAAACCAAATAAATCAACTTGCATAATTATTCACCTCAACCGGAAGCAATTGAAACAACATAGACATTAAAGCACCGCAATTGCACCGAAATTTTGTAAGCCTAAACGATTGATACCAAACAATAAATCAAGATAACAATAGTTTTTCTTAACCGGAAAAAGTTGAATCACACACACATCCATACACAAATAATGGAATAAAACATCAATTGTATCGAAATTTTATTAAGCAAAAGCAATAAATATACGCAATAAACTCGGGATTTTCTTAAACGGAAAACGGTTAACTAACAAAGTCGTTACCTCAAATATCATATCCTCTTCTCCAATATATTTGCACCTTCTTCCGGGGAGAATTGATATCGAAATATCATTATGTTGTCATCCTTATGCAAAACAAAAGAATAACAACAACCAACCTTTACCGAGAGAAAGGTTGAAAACCGGTTTTTAACTATTGCAAGCAGAAGTTGAAAACCACGAAACACATATGCTTTTATGCTAAACCAAAACCGATTCAACATATTGTGTCTTTTTCACATATTGTTTCAATCAGAACCCCTCATGATCCTTTGATAAATCCTCTTAACATGGGCTAGAACTTAATCTGCTAAATCAAAAAGTCACCCAAACCATAAGGGTTCACAACATATGAGATCGAATATCAAGGTTAAAAAACTGAAATCAAACATCCCATATACATACATAGGAATAACATAAAGCATTCAAGCACATGCTATGTAAACCAAAAACTATTACAAGAAAAATTATAAACCAAATTATTTCATTCATAATAAAAGATAGTTTTATTCATAATAGATTTTATTGAAAAATCAAAAACTAATGTCTATTTTCTGCAGATTTTTCAAAGATCATCTTCAATTTCCTCAAATTTTTCAAGATCTTCATCAACGACATTTCGACGATATCTCGAATTACGTACACATACGCGACTTGATTATGTTCACGGGCTAAAGCATTAACCTTTCGATTAATATTACGAGCATACTCCTCATTATCGATTACAAGTTTAATCAACTTTCTTTAGTTACGGATAACATTCTTAGTAGTGCATCCTGTCTATGATGAGTTTCAATAGTAATTGAGGGGGACTTGAAGTAGATTGATATTACCAATCTTAGCATCCAAACAGTTTTGGACAAGGAGATGAGTCACATCTTCTTTTTCATTTTCGATGTCTTCACAACCAGATTTCTTGAAGGCATCATCAAGATGAACATTTCCTTAGAAGTCATTCCACTCAAGGCTTTCGGAATTTTTGCTTGAGATCTGGTTTGAGAAAACATCCTTTATTATATGTTCTCGGACATGTTGAGTACATATACTTGAAATACCTTTAACACATACCAAACAAAGATATCAGCCTTAAATAAATAATTCTCGCCAGATTTGAAAAGATTTTCACATCTAATGTGTTCTTTGAAACACAACTTTCTCCAAAAAGAGATTATCTTCAAGATCGGTATCAAGAGATACATCAAACAACTACACAAATCCTTTTTACACTAGTTGTTGTAAGACAACCTTTCTACCATAAGGATAATAAAAGCATACTTAAGGTAGATCGTGTATTCTCTCTATGTTGAATAAGAGATATTAGTAGGATTACGATAGCCCGGGTATATGTGCTTCCTTATATCCGAAGATTGGGTATTGTAAGGATGCACATTCTAATGCGATTAAGCATTAGGATGAGGATCTTCCTCATCAAATACCTTTTGAGGAGATTCTTCCTCCTTTTCCTTAGGAGCATTATCATGTTCCTTTTCTTGGGTTTTGAACCCATCCATTTGGTTAGGAAAATTGCGAGATGCGATATCTTCGATTATATCATGTGCCCGAGGATGGAATGTTCTCTCGAACTTGAACCCATGTGATCAAGATTTTCCATTCGACAAATTGCTAATGTCTCTCGTTCAAGACATTCTATATGTTCTCTTAAGGTATCCATTCCTTGTTGGAAATATTTTTCTAAACATCCGTTTAGATATACCTCTTGACATGTTATTGTAAGAAGTTTCTCAATTAGGATCTTATTCCTTATTTGTGAATATTCTAGCGATTGATTGAGAACTTCACACTCAGTAGTCTGTTGATGAACTATATTGCATAAAGCCATTTTTTTGTTCCTCATAATCTATCGATTATTTTGAAGACCGAGTGTTTCACGCTTTCCTTCACAAACCCTTACATTTATTTAAATAATAAGTTCTAGGACATCATCTAGTCTGTTAATGGTTTTTCCCTTTTCTGAATAGTTTTCAACATGTTTGAAAAATCTTTTCAACACTTTTCGAAATTCAGACTTTGGGCAGACTAGTGAATTTAATCTCTTTTCACACTTGGAAACAGAAGATTTTTCACTAGAGATCGGACTCGGATCCAAAACATGTTTCTTGAGTTTCAGATTCATTCTTTTCTGATCAGGAACTGATTCGCAATCAAGTTATCAGTCATAGACTTTTTTTTTGATTTTCGAAAAGACTTACGAGACCAATTTCCATTGACCTTTCCCCGAGATATTATTCTTATTATCTTGACATACGTTAAGCCGGAACTAGGCATGGATTCAATTTCTTATAGGTTGGGTCGCACCAAACACAGATTGTTAAATCTTTTTGTGTTTGCCGACTCTGATACCAATTGACAAGACGAGGGTACCCAAATATACCTCAATCTAAAACTTTTCCACCTATAAGTCCTTTCTGCAAAAGTGATTGTCTATGGACTGAGTCGAGACAATACAACTAATCGGTTCACACTTCGTGTGCTCGTCTATATATACGAGATTGAGACAATAAAACAACGAAGTATGTTTACTTGATAAGAGGTTCGGACTTAACCAAACACAATAGGATTATTATCAAGTAAATTGGAATTAACGTTTGTGTATTTTACTTCAAATTATAATAAAAACAATTATAATTGCGGAAATAGAAAAGTAAAAGACACATCAAGATTTTGTTCACGAGGAAACCGCAAAAGTAGAAACACCCGGGACCTTATCCAAAATTGAATACTCTCAGGATTAATCCGCTATACAAAATCAAACCAACTTCGTATAGTTGAGACCAAGCAACTAAACATATAGTTAAGCTTAGTTCCGTATGTATTCCCACGCCTCCAACTTGCAATAAGTCACGTACTTGGAACAATTCATTTGGTTCGTATTCCAAACGAGTAAATGAACAACAAATCTATTTGGTATCAACTCTTTTCAACCATGTGATGTGAGTTCGACAAAAGGCTCTTCCGTTTATCTCAATAAACTCCTTTGTCGTCTTTAGATCTATCTACTAACAATTACCGAAGTAATCGTCTAGATTTTGCAATCAATACTTTGAATCACAAAGAATTGTATTGATGTCGATCTACTCAAATAATCAATCCAATCTACCACAAGGATAAACTGATTATAGTTGGATCCTCTTTAACCGAAACAAGTATTGTGCACACCAAAGATTATGAACCCAAATCAGAAATCTTCAAAGTCTTATTTGTCTTCAAATCTTCTCATATCTTCAATAAACACCTGCACACAATCAACTTGAATCTCTTGTGATCAATCACGCACAGAACGGAGTCTGTTAACAATGGATTATCACAAGACGTCTTTAGATCTACAAACAATCTAAAGATCCCCGTAAAAACTTCGATCTAGTTTGAGTGAATCTTATATCAGAAAGAAGATTCTCAAGCATAAAAAAACTAGGTGCAATCAAAGTTCAACAACCGTTAGTCAATCAAATCAATCGAAAACTAATAATAAAACCGCAATTATCTAGTTTCCCACCAACGGTACTAATAGAGCTTCTCAATCCCAAAGAAGTCTTTAAACCGAGGGGTCATAAGAGATTTCGCCTAATTAGGTTACTTTCCTCTCTGAATAGGCGGCTCCACCAGTAACAACACAACTAGGTAGTTTTGCTGGCTCTGAGGATTAGTTTGCTAGAAATACAAACTTTGGTATTTATAGACCAAGGAAGTTTGGGACACCAAGGAATTTCCAAAACCAAAATATTCTCAAGATATGCAATATATTCAAGATTCGGTTTCCATAATTCCTGGAAATGCTTTGTCCAAACATTGACCGAAAATCTCTTAGAAAATCTCCAATTAGTAAATGCACATTACCAATTTTCATTTTCCAAAAATAAAATTAAAAACCTTAATTAAAAGATTCTCAACTTATTTTTCGATACGGGATTTTCCTTTAGCTATTAAGGAATATCTTTGAAAAATAAAAGATAAGCGTTCTTAGCACATGTTCAAACTATGTCGACATCTTTACTTTGTAAGTCCTCTTTCAACTTACAATCTTGAAACCCGTTCCACACTTCCAAACAAGTTTAGAATTGGTTCATCTGTCTTTCAAGAACTATGTGATTGATTAAGAACACTCAATCAAAAATCATGGGTTTCACGGTTCTACCAAAACAAGTTTCGGTTCTACCTCCATGTGAGTATTGTGCATAGTCACACTAGATTTCCAAAAATTCGGTTGACTAGGTACTAGGATCGGTCCCCCACATACTTATGGTAACTACTTGTATTTGCTGCACATGTCCATAGGATCGGTTCCCCTTTCACTAAAAACTTGTGGCACATGTTCATAGGATTGGTTCCCCCATATAGTAAAAACGTGTTGCACCTCTTACAAGGATCGATTCCCCTTTTGTGATCGGTTGCACCTCTTCATAGGATCGGTTACCCTTTGCCTAGAGTTGGTCATACCAATAACACTAAATCGATCATACCATCTCAGGTGATTACTTAAGATCGGTTTCACTAATAAAAGTCGTACCAATACAAAAGTCAGGCTTTGTGAACATTTTTACCAAGAACATAAACAAGTCATGATCGGTTATACTAATCACACATATTGGTAGTTCAAAAGATATTCAATGAATCACAATACCAATAATCTTAGCGATTTCCCTTTCGATTCACGAAACAAGTTCATGAATTTACTTCCTTTAAACTAATGTAAAACATTGTTTCCTAGGATGAAATCTTCACCTCATACCCATACATAATCACAATAGCATTCAAACGATTATGTCGATGTCTTATATACGAAGTTCAAAAGATAAGTGTTATACTTCGTATTGTATTCCTTAATACTACGTCTAACTAGAGTGTAATCATTCATGCTTCGCAGTAATGTTTTCAATATGCACGACTTGAAATATACGTTAGGGAATGTAACTGTTCAAGTCAAATATCACTAACCTCAAGTGGAAGGATGGTGTTGTCGTTGTAGCTCCTTACTTCTTCACTTCTTAAAGTCTTTGCAATACTTGTAATGTCTCATATCCTAATACTTTCAAGCTAACCTATACGAAGTTGACTCTAGTACATAATCAAGCGACTCTTTAAATGAGTTTTGGTTCACTAAAATATGACAAACAAACTTGACATACCAATGCTTGGTGGGTTCAACCGAGCTATGCTCTAACAGTTTCAATAACAAGAGCATTTGAAGCCCATCTGAATGCATCACAAGCTTTCTTCTTGCATACAAGGTATGCTATGTTGAAATTATGTTGATTTCTGCATACCTTCAGTTCTAATTGAGCATTGCAGTTGTCTTTAAAGCATTTTTGATATTCTAGTGGAAAGTTTGTAACACTGTGATTGTCTTCTCCACAGGAAATATAACCATGAGCTGATGGAAGCTTGATTGGATGTGCTGAAGTATGTAGGGCTGCACATGGGAGGGTTTGGGCGGGTATTAGCTAAAACCAACCTCGCACCCACAGACCAAGCGGGTTTTTATTTTCATAATCAACCCCGCACCCACAAACAACGGGCGGGTTTTGTTACCCGCCCGCTACGGAGTTGGGAGGGTTTGGGTTTAAACCCGCTTAAACCCGTTTTATATTCAATAATCATTCACACACATGATAACTTAAAAAACAAACCATAAACATAACTACATAAGTCTTCATTGTTAAGCTTAAACAAGTAACTTCCAATAAAAACAAGTTTAAAGTTCAAACAAGTACAACTACTTTAAAGTTCGATTAAAACTTAAACAATAAAAGATTACAGACCAACGGTAAGTGACTCATGTATCTTCTATCATCTTCAAGTCTCTCCTCCTAGCATCCTCAAGGATCAAGGACTTAGATTAGTTTTATCAATGGTGTATATTTGGCGGGTTTTTCGGGTTTGGGTGGGTATTAGCTAAAACCAACCTCGCACCCATAGACAACGGGTTTTTATTTTCATAACCAACCCCGCACCCACAATGGGCGGGTTCGGATTAAAAACCCACGGGTTTAGCGGGTACGGGCGAGTTTGGGTATGATGGGCGGGTCTTGTGCAGCCCTAGAAGTATGGGAAGAAGCTTGAGAAAACCACTCAAAGTAGTTGCAGGTGGGATTCAAGAATTTCAAGAACAACTTTCCATTACTTACATCTGTTTTAGACCTCAACAAAGATCTTACTCCATTACAAGGTACATGTTTGCCCCTTGAATAAACCATGGACATGCCTTTTTTTCATGATATTCTTCCATTTCACACATTAAACACACTATCATAATACTTGAAGAACTTGCTTTATCATTCATACCACCACCCATTTTTTCAGATCTGAAAATGAAGAGAAGTTGATTTATGTGGTGGTGGAGATGTTCATTTAAGGAGAAGAAGATTAGAGTGCCACATAAGCGGTGCCACGTAAGTGGTGCTACATAAGCGGTACCTTGTACACAATCTCAATGGTGACGTATACAGAGTCAACACGTCTAGTTGGGTCACAATAACCGATTCAAATTACTATTAGGTCTTTTTATGTACAGTTAACGGGGCTAACTTTCCATCCATTAGTTTTGGTCAAAACTTGCCTAGTTTTGTAAGAAATAAAAAAATAGGCTTAGTTTTGTAAACTATAAAAAAAACAGGCCTATTTTTGTAAAAAACCCGAATTATAATTTGTAATTCATATGACAATATAAAGTACTTATCACTATTGATATATATATTGTTCCTTGACACTTTAATCACAATATGATGATCGAGTCTCTTATACTAGAGTTCCATGTATATAACTTCACATGTTATGTTTACAATCAGAAACGTCTTGAAAGCTTACGATATAAAAATGAAAACAATCCAAGTCATGTATTACTAACCTTAAGTGGAAGGATGATGTCATCGTTGATGTCGATACGTCTTCGGAATCTTCAGGTCTTCAGGGTGATACTTGTATGTCTTAACATTTCTAGACTTCCTAGTCTAACCAAACGAAGTTGACTCCAGTAATCTAATCAGGCTACTTATGAGTTTTGATACTAAAATATGACAACCAACCTTAACTACCAACGCTTGGTAGGTTCAACCGAGCAATGACCTACCACTTTGTCCCTAGGCTAGGCTTTTATTTTATTTTTCCTCATCTTGTACAGTTTAATTGCTTTTAGGTTTAGGTTATCTAGTTTTATTTTGGTTTCCACCTTTTATGTTTTGTCTTTGATGATTCTTTTAGATAGTATAATGTTAGTATTCTCATATAATATGTACTTTGTTTGTGTAATCATAGTGTACAACTTGATAGACTTTTTTGTTTCTTCTTTGACTAGGAAAATGAAGGCTCCTGTGAAACAACATTATGTTGAAATCAATGCTGGATATGTTACTATGACTTCTTCTTTCAAGTAGATTAAGCTCAAGGGATGTTGATCCAAATGATTGTGTTTTCTCAAAGATGCAATATCAACACTTACCAAATGAATCCTCGATTGTGGCAATGCACCCGTCATCCACAATCGGCGGCTCCTTTCCCTGGATACGTCGTTATGACACTTCTACTACTCATGAGGTGACTAGAGGGCGCAAGAACAACCCATCTTGATAGTTCTATTGCGATATGATCCACTCATCTGCCACAACTTGTTTGCAGATTATTACATGCTTCCAGTATTAGAAGACTTCTCCTTGGATACCGATGGAGAAATGAAACTTTTTAAGTCACTGAAGATTTACTTTTGTTTAGATTATACTGAGATTTGTGTGAATACTATTTTCATTTTCGGACTTATCACATTGTACTCTTTCCTTGTCAAGGTTTTATCCCTATGGGTTTTCCTTGTCAAGGTTTTAGTAAGGCAACACAAACGTGTCCAACATCGGATTGTGGTTTTTCTTTTGTTTTATTCTTTTTGCTATTGTTTCTTTTTCCATTTCCTTGTAGTAACTTTTAAATTAGATTTTCTTACAAAAAAAAAAAAAAAAAGGAGAAAGAAAGAAAGTAAAGCCATCATTCTCTTACGAACTTTTATAACTAACATGTGTATTCATCCTACTGTACATACCTTCTTCGATTTTTACGTTGGAAAATCTGACTCAAGAGGGATGAAATAAATACACATAAATATTGTATTTCTCACTCCAAGGATCTTACGGAATCGCACTCTTCTGTATATACTTGCACATATAATTCGATACAAAAGTTAGTACTTTCGGGACAATGAAACCTTAAGGATGCATAATCCAATTCAAATTTTGTACTCCCTTTATTTGACCAAGAACTCAATATGGAGAATCTTATGGATTGAAAAAAATAGAAAATCAAGAAACTTATAATTGTTATTGTACATACAAAAAGTATCATTGAATAATTATTCGGCAGCAGTTCAAAAACTGTCACGATTGTTCAACAGATAATTATTTTGTAACAATTAAATCGTAAAGTGTCATGGTTTTGAAACTTGAACTGTCACCAACGCTAAAGTCCAATCCGAAGACTGATAGTAGGCTAGTATATGTAGCAGCTTAATACAGTTTGGTGTTCAAAGCTGGACGAGGTGCCTGGTTTTTTCTTTACGTGTGGTTTTCCTCGTTAACAAAATTCTTGTATCTGTGTGTATTTTTTACTTTTCCGCATCTTTTGATTGTTTAAAAGTACTACACGAGTTCATACTCCTATCAAAAGAAAAGTTGGTGGTGTACATCGTACCCTCTCCTTTTCAAGGTTTACTATATAATAATCCTATTTTATCTTCTTGTCGGTCCTCAATGTTCACATCATGCAGCACCAATAACAAGCTTTTCCTCCAAATTTCTTGGGTAGGTTTAGGCCCGTTATTAGAGTAACGGGGGCTTATTTTGTGCACGGCACCGCTCACATCTTTACTCTTTTTACTGGCTTCCTTTGTACACTTCTCTTTACTGGCTTCCTTTGTACACTTCTCATTTTTGTTCAATAAAATACCCTTTTCTTTTCTTTTCTTTTCTTTGTACACTTCATCAGATAACTCGTTCCTTCCTCGATACAGTCATCTCAAAAACCCTTGATCCTTCAATCAAAAACCCTGACTTGCTAGTCTTCTTCACGATGACTTCAATTTCTCGCAAAGTTCGTCCTAAACCATCCGGATCATGCGGTTTGCTAAATTACGCAATGATGACTTCAAATTCTCGCAAAGTTCGTCCCAAACCATCCGGTGATTATTCAGGTAACAACACTTCAATTACCGGTCAGCACTCATCATTAATAGTTGATAATGTTGATATGATAGCACAAATTCTAGTTCGTTTACCAGTTAAATACTTGCTTAGATCCAAATCAGTCTCAAAAACATGGTTAGCTGTTGTCACTGCTCCAAGTTTTGTTCGTAACTATTCGGTTCGTAATCGTCATTCAGTATCAGGATTGTTTTTGAACCAAGAAGGAAAATATGAGTTTATCCCTCTGGATAAACAAAATGGCACCAGGCGAATTAAAAAGGGAAAGGGAAGGAAACGGATCAGGAATGATAATGATAATAGTAATGTCACTAGAGATTTCTCATTCGAAACCCTAAAGTTCTTGAATGTTCCTGGATGTATTAAGATTGAACAATCTTGCAATGGTTTATTATGTTGTAGTTACTCTGCAGCGAGTGATTGTCGTTATCCCGACTTAACTGCATATTACATCTATAATCCATCCACAAAGAGTTATAAAATCGTACCTGAATCTCCATTTCGACAAGATGGTTATCGTTCTGTTCATAGTGTGAGTTTAGCTTTTGATCCACTGAAATCTCCATATTATGAACTCATCTGTTTTTCGTCAGACAACATAAAGAAACCTCAGATGGAGATATACTCTTCGGAAACATCTTCATGGAGGCTTTGTAAGGCTCCTTTTGAAGCGAAACATAATGAATTTGGTTTTTCAAATTTGGATATGTACAAGTCTGGTGTTTTCTGGAATGGTTCACTGCATTGGGAGTCAGTTTACTTCGATATAGATCAAGAATTATTAAAGGAAATGCCGGGGTTACCTATTGCTGCTGATTCTAATAACACTGATGAAGACGAGGACGACGATGACAGCTACACTGATGACGACGAGGATGGCGGTGACTATGACAGCGATGACAGCGATGATGATGATTCTGAGGATAGTATGTCAGTTGAGTATTTTGGAGAATGTGGGGGGCATTTATTTCTTATTCAAATTTCTGATCCACATGGGAGTTTTAAGTTCAGAATTTTGGAGATGGAGTCTGACTACACAGGATGGAATGTTAAATATCGGGGCAACTTAAAGAAAATGACACGCCAGTACCCAAAGTTAATGCTAGATGAATATGCGGTTAAATATAATTTTGGGTTGGATTTCTCAATACTGCTTGTTGAAGAGAAGGAAGAAGAAGAATCTATTAAGATGGTGATAAGGGTAATAGATAAGGTCATCTCTTACGATCTTAAGAAAAAACGTTTCAAATCAATTCATAAATTGCCATTTGCTGCAGGACCAGAATTGGATTCGCCTGCATGGTTTGAAGCTTATCAATTCACCGAGTCGTTGGCTAGTGTTTGATCATCTACTCTTAGGTTCATTTTGCTGAAACAAATTGATTTCTGTTCAGTTTCTTATAAGGTCTTCATGTAAATTGGATCTTTTTTTGCTGGTGTCTAGTGTCTACAATCTTTTTCTTCTTCCTATTAGATGACTTCCCACTCTATCTTTTTGTGTTAACTCTGCTTAATTTCAGGTATATGCTTTTGTGACTGTGCTTTCATTGGTCTTTAATCGAATAGATTTATATTAGTTTCGTTACTTTGAACTTTCTACTTCTATTTGTGTATGTGTATATATATGTTGGGTTCTTGTTACTTTCAGCTTTCTTTTGTTTATATTCAGCACCAAGGTATTGGGATGAAAGACTCTAGTGATCGTATAAACTTACAACGAACAAGTTTATGTAGAAATCCAATAGAATCACAAACTTAACTCTTACAGAGTGATAAGACTGTAAGACCTTTTTAAGTTAGTTCACTAAGACAGTAACACCAGCACCCATCAGCTGCCTCTTTTGTATGTCACAGATTTGGATTCGATTCCTTAGCAAATGAATACAAGTTGGTAAGTATCGATTTGTACAGCTGACAAGCAGTTTAACTCCATAGTATTTACACTGGGAACTGAATCATGGCTTGATAAAAATTACAACCAATGTTATCTTATAAGTAAAAAATGTAGAAGGAGACAGACATAGCTCAAAGAAAATGGGTTAAGAACTCCGGCCAATTGGGATACCAATTCCCTCTAAAGAAAGAGAAATATAATTTTGCATTACACAGGAACTAATTGGATACTGCAGAGAATGCATATGATTAACAATTTAACATTTAATGTTTGATATTTTTCTAGTTTATCATTATTACATCGTACAACCATGTTTATTCAATGCCGGAATTACAAAGTCTAAATATCTACTCCTCTCTTTCTCTCCCTCCTTATGTCAGTGTAGATACAAATGTTGCCATCTTCCCTTTTTTCTGCTCACCGACTTCCCATCTTAAGATGTCTTTCACTTTTTCTCTCTCTCTGGGGTGAGTATCAGCAAGTGTAGTACTTGGTAATAAGTGGGGCATTATGTTTTAGTTCTGCTTCTTCCCACCAGCCAGAATACGTGAAATTTGGAGGCCTCGGCTGAAGGCTTGGTTGAAGAGCAACCTTGTCTGGAATTCAGATACAAATGGGAACCAGGCCAGAATTGCTACGGGAGAAAAGATAATGAGTCCCATAACGTACTCATACCCTCTTGCTAGAGCTTTGATGGAGCTCCATAACCCTAGTCCCTTCATCACAGGCTTGCATGCTTGAGATATCTGTAGTGACAAGAAAATTCATATTACCAAAAAATAATAAAAAAGAATACTCAGCCACAAAATTAATAATTAGAGACAGCAAAAACCTTGCGGTTTCGCAGTGAAAGACACAGTGATACTTCTTTGCCAAATGTATACATGGGGGCATACCTGTAATAAAGCCCAGCCTGTTGGCATGAAGGCCAAAAGGCTAGCGAAGATGTCTCCAACGGTGAGATTGAGTAACGTAAAGAGGATTCCGAGTGTTACAATGGCTCCAATGAACAAAAACAACTTCAACAGTCTGAACATTAGCTGAAAATCTGCGCTGAACTTCTTTCTACCCATTGACACTATCTGTTTTCGCCATTTTCAAAGTAGTAATTTCCCCAAAAAGGAAAAACACAATAAATGAGTCAAAAATTTGATGAACTGTACAAAACTGATGACAATGCTTTGTCTAATGGAACATTTATATCTCACCTTCAAAATGATCATAACAGCCACAATGACCAGCCAAGAGAGACCATAAACCTGAAAAATAAATAAAAACAAAAACAATATAACACAAATAAATGGGAATCCCTAATCATTTGATAGATTTACAAGTTAATACAATAGTAATTTGGAAGAAAAAAAAAAAGATGGCAGTGCAGATATTAAAAAGATGTCAAAGATTTCATGCCAGCAAAACTAAATTAAAATGAATGGGTTGATTAATAACTTACGATAATGCTTTTATTTCCATTGGCAACATGTAGATGATAAACAATCCCGTACTGGTAGAGGAAGAAACGGAAGGAAAGAACAATCTCCCAGAACCTCCCAAAAAACCCAGTGGATTGGAGGTGCTCCTGTTCCTCTTCCCACCACGACTCCCAGCTCTTGCTTGCTGGAACACCAATACCCCCCCCGCTGTTTATCCACTTTGACCAGTCGTCCCAATCTTCAACTATCTTCTGCCACTCAAAGCCCGAAGGGTTAAAAAGGAATGGTCCAAACAGCCAAGATATCACCAAGAACCAGATCGAGAAAGTGTAGAGTGCATAAGATCGAGAGTCGGGAGTGGCAGCGCCATATATCCGGTAAGCAATCAGCAATACCATCAGTTCCAGTCCCTTCACAAAATGACTCCTTGAATACATCCTGTAGTTCTCAGCAAATTTCTCGTGGCGGACAACAAAACCACGTCCAGTGGCTCTATACTTAGCTCCACCGTGCAACACTGTACGTCCAAAATAATGGGTCTTTGTTCCAAGAGAAAACGTGAAAAAGACGGCTGCCAGCTGAAGCTGCATAATAATTATGTCACTCATTGCAGTCCTAAACCCTCTCTCGAGTCCAATTTCCATGACCATGGGTAAGGCCATCAAGAAACCTATCTGAACGAGAGATTGTGATGCCATTGCCGCCTGTAGAGGATCGTCTCCCTTCGCCTTTGCAAATTTCATAATCGACTGCTCCAAACCACTCAATGACAAGTAAAGTTTTCCGTACAAGAAAACATAAACTACAAGGACAACCATCTGCACAAATGTAGGACAAGACCAAATATAACACAGTTCAGACTTCAGAAAAGACAAACAAGAGATTGAATCATTCCTAATTAAACTATTTTTTCTTAACCTTTTTCCTAAGGCCTCAAATCAGATATATTACAAAGATAAAATCCTGGCTCTATTAAAAAAACTTAAACATCTAAATCATGCCTCAGAAAACCTGCAACGTATGATTTTGAATGATTTTTTAGTGCTTTTGTCTGCTTGACTTCTAATGTAAGAGATATTAGTAAATGGAAATCCGGTTTTGGACAGTCCTCCCTTTATGTGGGGTTTTGTAGTTTTGAACTGATTGTTACAGAAATAAAGAAAGGGTCACTGCTTTATTGAGATGATTGATTATCAATTAAGACAAATCGAACATGTAGTCGAAATTAGGTAGAGGTCATTACCATTGAGCTGACGTAAAATCCAACTGTCGTGAAATAGCAGGATAGCATGCGGAACATGTCAAATCTATGTCCCAACCGATAGATATCCCTGCTTAGTATTTGCTCTCCATTACCACAAGCAACTTTTGCTTCAAAGAGGGATATTTGGTTAAAACCAACATCTCGTCCTTTTCCGACCTGAATGTACTCGTGGTGAGTGACGTTCCCACGCCGTAAAGTTGAGTTGAAACCTTTAAAGGAGAAATTGAGTTTCAACCTTCAGAAGAAGATAGATATACCAGAAGAGCTCGAACAGAAAAACTTTAGAAATGAAATTTTTATTGATAGATACATTACCAGCAAATATGTCTTCACTTAAATTAATACCACGAGAAGCCTTGCTAATGCCACCTCTAGTAATGTGAAAAATTCTGTCGAATACATCGGGATGACCATAATGGAATCGAACCCTGGAATAAACAAAAAAAATCAGTAGAAATACAGAAACTGCAGTTTGTACTTCCACCAGTTTTATAGTTCTATTAGATATTTTCGTACTGGTAAAGATAGTTAATCCCTGTCCCACTAGGTAAGTAACGAAATTATTGGAAGATTCAGCATGTCTTAGAAGAGCTATACTACATTATACTACCATGTTAAGTGATGAGTTAATTTTGACTGATTTTATGACTAGCTACTACGAAATGCGATCTAATTGAAAATTGAAAACTTATGTCGGATTTATTTCTTTTAGTTAACTTTATAGAAATGTCTATCATAAATCAAAATTTGAAGTCCTGGAGGGAAGTGCATGTGCAAGATATTTTACCGGAAAGTAATGGATAATTAGATAGCCCAATAAGGTAAATAATGAATGAATCTTACTTTAAGGGTCTTGCAAGAACTCTTTGACCAATGGTGACAAAGCTTGTTTCCTGATTTGACATAAACCAGGCCAAAGAAGAAACACTGTTGTCCACATGCAATAATCAACATTAGAATGTAATAATAACAGTCCACTTGGCACACCTATTGGAGTTGCAACCATCAAATTAACATCACCATAAGACTGACCTTCCAGTAAAGATATGTTCACGAACACCCAAAATTGTAGGTGGCCGGATTCCATGATCCTCATTGAATTCTTCCAAAAGGTTACGCATTTTGAAAGCTTCTTCCAAATAATTGTCCTACATAAAGATCGGGCACATGAATCAGATACTTTAAGCTAACGGGGCAAGAAATACTCCGGCACACAGATACCAAGTCAAACAATACTCAGGAATTACCTGGTTCATGTCAATGGTTTGAAGGGCTTCACCTCGAGTAAATATTATTGCATGGTTTTGATTTTCAGGCTTCCCTTCCCCTATCTTTGCAGCCCCTGGCAACTTTATCCGGTAGATTTCCTTTTTGCAGAAAAAGATAGATGTAAAAAGATAAGTATTCTAAAGATAGATCTCCCCTGGCTCTATTGTTCGTAATGTTTCAATTCAGAATATAATTTGAACTCTACTTCAGTAAGGACATACGCCACATATCACATCAACTGCAGTTTCATATATTTTCCTTCGAGCATAAACATAGTGCGTATATCCTAATATGAGGCTAAGACGAAACAAAACCTTGCGCTCCAGACATTGTTCAAGTGATAGCAGGAAATACCCAAGGTGGACATTTCAAGAGGTGGAGAATTTAAAAGGAATCTGAAGGAAAGACCTGTTGTTGAGCTAAGTCAAACAACAAAATTGACTTCTATAAACTGTAGGCTCATGAGTTAAAATGTATCTTTGGTAAAAGAAAAATGGAAGAAATTATCAGAAAGTAGAACATTTAACAAATGTTGAAACTAGACAGTATCCCTAGGACAAAATAGCAGACAAAGACTGAGCAGGTTTGGACAGGTGTCAGTAGTTATCAGGTCCCCATTCTGTATGTGATCGCATTATAAAACAGGGGTCCCAAGTATGCAGTTTTGATGAATGGCGTACAAATGTGGTGCCAAACTATTATAACTATTCACAAGAATAGGGAAATTAGGATTCCTGCCAAGACTAATGAAGAGGTTTGAAAGACCGTAAAGGAGGTTACCTGGTCCAAGTTGTCAACAGCTTTGATCAATACAGAATAGTAGACCTTCTGTACACGGCCACCTTCACTCTCTTCTACTTCATCAATATACGCTACTCGAAGAGATGGATTACTGTGTCAGAATCACCAGAAATTAGTTAATGGAATTAAACAAAGAAAAAAACTTTTGCTCCCAAATACAACTAGACAACAAAGAGAGAAGAAATATATCCATTTCACAGCAGGTGAAAGTGTAACTTACTTAACCATCAAGTTCAGAATGTCTGTAGCACGGCGATCACCACTTCGCTTCTGATTTCCATAATTTTGACAGGTTGCGACATATGTAAATTTCATATCAGCTACAGCCTCCAGTTGGGCATAGAGAGACCTTTGACTCTTCTTGTCTTCCTCTGAAGGAACGGTAACTGCCTTGTATCCTTCTAAGATCTCTGCAAGTCACAAAATATACAAATTCATGACATTTTACTTCATCTCCTCCACATACCACATACATAGAAAACAATGAAAAAAGCTTTTTCTGTAAATTATCTGTTTACCCCTCTCTGTAGCCATATCGAGGAAAGCTTGAAGCTTCAAAGCCCTCCTATAGTACATCATTCCTCTAACTGCAAAATGCCGACGCAACGCAATTCCCATAAGCCAATTGCAGATACCATTAAGTAATGAACTACTTGTCATCATATACATACCCGTTCTGCAGAGTGTTTGTCCTCTTAGGGAGACCCAATGACGGAGATGCAAGATGTTCTCTTCATTTCCCCATACCTCACTGGATTTTTTACAGTTGAGCCTCTCCATGAAGTTGTTCCATTCATCTAAAATAATTTAGTAAATGGTGAGGGAGACACTAAATTACTGACACCAATCATACTGAACATCCTGTGCTGTTATAAAGTTATCTGCATTTATTTCACACCTGGGAAGATTTTTTGCAGGTAAAACACAATTGATACACCATCTTCATTCTCCTGCTCAAGCTCACTCTTAGAATAGACTGTCTCCTCACTGTAGTATGGAGTCATAACACTGCCACCATATATAAAATGATTAATTCGAAGGCACCAAAAAACGATAAAAAACAGAATAATTAAAAGACTCCAGTAACTCCTAGAGTGGGCGACTTAAAAGAAGTTTCTTAGTCTTATGTCAAATAATTGAATATATCTTTTGAAGCAAAGATATTGTAAGGTAAATGGTTCAATCAAGATATCCTAGTCAGCTTACGGTCATCACTAAGGGCTCCAACTATACCAGAATAAGTTGAATAACACAATAAGTAGTAACTCCGAAAAGGATCTCTAGTACTTCTAGCAAATATCCATGGAGATAAACAAGAGAAAAAAAGAGCAGAAAATGACAATTTTGCACATAAATCATATAGGAAATTCGATGTCAAAGTAACTTTTACTATGTTTCATTAAAAGAAAACCAATCACTCATTTCTAAGAATAAATAAGGACCAATCTAACCTGAATGAGAGCATTTTACGAACTCGTGGAGCACGTGGCATGTCCATAAATAAGGAGTTTGTGAAGAAAGCAATCCTCCTACGTGCTTCGAGGTTTGTTGGCACGTTCACCGCAGATTCTTTAACCGTCAAAAGGAGGTGGAGACGCCTTATCTGAAGCAATGCGATTGAAACTGTGTCATCTAGAACAACCGGAGACAATTTCTGTAGCAGTGAAACAGAGATAGAGACAATGTACCTGTTCTTCCCACTGCGCTGTAGCAACAGGAGGGAACACGATAGCAGGTTTTGGGTCAGTACCAGCAAAAAGTTGTCTTCGTGGGACGGAATCCTTAGTGCCATGTCCAAGCTCTACCAATTCACTAATGACAATGTGGAAGGAAACAGAAACAACGAAAGTTACCAGGTGAGACATTTTCTCTCAAACATTTAATTTTTACTCTGATCTAAATGCAGAAAGGCAAAGATCACCAACCGAATCTCATTAACCATCATGTCATGGGTCACTACTTCTAACATGTCCTGCAGAAGTAATACTACAGTATCTCGTTTAGATTGATCGCCCTCTTTCTGAAATATTGTTACAAGAAAAGGAAAAAATCAATAAATCCATTCATGTTCCAAACCAAATGACGACAGACTGCATACAAGATATGGGAAAGATGCTATGAAGTTAGATAACACTGACTCACCAAGATATTGACAAGCTCCACAAATTTGTTGCAAAGCGTAGGTAGAGGCTTCATTCTGAAATTTGCAAGAAATGTATTCTTCCGAATGTTGCCTTCAATTTCTTTGATAATGATGCCGATTATCCTGTAACATAAAGAGGTACATGATTTAAGCAAGATGCAACTGACCACATAGAGATAACACAAGGTCTGACCAACATAAGTTACCCGCAGTTGTACTGCAGACGAGCTAATTTTGTGGTAGAAAGAATATAATGATCAAACATATAAATAACACAGAAACAAAAGAAACCTTTTCTCATTTTCCCCCACGACTAGAACATTCAGAATCAGTTTAAATGACTCGTAGCATTCAATCACAGCACATTTCATATATTCATCGGCGCATATGCGTTTCCAGAGATCAGAATCCCGGGTTCGAAATTGGGCTGCCATATCTAATGCTATTGGGATCTGCAAGACAAGTTTCAATAAGATTTAAAAATAAATGTAGCTTCACAAAAGAATACTAGAACGAATGAAAGGTACGAAATCAACCTTGCTAGCAAGCAAGAACGGGGGCCACTGAATTAAATTTAGGCTCGGATCAGATGTATAAGGCACAAGCAACAGATCCATTTCCCTGTACCAAAAAAGAACTCCGTACTTTCAGTTTTACTGGATTGCAGAACCTCAAAAGCCAGTAGAAAGCAGAACGAGGACCAATATCGCACGTAGGAGCTCTTACCTGTCACTTATTAGGTCTTCTTCCCTGAAACTGCAAATAACTTCATTCCATAACTGAGCAAACTTAGCAGCTTCAGTTCTCCTGCTTGCCGATACCTTCAAAGCAAAATATAAAACCATAACTTTTTGGTGAACATATTGCTTTCACCATAATGCATTCTAAACACCACAATATTGGAAACACAAAAAATACCTCAGCAAATTTCTTCGAGAAAGAAAACCCTCTTTTCCGAGTATCATCAGAAGGGACCAAACATTCGTTGAAGGCTCCAGGTAAAGATTGAAAACGTGACCTTAGCATGCCCAGAGTCCTTATCTATAAGAAAGCCAAAGGTTAAAGTTAATACACAATCATTAATTTGGACTAGCCACATTCAAGCTTAGCACATTGTTATAATTTATGGGCTTATCTGATCTACCTAAAAAGGAAATCATACTCTTTACAAACCAGGCCTTGTTATCTCGATGTGGATACAAAATGGTGTGGGGAGCGTACTATAGGTGTAGTTAGTAAGATGAAATAGGGCATGTTACGAACTAAATAGAGGTTCATGAAGGAAAGCTTATTTGAAGCATCATTGCAAAGGATATATTAAGTAAGCACTTAGAATTTTTTACCTCTCCGAGACGATCAAAAGCTCCAGAGAACCCACCACACAAGGTTGAGAAAATAGCGTACCAAATCTGAGTGTCCATAAAATAAACCTGCACAGGATAAAATCGTGTATAAGAAATACATCAAAGTAAAAAGATTTTCATCAAGTAGAAACTGCAACACTGAGAAACGCTTACCAGAATCACTGGAGCCCACAGAGCAACAATTGCACCATAATTGTGTGTAGCTGCAGATATCGGATAAGTTTAATCATTTACTATAGAAGGGTTTAAGAAGAGGATAATTTTGGAAGTGTGGTTAAACAAGATACCGTCAGGGAAAAATTCATGCCACTCGTATTGAACATGACGAACATTCATAATAGCTTTAGTTGGCTTCACCAATGTCTTAATCTGGATAAAAGGATATTGATTGAAGAAAGAGGTGTTAGGCAGATTAAACTAAAACTAAGACAACGACTGGCTACTCAATTTATACGCAAGAGATCTGCTGAACCATAATAAAATCAGCTTACCTGGATGTAGTAACTGAATGCTAATTTGGAGCACAGAAGCAGCACCCAGAAAAGAGTATACCTAGAAAAAAGAAAATACATACCTTATGAAAACAATTTGAAACCAACAAATGTGTTAAATTATAATCAAAGCAAAACCAATCCCCACGAACCGTAGGACTTGTCTGACTGGAATTGATCATAAAAACAACAACTTTCAAAACAAAAAGTATGAAAACATTGAATGTTCATTTTCAAACTCACTTGATAAGGGCAAACTGACTTTCATGCATTCCCCTTCCAACATATATTCTTGGCTGTAGAAGTGGGCAAGTGATAAAGTCGTGAACAATATTGTATAAGAATAATAAAAATAGCGGAACTAAGACATTAAAGAGGCTTAACCTGAAAGAATCATCTTATAAGATAACTTCAAAACTTTGAAATTAAAAAAGAAAAGTATAAGAGCAAGTCACGGCAAAAGTTTTATTATTAGAACTTTCCATGGAAATTTAAAACCCAAGTCAGTTAATCAGACTCAGACATGGTTCATAAAAACTTTGAATTAATGTTGATCTAATTTCAGATGATCAACTTGTACTTTCACATTTACAGATACAGATATATCCACCACCCCTCATATCCAGAGTAGACTCCTGCAACTAACCTCTAGAGAGCTCCTATAGTCTTTTGGATTTAATTCGTGGCTCGGTATTCAAGATATATAAGGCTAATTGAACCATTAGTGTCCTCTAACTGTGTAGTACTGAGTTTTATCTTAATTGAGTTGTTGAGAAAATCCCACCATATCTGAAAGGGCTGTCAATCCTTAAATCAAGACTTATGTTCAGTCTATCAATTGGACTGTGTCAAGTTATTCAAGCAATTAATCTATTTAATGACGTGTAACTGTTTGCCTTGAATAAAGCCCGCCTAGGCTCAGTGCATCAACTTGATGCACGAACTACAAATACTCTTAGAGATACTAAGATGAAGAAAGATGAAGGAAAAGTGCAACAGTAGGATTAACCTAGAACAAAATAAATAAGGGACAAATACCTGTGACCACCATAACAGAAATCTTATGATATGCCAGTCTGAATTTTCAATCCACCTCCGAAGCATGGGAAATATGAACAAAATAGCTGCTAGTAAATTGGGAAGCAAGTACAAAGCCACAGCCATGATATATAGAGGTGGTATTCCCTTCACTTGACGAAACCACTTCAGCAATTCCCTAATTTTTTCAGGCGCGGATGCCGAGGATTGAATGTAGCACAGTGGAAGAATAACGGCCCATGCAACACTAACTACTATCTTGAGAAGGTTTCTCAGAACATCAGTGAACTTCCACCTATGGTACCCAGGGAAGTTCAAAACAAAGTCCAGTACACCTATCACCGAAGACAAAAGAAAGCAACAAACAAATAGAGAGATAAGAAAATCTCAGTAGCGATACATCAGTAACATTACACAATTAATCAAATTGGAAATTGAGAATATCGATCAGGAACAACTGAAAAAGCCTAGAATTCTTGCTGATGCACATTATTGTTATTCAGCTTATCACTCTTTAAGTTTACAGGAAATCATCCATCAGAGGAAGGAGGATATAAAGCAGAATTCAAGAAAAAGAGGAGAAGATATAGACAACTGGTATGTCCTAGTAAAATGAAAATAATTTATTCAGATAGATGAATAGCTAATGAATTAGTGGTCAGTTGATCAGAAGCATAAATCTTTGTTTTACCACAAGTACGCAGTCCCACAGAATATGACTTAATCCTTGCCGTTCCAAGGTTTCGAGATATAGGACCTCATGAGCTACCATAAGTTGGAACTGTTTTCAAAAAGTACCCCATCCCAACTGGATTATGCTATCTTCAACTAAAGGAGAAATAGTCCTCGCCATTCCAAGTTTTCGACATATATGACCTCATGAGTTACCATAAGTTGTTACTGTAACTGTTTTTAACAAAGAAAAAAAAACCTTCCCATCTGGCTTATGCTTTCTTCAACTTAAGGAGAGATACTAATGGAGGAAGATATTATGTGTCCTAGCAATGAAATGCCTAATCAATTTCACAAAGCACATTTATCTTTTATCTTAACCTCTTACATGATCTGTGAGCTTATTATACTGCACTATGCACTTTGATTAAGCTCACTGCAAGCATAGATTAGAGAACCCTGAATATTCTAAGGGATAATATAACTAGTAAGCTTAAGACAAAAGTCAAATAAAATTTGTATTGGATGGAGACCATGTGCAAACTAACCCTCACAAATCAGCTAAAGCTGTGTGAGAAATATAAAATGAGTGGGTACCATGTCTTTAGGCTGAAGTAATTAGCGTGACTAGTTTGTCAAACACTGAATAGAAAAAAATGGTCCATCCACCCAATCCAAGAATGTCCCTCTAACATGCTCATGGATATTAATATATTATTAGATTAATGCTTGTTGTAACTGGCCCTTACCTTCTTAAAACAGAAAACTCTATACACCCATATAGGTTTATAGAAAAAAAATATCAAAATAGTGAAAATTTAATAGAAATGACAAAAAAATTAGAAGTGGAAACACCGGGGGGGAGGGTTTTCATACTTTGTAGGAAGCGCAAGAAAGCCGCTGTGATGAAAATACTAGAGACTGTATACAAGATATCCTTACGAAATAGATCCAATGGTGAATCACCATTCCATGCAACAATTATCATAGCCTGCAGACAAAAGATTGAAACGTTTACGATTATCCTTTAAACATGTACCAAATGCACGAGCCACTTGCATAAGTATTTCGACCATTTTTCTAAAGTGTGTAATTTTAAGACTTAATCCTTCTTTCATTTATATGGATTAAAATAAAATGCATTTGAATGGGTTTTAGCGAGATGTTGAAAAAGATCCAACTTCCAATTAAATTTTTAGGAAGGTGGACGCATTTTATACTAGTAACATAGCAACGAAAGATTTATAGCTCACATCGGTCTCCAAATCTCCACAGAGACATAAGATAAGTTGATACCTAAGGATGTACTTCTAACACGAGAAAACTATTAAACACAAATATAAATAAGAACTTGTTATATACAACATTTTCCAAACCATGTTCAAGTAGTCCCTTTTCTAAGAGATTGGGTGGATACAAGAGTTTTATTCAAGAAACAAAAAAAAAAATACCTGCAGTGCTAGCACATAAAAGGTCCACATACGGTCAAAGCTGCGAAAGATGTGCCAAAATGTTCTAGTCTCGACAAAATAAGATTTTCCAGTATTTTCAGGTTTCCTTTGACTTCCTTGTTTACCCTGGAATAGTAGTTTCGAAAGTGTTATGCAAATTTCCAAGATGTAACAATATGATAAGAAACAAAAGATTTATAAAGAATTACCTGTGTCAGGCCTCGCGTTGATTTGAAGAAATCACCATCATCACGCATTGGCCAACCCAAAGAGAAGCAATCAGACGACCTGATTATTTGAAATATTGAAGCTGTTAAAGAAATTTGGCCATCTATTTACATACAAGTCTTCACTTATTTAGTAAAAGTAATATTCTTTACAGACCAGAAATATTCATTCAGATCATCGTAGTTACACCAGGCAGAATGAGGGGCTTTTCCATTTTTGCTTTTCTGGGCTTCCTGGATCATAAACCTCACCAGTTCATCATATATGTCTATAATGGAAAGCACAAATATTTCATTAATATACTTTGTCGAAACTTACCTGATCAATAACACGATAAAGTGGTGTGATAACCTTTCTCAGGAAAGCTTCATCCTCCCCACCATATGAAGGTTTTATATTTTCTCCAGTCACAATGCTAACATTTCCAGCTAATAAACCATGAAGTTCATATGCCATCTGAAAGTACATCAAAAGTTATTAGTAAGCAATACAATATAGTATACAGACTCGTGAGTACAGATAAAACAACTGAAAAATGGAAGCAAATCCCAGTCAGTACATATTACTCACATTGTGGAATATGTAACATAGACATTCTGGCATAAATCGAACATTAGCCGCTTCACCCCAGATTAGAAGATAAAGACCCATATAGAGTATTTTCCTCTGCTGCACTTCTTGTTGTCCTTGGGGAAGCCTGTTGGAATTATATATACACGAATCAAACCATGAAATTAGAGGGACACAAGTCTGCAAATGGTACAAACAATTGTATGACATCTCACCGTAAACTGTGCTTTCTTCCCAAAAATTTGCACCATGTTTTGTAGTTTTTAAAGAGCTTATTCATTACTGCATCAACAGCTCGCTCATCAAGCTGCATAGAGAAATAAAACTTCCTTGAGAGAAAGAAAGAACGACTCATACCTTGGCAGTGATGAAGAATACAGGATGACCCGTTACAAGCCAAGATATTTACCAAGTAGTTTATAAAGGAAACCAGTTTAACAAATAGACATAATCATATGCTGTCTACTTCGTTAACAACCAAATGTCAATATTGACAAAGATAACCACGTGAGTAGGAAAAGATTCATATACCTTGTTAAGGGGCTCAGGCTTGGGTACCAGTCGTATATGACTATTTGCAAGCATTAGAATCAAATGTTCCCTTTGGTTCCTGACATTGTCTTTCTGCAAGACCGTCGTGGATAAAAAGTTACTGCTCTTAACAAAGACTAGACACTAAACAATATGCAATTCCTTAGGTAGATCTGATTGTATATATACCTGAAAGCCGAACATTGCCCTTAGCCAATCAAGAATGTCCAAGTCTCCTGCTTTTTGTCTTTGCTGCTCAAACGAAGAAGGCCAAGTCAAGCCACGAGTGTTCCAGAGAGCAGCCACAGAAGCCTTAACCTGGTCAAATGGAATGAGTATAAACAAATATGTAAGTAAACTGCGAATCAAAGACTTAAATGCCACATGGATTTAGCACTTGTCCCCAACCCCCTAAACAGATATTAGCGCAACTAAGGTATACTGCAACTACAGGTAGTACCTCCTCAAGCTGCATGATGGACTGCGAGGCCCCAGCAGCATCCAATGGAAGAATGTTGTATGGAGTATAGATTTCCTTCTTTTCTTGGACATCCTTAGCGGCCGCAATGATCTTCTCACAGTTAAACACAAGCCAGAAATATTTCAAATCATTAGTGATGCCAACATAAGATAAATGGATTTCAAGAAAAGAAACACAGTTGCAGTTTCGAATAACTGGTGAAAAACATAACATCATTTCCATGAGTGCATTTAATAATGGTAGGTAATAAAATTAACTAACCTCAGGAGCAACTTCTTCAACTTTCTCAGTCTTATTAACTGCACAAAGCACTTCAAAAAGTACTCCGGCTGTCTGGTAGGCTTTTCCAAGTTGAACTCTGAAATCCAACAAAACCTCAGAGATTAAAGTCAATTAAACACTACTACTACTATTAATATGAGCAATAAAAGTAAGAAAGAAAAACAGGAATACCTATCAGCTTGCTCCCCTTTGTCGAGGGCTCTAACATAATGCTCATAATACTGCTGATAGAAACTCTCAATTTCTCTTGCATCACTCTTTTTAACCCTAGAAGCCAAACTTGATGCATTATCCTGTTCAAATCAAACAGCAATCACATCAATTTCATCGCAAACCTAAAAACAGGAATTCCTAATATCTTCTTTAGACGAAAACCTAATTTCCTCAAATGTGTTTGTTATTTTGTAACATTAGGAAGTCGCCGGTCATGCATATCAACGATCAGTAAGTGTAGGAAACTCATATACAAAATACCAAAGAAAATTTTCTTTCTTCAGATTTCTTGGGACGACGAAAGATGGAGTGGGGGAAATGACATTGCAGTTGTACAAGCGGGTGTATTTTTGAGGTTTCTTTTGAATATTATACTACTACAGTACTACACTATTTTACTGATTTAGCTCCAAAAACTATTTAAGTAAGAAGAATGACGTACCCGCTCTAATCGCTGGAGAAGAGCTGTTTTAAATTGCCTAACCCCTCTACCCGTAGAGCTTGGATCCAATCTATGTGCCTTCTCAAATGCATAAAATCGACCTTCAAAATAACAACAACAACAAAATCAAATCACAATCATAGTACTTGCATTTGCATTTGCATATGCTCATTTATTTTATGCTACTTACATAGATAGGAAACTCTAGGGCGCTCGGCTTCAACCTCTGTGGCAACACGGAGGATGGGAGCAATGCTACCAAGTGAAGAAGGGACGACTTCATTATCAAACACCTCCAAGGAGAAGGTGGTTGTAGCTGCACTTCTTGATGGCCGTCTCTGCAGACCCTGTGGGCCTGATTCGTATTGGCCCGAGGTCATCACCAGGTTTCTTCTTCTGTTAATCCGATATCCTAATCAAGAATTAACCAAATATTAGTTATACATATTCATGCATGCGGATACATTTTTGCCTTTTATGCACTGATCATCATGAAGAAATATTTAACTTACAATGTGAAGGTTATTAATTAATTAATTAATTAATTGGTGTTGTAATCGAGCTCGCCTCCGCCTGTGTAAGTATCAACCATGTCAATCCCTCTAGAAAGAAAAGAAAACACACAAGAAAGATTGAAACAATTTGCATGAAAATGAATGCATATTAATAACAAGAAGAGGAGACCGCTGAGACTAATGCAATCTCCCAGATGATTGAATTGGTCACCTTGGGTTTGTTTTGCATGCTTATCAATTACATGCAAATGGTTTTAAGTAAAAAGAGTTTCAGAAAAAAGAAGACATTGTTGGAGAAACAAAAGAAAGAGAAAGAGAGGATGAAGAGAGATATATAAAGTGAGAGAGGGAGGTGTGATCACCTTTCGAAGGAGAACGAGCTCTGTGCTCTTGAGCAATGACAATCTAAGAGAAACTAATTAAGAGAGAAGAAGAATACAATGTGTGAGAGAGAAAGACTATGCGAAAACAAAGGGTTGTTATTGTTTGTATCCATCCATCCATGCAATCGATTGATTAGTTGTGTTTTTTCTTTGTGTTTTCTTCTTCTTAATTTCCTCTTCGTTGATTATGGTAAGAGAGAAAACCAACCGGCAGCTATTAGTTTGGGGAATCTACAGTTTGCATCCGTTCATTTACACCTACTTTTGCTATTGACTCGTACGTCATGTATCATCAATTCATGCATGCACTCAAGGGGAGTTAAATTGGTCAATAACTATTTATAAACAACATCACAAATTTACTTAATTTGGAGATTCAGAGTTCCTGCCCGGGAGTGAACCTCTGATGATGTGGTCTGCAACTCAGCATTAGACGACGGTATACTGATTCATTGGGCCGACCGAGCGAAGCGAGGGAGGACCTTTATATGACCACTTTTTAGTAAATTCTAAGTCATCAATTGACACAAAAAGATTGAATTTGGTGTCCATGGTTGGTCTTTTTCACTTGACATAATTACCCCTCCCTTTTAGTCCAATTACTATAACTATCTTATTTTTTAGGGGTATAATTGGAAAGCAGACTTTAATATAACATATCTAAAAATCAGTGCCTTGAAATTTTACAAATTTTATCTCGTTAGAAAGGTAATAAAAAAAGGTATACAATGAGTACAAACAACAATATCAAATTTTGAGTTTTTACGAAAAAAAATCGGAGGTATTTATCATTTTAGGCACAATTTTAGAAAATTAAATGTATATTCATTATGCAAACCACCGTAAAGATACATACATAATACTTTATATGTAGCCATATTTTAATTTATGCATCAACTAATTTTCCGTTTCAACTAATAAAACGATGTACTCCCTCCGTTTCAAGAAAAGTGATACTTTTATTTTAGGCACAATTCTTGAAAATTGAATGCTTAGCCATTATGCAAACCACCACAAAGGATGCATAACACATCATGCAACCATATTTTGGTTTATGGATCGACTAATTTCCCGTTTCAGGAAAAATTAATACTTTCACATTCTGTTTCAGGAAAAGTGAATCCTTTCTCCGCGTTTTGGGAAAAGTGAATCCTTTCTCCCCGTTTTGGGAAAAGTGATATTTCGCCCCGTTTTGGGAAAAGTGATACTTTCGCCCCGTTTAGGAAAAAGTAATACTTTCGCTCTGTATCATTTTTTCTGGATCAGAGCTAAAGCATCACTTTTTCTGAAACGGGGCAAAAGTATCACTTTTTCTGACACGGGGCAAAAGTATCACTTTTTCTGAGACGAGGCGAAAGTATCACTCTTTCCGAAACGGGGAGAAATGATCATTTTTCCTAAAACGAAATGTGAAAATAGTCGCATACAAACCCTATCTTCAGATTCTTCTTCGGTCGGCCCTTCCACCGTGGCAACGGTTTTAATAGTTAAAATAGCTTCCAAAAAAAAAAAAAAAAAAAATCTTCCATTTTTTTTTTAGTTTTTCAAGTTTTCAATTTTCAAGTGACCAAGGGCAAAGACAGTGGGATGGGAAAATGAGCAGATTTGTCCATTGCCATCCCACAATAAGATAGACAACCCAAGGAGATGGATGGGCAAATTTGGGAGTTTGCCCATCCCGTCTTAGATTGAGCCGAGTATCTCAACTAGAAACTAACGGTGCAAACTGAGACAGTCGACCAAGTCTAGGTTGAGCCTCGACCAAAGTTATGTTCATCCAACGGGATATTATCTCATTCCCTATAAATTCAATCAATTTCAACTCCAAACGCACACCTTCTACACCCAAAAATTCTTCTTTTTTCTACTCTCAAACTCTTAATCTCTAAATCAGTACAAAAAAAAAATAGAAAAAAAATATTTTACAAAAAATGCCCATTCATCACAAAACCAAAATACTTCAACAAAAAATGTTTCGCAGAAAACTCACGGTCCAAAATATAATCTGGATGAAGATAAGGCTATTTGCAGAGGTTATGGAACATTTATTCTTAATTTTATCAATGATGTTGAACAACATCATAATATTCTTTGGAGGAAAATTTTTAAACAGTTTTGTCAAGAAACTGGGAATATACAAAAATGTGATGCTTCAGGGCTATCGAGTCTTTTTAATGCAATCAACAAAGACATGAACATTTGGGTTTCTTTAATGATGCAAATGGCTCTCAAATAGGGAGCGAAGAAACTGAAGTCGATTTAGTAAGTCGCGTTTGAAATGATTGCATTGATTTGTAAAACGTGTTATCTTTGTTGTAATAACTAATTTAACATTATTCAAACTGCAACATAGAAAAACTAGGGAGGAATGACAAAGAAGAAACTCTTCGGGTTTCAAGCACGAAGCATGTTTTCATATCCTCAGAAAGTTGAAGTGATATAACCCCGACCCGTTGAATGGATATATCAAGTACCAAAGCAATCACCTTAAGAGACTACAAATGTTTCTCAACAACATGGGTTTCCTTATTCTTCACCAGAAACAAACTCAAACCCTAATCCCAACAATGGAGGTTCCGTACATGGTAAATTTATTCTTAATGTTAATGGAAATGTAAATAGACATGATGAAGTGGGTTTCAAAAGAGCAAAAAGAAACAAAAAAGCAGCTCAACATGCCGAACAATCATCAAATTCAGAATAAAAGAGGTTGGAAAAAAACTGATATCGTTAAAACAATTGAGCGTAAGAAAACTGTTTCAGAATTTAGGAAAGGCCGTAAGGCGTTGAACAAAATTTGTCTAATGCGCATATGAGAGGAATCGTGGGAATGGACACATCAATATGAACACAATAACGATTTTGAGTTTTAAATTACGGAAAGGAAATGAAAATGAAAGCAACACCATTACACTTGTTTAGTTTGAGTTTTAAATTATGGATGTGATCCTTAGTTTCAAACTCAATGTAATTCTTAGTTTTAATCTCTAAATAATCTTTATTTTCAATTTAATGTAATTAATCCTTAGTTTTAAATTCAATTTAATCTTTAGTTTCAATTTCAATGTTAGTTTAATCCAAATTACACAAACCATAAAATAAAAACAAACCAAATCTCGTGAGGATTTTTTCTTCCAAATTCAGCTTAATTGTGCGCGATGAGATCCTCCCTTAGTCATGTATGTAAACATCTATTTTGAATTCTCTCCTCTAACATTCTATACTCTCTTGTGACCACACCATGAAGGGGTTGAACTTCTTTCCTCAAATATTTATCTGGATAACTTGTCTAACTAGTAGCCCGTCGGGTTTCCTCGATTACCATATTATGTAAAATGATGCAGGTGAGCATAACCCTATATATTTTTATTGGTTTAAATGAACAATATGGTCTATGAATTATATGGAACTTTCTATACGCCACATGCTTACCATTAAAATGTCTTTTAGCACGGCGCTCATCGGCTTCAGGTAACTCCCTGTAAGTTTGAACTAAAGTTTACCACGCTGGATAAATTTTGTCCGCCAGAAAATACCTCATCTTATAGTTATTACCGTCGACGGTGAAATTTGCAGCTAGAGCATTTCCATACTTCTTATTTAAATAATGGTGATTTGCATCTTGAGCATTTCCATACTTCAGTTCTTTAAATAAAGGCCATTTGTGCAAAATATGGATGTTGTTATTTGAACCTGAGAGTCCAAAAAAATCATGTCATATCCAACATAAGAAGTCGCCGCTTCGAGAACAACAATCGGTTTTGAGTAGTGTCCCTTATACTACCCTTGGAAAGCATAAGAACATTCATGCCACACCCAAGCAATCAAGGTTACCTAGCACTTCAGGAAAACCTCTCTTTGCATTTTCTACTAGTAATCGGTCTACATCATCTTGCGTTGGTTGCTGCGAAAAAACGTGGATTAAAATGGTTGACTAACATACAAAGGTTTTCGTTTGTTGTTGTTTTTTCTATATGAATGTACTCGTCACGGGCATCCACTGGCATACCATAACCTAAAATTCTTAGGGATGTTGTGACCTTTTGTTCGAGTACTTTGTCCCCATACATTTTGTGCATAAAATTGATAGTTTGATTTCGGGTTTATCCAACAAAGCTCTCCGATAAGACTAATAACCAAGTGATGTAGCATACGAGAGAGACGTAGAAAATTTTCATCGGAGTAAACACATCGGTTGATAAAATAATCACGCGTCATTTTTTTGATGTCCCTAGCTCCTCTCAAAATCTCTACTTATATCTTCTTGTTAATGATGTTCTCGGTTGTGCAGCTCGCGGTACTTATATCTTCTCTTCGTCTGAATCTTCATCCATTTGTCCCACTTGAAGTATCCAATGTTGTTGTTGTTGAAGATATAGCAACGTCTACTATCTGCGCTTCCTCATATTCCAAATTAGTATCCATAAATAATAATAAAAAAGATTTGATTGAAATGACTTAAAACAATGAATATATTAATGGAAGAAATTTGATACATTTCTACGGAAAAAGATAGAACTTGTGTGAATTTATTGGTGTATGGAACATGATTTATATAGGTATAGTAGGCTATAGTTACCTAAAAATGGTATGAGATGGTAGAAGTGGTATTTTAGGGTTTTAGAGTGTGAGTTTCGGGAGGTTTGGCACGAACAGTTTTCGCCTAAACCACGCATAATGGTCGTTCAAAGGCAACTTCAGTTACAGCAGGAGGTAGGATTGGTCTTAAAGAGAGAAGCTGAAGAGAGAGAGAGAGTCAGAGTATTCTAGGTTTTGCATAAGAATTGCTTTGAGTTGTTGAGAGAAAGTTTTCTTAGCTTGGAGAAATAGAGGACCTATTATATCTGAATTCTATGATCTTTAGTTGGTGAAAATAGGGTTTGCTTGTCGTGCGGAGCACTCTACCCGTATTTTCAGGAATTGCTAAGGATAAGTGAAACCGTCCTTACCTTTGATTCCTTTGACATACCTTACTCTTTTTCATGTGATGAGGAAACATCCGGATATTTCTAATACATGTCGTAAACCGCCAGACCAAAACCCTAATTGATATCCCCCATTTGTTTATGACTGAAGTAGCCTTTGAGATGACGTGTTTGACCGGGTAGGATATTCTCTTTAGTTCAAGATAAAAATTTTGGTTAATGGTTCATCTATGGATCGTACTAGACTGTCTAAAGGAGTCGGAAAAGGAAATCATTTGTCTCCGTTCTTTTTCCTACTAGTGATGGAAATTTCATAAAATTTATTGAAGGATATTGTTGTGGTTAAAGAAACAATTTATAGTTTTAAATTAGACGAGGGCGTGGCTATGATTTCTTACTTGCACTTCGCGGATGATATTCTCATCTTTCTTAATGCTTTTAAAGAGTAAGTGAGAAGACTTCATGTGTTTCTTTTGGTTTTTGAAGTTCTCACCGAGCTGAAAATTAACCTGGACAAAAAAAACTATTAATAACTTATTTAGGTATCCCTATCGGATCTATTTTCAAAAACGTTGGGATTTGGAATGATGTGAATGAGTGTTTGGAAAAGAAGCTAACTCTATAAAAGCGTAAATTTCTTTCTAAAGCTAGTAGAGTTTCTCTTAGAATATCTTATTTTAAATTTATTTTTATCCGTTATATGTCTCTTGTATAACTTCACGCCGTTTGTGTACGAAAGTGAACAAACTAAAACTGTGTCAAGTTTCATGGTTGAAAACATGCAGACCGAAGGAAATGGTGGGATAGGGGTCCTAAACTTGAGATTGTTAACAAAGCATTAATGTCTAAGTGGATTTGGCGTTTTTATAGAGAGTATGAAGTACTGTAGAGATGGATAATTCATGAAAAAACCAAATCCGGCCCTAACTTTATTGTGTCAGTGAAAATGCATACAACAATTGGTAGGAGTGTATGGCAAGGAGTTACGAAGACTCGAAAAGACTTTCATAAGATGGTTCGCGTTAATGTTAATAATGGTTGGTACGTGCTTTTCTAGATCGATTGGTAGTTACTGGGACGATGTCCGAATGAAAAATACCATAGGTTGTATTGGATAAACACCAAAAGAAGGCAACAACTGGTGGGTTGGGCTGAATAATGGGTGTCACATGTTATTCACACTCCCATTTAATCTCACGTATCCATTGATCTCATGGAACTAAGATATGATTTGAATAACGTTATTTTGAATCATGAAGAATTGGATTGCTCGGAGGAAAATAACTTTAGTTCAGAGATTTTGTATATGCATTTGGTTTTGGAGCATATTGGGGATGGTGATGAGTCGGCATTTGGAAAGGTAGTATGGAATAACTGGATTCATCCTAAGGTCTCCTTTATTATCTGGGCCATGATGCAAAACTCTTTACCTTCTCGAGAAATGTTACAATACAGAGGTATAACTATAACCTCGAACTTATATCTGCTTTGTTCAAAAGAGTTGGAGGGTTCGAGTCATTCGATGTGAGGTAGCTGCAAATATATTTCCGAGTTAGGTCAGAGTTGGGCAACTCAATTGAGATGTAAAGTCACACTTAGAAGGTTGGAATTTCATTAAGTTTCATGAAAAATATAAAAGTATTGGTCTTAAGTTGTCATACACAGTTATATGGGAACCTCAAAATGAGTGTAATGAACGACTTCATTGGACCAAAAACAAGAAAAAAGAGAAGTTAATATTTTTTTGGTAAAACATTGTTTCATTTTTTGGTGTTATGGTGAAAGCACTTTTGGCGGTTATTCAACAATTGAAAATTTACCAAACAAGAAGGACATTTTTACAATGTAATTTTCAGAGTGCAAATATTTTTTTGAGCTCTTATTTTGTTATGATTTTTCTTTTAATCCTCGGATCATTTTTTATAAAAAAAAATTTGTTTCAATATAATCTTTTTGTTTAAAAAAGAAAATTGTGTTGAAGTTCAGTGAGTACTTTGGAGAAAATGAGGTCTAAGTTAAGGCTAAGTCTTACGGATCTAACGTATGAATTATTCTAACATGCTTGGGGAAATGCCTAAGTGCTAGACTTAGTCTTATGGGCTAGATTGGAGGTGAAAAGATTAGGTTTAAAAAAAAAAGTGTGACAAAAAAGTTAACATGAGTCTCTCTCGATTGTTTATGTATAAATATCAAATATAAAAAATGGGCCATCACCTTATAAATATATTTATTGAATTTTATTAATATTAAAATTGAAAAAACAAATCACCTTATTACAAAATAAATAAATAAGCGAGATAGTGAAAATTGGTTTAGATATGATATCAATTGTTTATTTTGTTTTTCTATATCAAATATAAAAAATCTCACCTTATAAACATTTTATTGAATTTTATTAATATTAAAATTGAAAAACAAATCACCTTATTACAAAATAAATTAAATAAGAGAGAGAGAGTGAAAACTTTATCTCTACATAAAAGGTTTTTTTTAGCAAGACAAAATCCAAAGTTTTATACACTCTTTTTTCCCAGGGGAAGTGGGTCCAAGATAATTACCTTATTACCCTTAGTTTAATAAGTTGTTTCGGCTTTCGTCGTATCAATTTTTTTCTTTGAAAATAAATGTTATGTTAAAAAAAAAAAAAATATATATTTTTTATATATATATATATATATACATGTACAAGGCCAGGAACCATCACACATTAAAAGTCTGGAAAAATAATATCCTGATGAAATAAAATTTGGCTAATACTTATCCTCCCTAGTTTGGGGCCTAGGCACATTATTTGGGGCCTATAACTACAAGACAAAAAATATATTTTGAAGTAAAATGGATAACCCCTTATCCAACTATTTTACTAAATGGCAAAATTAATCCTGATCAATTAGTGTTAATTTTGGTGATTAAGTGATGTTTAATCAAGTTAACCCTGAAATCAACTACCGCTAATTCATCATCAAAACTTGAAAACAATTTGAGATTTTTTTTTTAAAAACCGACCCAGAATCGGTTTACGTTAGTGCAATTGAAATCGGTTCTAGGTTGATTTTTTTCAGTTGGAGAAGTTAACTAAGAATCGGTTTTTATTAATATACACAAAAATCGATTGGAGGAATCGGTTTTTAGGAATGTCCACATAATCCGGTTATACCATACTTTCATAAACAAAATATTCATTACATATTTTAGAAAATTAACGCATTACATATATATGATAATTCAGTATGTGGATTCTTGAATGTGGCACATCAATACATCGTCAATGAAACTCTGAGCACGATGACACAACACCAAAAACTCCTTGCTGTGAAAGAACTTCTTTTCCCCATTACCAATTCTCCATAGGTCGTTGAATCGTTCCAGTTGCAATTAAATGGATTATTCAATGTTGTATGCAAACATTAAACGATGAGATATGTATTAACATATCGGATTACTTTTTCAAGAGGAGGAGGTTGTGGATGATGGTCGGTCACCATTATGTTAACTTTAACATACCCTCGCATTGCGCTTTTTATGTATTGGAATCGAAAGGCCAAGTATATCCATTTACATTTTTTTGGATTAGTGGTGCGCTCATAATGAATTTTTTCCCATTTATTTATTTAACACATGATTTAAAAACAACTACATAGCAAGCAAGCGAGCAACAAGCTGCGCTCATAATGAATTTTTGCTCATAGTAGAATTCTTTGACTCTCTTCCACAAGATTTAATATAGTTCGTTGGGACGTTCGAGGCAGGGATGAATGATTTCACGAGTTGCGTATCTTCTTCCGTATCCCATTCCATTTTCTAGGCTCGGTGTGTGATGTGGGTGTGGCTCAAAGAGATTGTCTTTATATAGATAAAGACTCAACGACTATTATTTTTTCGAAATCAATCCTAACAATTGGGTTTTAGGAATGTCCACAAAGACCGATTATGGCCTAGTAAAGTCATATAAAATATGTCTCGCCACGATCGGTTTTTAATACCGCACATGTAATCCGGTTCTTGGCAGAAAAAGATATAGAACAAGTGCCAATTTTCCTTACTAGAATCGAATTACATGTAAAACACACATAGACCGATTCTAAAGGTTGTCAAATTTCTGTTTTTTCATAATCGGACTTTAAATGTATCCATATAAACCGATTCTGAACACTTACAAAACATGTGAATAAAATTCTCAGAATTGGTCTATGTAGTGCACCCCCAAAACCCGATTCTGAAATTGTACCCCTGAAAAATGGCATAATCGGATTTTATATAGGTAAACGCAAACCTATTCTGGCTGGAAAAAACTGCCAGAATCCAGCATTTTTTTGCACACACATTGTAGTTGGTTCTTTTGTCGCGTCTTAGGCAAACACAAACAATTTTCAAAACAAACCAGATTCAGTCATTCATAAACTAGAGAACATAACCAAACATAATTCAACAATAAGTTTAAGACATAAGTTTTGACTCCATAATTATCCATAGTTAAAGACATAAGTTTGGAAAACAAAGAAACCACTTATTCATTAACATCCCTACCACAACCACGTCCATGTCCAAAACCACGAGCACCTCGTCCTCGTTTAACAGGTTTTTCTTTATCGTCATCATGTTGGGCGCTACTCAATGCATAAAGTACTTGTTCGGGATGGCTTTCCTCTTCTTTTTTGTGTTCTCCTGCACCACCGGTTCCCCAAACTTTGTAACCACATCTACATCTTCGAAACTGTTCAATTCATCGATCAATTTTTCATTGGCCTCAACATCTATCGCTTCCTTAATACATAACAATGCTTGGGTTATCAAATGCGCGATTTGTCTTCATTGTTTCCATTTTAAACAACAAACATTCAACAAATCATGTTAAAACCATTAACAAAACCATAATTGAGAAACAATACGCACCAGGTATTCGAGAGCTTTATCTTTGTCCTGTATCTGGGGCCTCTTATCTACTCATATCACTCAAGTATGCGAAACGTTGAGGTACCATGACATGTAACCCGGAATTACCTCATCATCTGTTTCCAAACGTCCAACCATGACTCTCGTCGGGTTGTACATTACATATCATCTTGGGTGAAACAATATCCCAAAATAGCGTTCTTGCTCGGCGCACCCAACCATCTTTCCTTTTCCTTTAGCCAAAACTTCCTTGTAAGGGTGAAAGACAATATCTTTCATCGTCAAGTTGTCCAACTATGTCTCAACTTCAGATACTCCTCATCCTGGGACTTCGACTTACCGTTGAAGTTGTACTTGTCTCCATAGCACTCATGTTGCTTGTTCACAAAATCCCTTTCAGAAAATATTGGGAAGTGCAAATATATCCACACCTGCAGAAGAGCTATATTTCCTCCGATTTGGTTCCTTCGAGCCCTCGAAACCTTTCTCAACTCGTTCAACAAGTGTGCAAGGATGGCACAGCTCCAAGAGTATTCGTGAATCTTGTCAAATGGTTGCAACAACTGAATAAAGTTGGCGCTCACACGGGAACCTGTTTGAGGGTAAAAACTGATTCTGCTATTTTTGGTAAATTTGGGTGTATTGATGAGAAACGAATCTAAACCCTAAACAAATGCACTGCACGGTAGTACTTTAGATTCGAGAGATCAATCTATACAATTCTGGCCTAAATTAAGAAATGGTCGTTCCAGACTTGCTTCGGTCACAAAGTGAAGGAGAAGGGTTGATCTTAGGGAGGGAAGCGAAGAAGGTGTTGAGATCAAAAATGTTGAATTTTTGAAGGTGTGGCTATTTATGACTTGTATCAGAATGTGGAACTGGCTTGCATAATGCAAGCTATCAGTTCTGGGTGTTTTCTGGATGCTGTGTTAACCACACTTGTGTCTTTTGTGTTTTTTGAAAATAGGTTGAAGAACCTATTTACACAAGTCATTTGAGCACAATCCTCATCTCGTAGGAAGTGGAGGAAGTTGACTGATGGAGTAGTGGGGTCGTGTAGGTGTTTGTCACACGATCACGCCTTTGCCCACTTCCCTCATCATCGTTAACCTTCCATGCCTCCTGACACACTCTCGTAATGGGCGCGTTGCACGTTGGTAGGCCTCGGAATGTGTATAAATTATGGCCTACATGTAATAAACCGCAAGTGCACGGCGTCTATCGGAGACGCGGCAAGTACGGGTCGATCCCACAAGGACTTGTGGTGCTCTTGTATGATCTAAGGCTTGCTCTAGACTGAGTTTCAAGGGTGACAGAGTAACAAAAGGGGTTTTGTGCCGATACGGCTAATTGAAGTGAAATGAACCTAAACTAAGGTATAGACAGTGACAAAAAGGGCTTGCTAGGTCTTCAAATCCACCTCTGACCCCTATTGTGCCTTCAACTAAGTTGAAGTTCTTGTTCCTATGCCAGATGAGTGAAGATTGTCAATTCTACCACTTATCTAAAGGGTTTCACCTAGTGACATTTCAATATTCAACTAAGACACTAACCTAGAGCACTAGTTGTCTAATTAAGCACAACTAGTCAAAAGAATTAGCAATAATCATTGAAGTAAGGGCTGAAACACAATCAACACAGATATAACCTAACTACAGTGTATCCATGGCATTGGTATACACTGTGAGAGAAAAGCATTGAGGTGTTAAATTGAAGCTATCTAATAACATTAAACACTCAAGAACAATCCAACAGAGTTTAAACACAATTTGGAATTAGGGTTTCATTGAAACCCCAACAAACAAAATTAAAACATTAAAACTGCAAATTAAAACCTAATTGATACACTGGCTAGCCCAGGCATGCTTTCTATCAACACCCATCACTGCTATTTATACATGCAAGAAAATCCCCAAATACCAAACCCTAATTTCTTTTAAAAATAAAATTAAATGAAAAATAAATCGAACCCATACTCGAATTGCTTCTCCTCTTGTCACTTCGGCTTCGAGCTCCATGTGTGGTTGTTGGTTGAATACCCTAGTTCTAGTTATCTCTGATTTAGTTTCTAGGGTTGGTAGAAACTACAAAAGAGATATCTAGACCTAAGGAGTGGGAGTAGGTAGCTGCTTTGATGGAGTTGGTGATGGAGGTGGCGGAATTGGCTGTGGCAGGAGATGGAGGTGGTGTCTGTGGAGTTTGGTCGGGGAGATGGGTTTTGCAGAGAAGAAAGAGAAGATGGAGAAGAGAAATGATAGAGTTGCTCGATGGGTATAGGGTTAGGTCAATAGGGTGTAAGGCGGGCACGGCCAAGTGTCGATGGGAAGGCATCGAGCGTAGGATCTAGCCGGAGAAGATCCGAACGGTCGAGGGGAACTGAGGCGATTTGTTGTGGAGCGGGAGTATCAAGACATGATGTGAACGATGGAGCGACCGTAGGATGTAGCTAGACGCGATCTCGAACGGCTCGGGATGAACGGGTTCGGATCCGGGTCGTGGGTAGCTCTAGCCCATGTCTTCCTTGTTGGGTTGCAACCCGATTTGCGCGCGGGCTTTGGCTATCTGCTCCATAGATGTTTGACTCCAATTCTTCGCTCTTTTAGCTCCTCGTTTCTCTGGACTTTATTTATTACCTAAAACACAAAATTAATTAATACAAATATTTATTCTTGAAAACAAAGAAAACACAGAATGCTGGATAATATCTCGTTTTCTAAAGCGCAAAAGATGAGTAAAATGCCAATAAAAAGGTGTATAAATATGCACTATTTGGCACTCATCAAATACCCCCAAACACCGAATTTTACTTGTCCTCAAGTGAAACAAAAATTAAGAAATCCTAACTATACCACCGTCGTAGGTCTCTCGAATGCATTTAGCGTATGCACTAAGCCTTTAAACCCCTAGGTGTCCCTAGTGGACGAGTTGTAGTCTCGTGAGGGTTTACCGAGGTGTACCCACAAAACCTTCTCCAACTTCGAGTGTAAAAGAGTCTCAAGCCTCCAAGAAGCTATGAGGACATAGAGTTTCGCATGCTAGTAACAAGTTGGAACTACCAAAGAACGCATTCTCATCCTTAAGTCTTGAGCGAGAAGTAACCATACCATATGAAAGAATTCGGATTCGATTGTGATCATAAGTCTCAACTTCGCCTCACCATTAGGGTTTTATGATAATTGCACTCAAAAAGATCGCTTTTTAGTTTCTCATGTGTGCGAAAGGAATAAAGAGAGAAATCCACGCACACGTTGTAGGTAGAAGGATAACCTTCCGAAATAAAATCTGGAGACTCCACAGAAATGTGGACAAAAAGAATCTTTTTCTGATGATCTCTAAGAAAGGAAATCAACCATTAGTAAGGGGTGGGAGTACTCACTCACTTCTCACCCGATCGGCAATTAACATCAATCTCTCATAGGAACCATAGAAACGTCTTCACTCTTCGGTCTTCGGTCTTCAAATGTTGATGACGAACTTCTAAACTTCACAAAACTTGACAATTTTTAACTTTTCTACTCAAATTCCTTGTTGTTTGGATTTTTCTTTTAAATTCTTCTTTACCATGGTGGTAGCAAAAATAAACTACAATATTTTTTTTTGATTTTTTTTTTTTTTTTTTTTTTTTTTACATTACAATAAGTGAAAATAAAAATACAAATAATGAAACAACTAACTCCATGGACAAAGGACTTTATCACTCAATTTTTCCACACTTGTATTGTCTTGATTTTATAAATTTTATTAATTCTCATCCTATTTTCTTTTCTTTGTTGCACATAAACCTTGGACTATATCAATTTTTCTTTCAATATTCTGATGATGCTCCGTTTGTTGACGATGATGTGTTTCTATGGGTCTTGCTGATTGAGAGAGAGAGAGTGATGCTAACGGCAAATCGGTATTTAGAAGGAGTTTTCATCTTTAGACGTCACCCTCATGATTGACAAAAACTAGCACTCAAGAGATCAAAAGTAGTGCTGAAATTGGTGCGAAGTTGGGTAGCTCACCATTCCTACCCGGAATTTATGTATGGTGACACACAATCTAACAGCTTTTCTAGAAAGTTGCAAAAAATTGAAGGTTGGTGCCTCACTTGATGTAAATTGGGTAGTCTCCACTATGGGTGATCACAATTCTACTACCGAATATCTAACAGCACCTAATTAAGCCCTCCGGTATGGTTAAATCCAACTTTAACGCTCTAATCAACTAAGGAACCCGATTGTGTTCTCCGGTACTTCTAACTTTTGTTATTTCGGTCAGATTCTCTATGTAAACATAGCTAGAAGCATGCTAGTGACTCTAAAATCTCTAAAAGTTGGAGGTTTTTACAAAAAGAGTTTTATGAATTTTTGAATTTTTGAATTTTTTTTTTTTTTTTGTAAAATTAAAAGATAAAATAAAAGACTAAAAACTCTAAATGCAAATGCACCCCCAAACCTAAATCAAACATTGTCCTCAATGTGTCTACATATAGAAAAATTTAAACAGTCACATACCGAGAGAACTATGCTGATAAGAGAAAAGGGAAGAGATTACCGGATGTCGGCAGGAGCAAGGTTGAGCTTCTTTAGTCAAGGCTAGAATCCAACATTCTCAACGGAGATCATATCGGATTAGCATAATATATGCGCATGAAGACTCAACCGATTCAAGAAAAGAAAATTTAACAAGTCCTACTGGATATATACAATGAAAATTCACCATAAACTAACAATCTAAAGAGTTGAGGATCAACCCAATAGAAAATATGTACACACATTAACAGCCTTACACAAATATAATATGATAGTGCAAGTAAGACTGCAGATGTGAAGGAGTTTCCCCCAAACCTAAACTTGTGAACGGGTGTGTTTGGGAGCACAAAATCTTGCAATTTTAAAGGTACATCATGCAAAAGGTCTAACTCAAAATGAGTTTTGCTAATTACAGCAGACATACACATTCCAACTGTGGTTCCCTAAAGGTGTTATACTTTGATGCAAAATAGTCCAAGAGGACTTGGGAAGCACAAAGTTCTAGGCCTAGATTAGGCATTTTCAAAAAAGTTGGTTTTGCAATTTTGTTACAAACTACACCTAGGTTTGGTGGAGGAGTTTCAATTTGTGACTCGGAGAGAGGTTAGGTACATCTAGGTTGTTTTCATTTTTAAAATCATTTGTACCATCACACACTTTCCTAAAGTCAAAAGAGGGTAAATCATGTTTACACCGCATAAAACAATTCATCAATCTCCATGTCATAATCATAATCATTCTCATGCACAACATAACCAGGAGAGATATCATGTTTAACCTAGGCATGGAATCGGGCACATGCATTGAATCATCTGTGTTAACAGACAATTCAGCTATTCCTAGGTCACAAACAGGTGGTAAAGCATGCTTATTTTCACAGGACAATTTCACAGGTTCCATATCAACATCACATGCATGAATATCAGAAGAAGCATCATTCATAGGGTTCACAGAAGAGGCACTTAATGTCTCTGAACCTAAAGATTCTACTACATTTTCAAAATACACATGCTCTTCATATTCATCATCATCATCATAGCAAGAATTCATTTCTCCATTCAAAATTGTAGTATTTTTAGTATACTCATCTACCTCTGGATTAGGTTCGTATTCAATGTTAGTTTCATGAGTAAGACTAGAAACACTATTTTCAATCCTATCATTTTGTAACTCAATCAGGTTCCTTTGAAGAATCATCTTGAGTTGTTCTATTGAAGGAGAGTCTTCACTAGTGGGTATGCATTCCTCATATGGATAATCACTGTATGGTTGTGTATGAGGTTCACTAGAGAAGGGAAATTCAGACATGTTGCTATATGGATGGTCATGCATTGCATTCATTTCAAGCCTAGCATTTTGCTCCATGAGTGTTTCCATTATTGATTGCAAACTAGGAGTTGGGGAGTATAAAATTGTTCATCTCCCCACTTGTGGTGAATGATGCATGTGTGCGGGTTGATTATGGTCCCAATAGTTGCCAAAGCATGGTCACTTCTAGACACTTCGTACATTGGATAATCATGGTTTTCCCTAGACGCCTAAAATCATGCAAAATATAACAAGATACTCAAGGTGGTCTAAGCCACCACATAAGGTGCAAGCATGCATTTCATATTGCCTAGGGGGATTAGATTTGACAGACTGCTCATGTAATTGCCTTTCTAAAGCGAAACTTGAGCTTCTAATTGATCTAGAAGTGATGATCGGGTATGAGGAAAGTGTTCATTTTCAACCCGTGGTGGATGATGCATGTGCTCATAGTGATTAGGGTATGTGAGGTCAGGGCCCTGAGAAGGCTCATAAAATTCCCTAAAATCACTATGGTATGTGGGGAGTTCATCCTGTGAAGCGTGCTCGTAAGCACGTTCTCTAAGGGATTTGTTTCCATCCCCAGATGCAGACCAAAATCCTGACATGATTTATTGACTCAAATTGAACTCAAAGTCTAGTTTGGTTTATGTGGGTTTTGTTTGGTTTAAATGGGCTCATTTTTGGTTTTGTTGGGAGCTTTGGTTTATGTGGGAAGCCCAGGTTGCTGTGGGCTCAATTTGGTTTTAGTGAGTTTTGGTTTGTTTGGGATTTGTTGTTTGAAAGCCCAGGATTTGTGAACTGCACAGCCCGGTTGTGTGCACAATGACAGATGTGGGTTTAGTTTAGTTTACACGGCCCAGTTAGATAGGCCAAGTTATGTGGGCTCAGGTGGGTGCAAAGCCCAGGTTATGTGAACAAGTGCAGCCCAGATTGAATGGCCCAGTATGTGGGCTGAGTTTTGTGTAGACAACCCAACAACTCAGGTTACGTGGGCTCCAGTTATGCCCAGCCCAGCTATGAAGGTCAAGTTATGTGGGCTGAAGTTATTGCACAGCCCAGTTTATGCAAGTCAGGTTTAAGGCTCAGGATAAGTCGCAGCACAGCATAAGCAAGATTATGTGCACAGCACAGGTATTTCAGGGCAGGTTGGTTAAGTTCAGCACATGGCTTTCCAGACTGTGACCCAACACTTGCAGCTTCAGGGGGCTAGCAAGGTGGCTCACAAAGTCTGTGAGGTTTAGGCACTGCGGCTACAGGGGCCTGGTGCATTTTAGAAATACATAGCAAGGCGAATCACAGCATCATGCTCTTTCAAATCAGGGTCTCACAGATGGCCTAGCACTTGCAGCTTTCAGTTGTGGCTTACAAATGGCCTAGCAACATGCAATTTTCAGTTACAGCTAACTTGGGTTTCTAAGTTGTGGCTACAACTTGCAGCTTCAGGGGCTAAGTGCATTCACAGCTCAGCACAGCAAGTGAGAGCTTATGCACAGGTTCACAAAGAAACACCCACAGGGTTATGCTCAGGCCTTGGGTGCACAGGGCAGATGATTATGCTCACTTACGTTACCCACTACTCATTCAGATGCTCTAAGATTATACACAATGTTAAAACCAATTCACAAAGGCCACAGGGTTGACAGTAAATTGGTGATAGGGCAGATGCTCAGCAAATTCAAAAGGTAGGTTTGCACACAGCACAGGGCAGACAATGGCTAACCTTAAGTCTGCGCCTTTCCTTGCCTTTCTCCCTTTTGGCTTGTCTCAGCTGCTCATAGGCACAGCACAGGTACCTGCTGGCTCAAGAGAGATGATCAGTTCTCAGTTGTGCATAATTGAAACCAGGAGTTAAAGCCAAAATAGCCGTAATGTTGTAATGACAGGATTAAGTTACAACATGTGTGAACTGAGAGGAAAAGTGAGTGACTAGCTGCACAATCCAGTGAGCTAAAACAAGCACAAAAGAAGCTAGAACTGCCAGATGCAGAGGTATACAGGTGAGAAAGCAAGACTAAGAGAGAGACTAGCGGATGGAACTACAAAAAAAAATTGAAGCAGAAAATTAAGCTAAGGATTACAATGTAGATGGAATATTAAGCTAAAATGCAGATGAAAATAAGTTACACTAATTCAGGGCTAAATTATACTAACAACAGGACTAAAAACAGCAAAAACAGGCCAAAGAAAAACAAAGTAAATCTGTACAGGGATGAGATTCAGTAAAGACATGCCAAAGAACAACAAGGCACACGCCAAGTCCCCGGCACGGCGCCAAAAACTTGGTAGGCCTCGGAATGTGTATAAATTATGGCCTACATGTAATAAACCGCAAGTGCACGGCGTCTATCGGAGACGCGGCAAGTACGGGTCGATCCCACAAGGACTTGTGGTGCTCTTGTATGATCTAAGGCTTGCTCTAGACTGAGTTTCAAGGGTGACAGTGTGACAACAGGGGGTTTTGTGCCGATACGGCTGATTTGTGATGAAATGAACCTAAACTAAGGTATAGACAGTGACAAAAAGGGCTTGCTAGGTCTTCAAATCCACCTCTGACCCCTATTGTGCCTTCAACTAAGTTGAAGTTCTTGTTCCTATGCCAGATGAGTGAAGATTGTCAATTCTACCACTTATCTAAAGGGTTTCACCTAGTGACATTTCAATATTCAACTAAGACACTAACCTAGAGCACTAGTTGTCTAATTAAGCACAACTAGTCAAAAGAATTAGCAATAATCATTGAAGTAAGGGATGAAACACAATCAACACAGATATAACCTAACTCAAAGTGTATCCATGGCATTGGTATACACTGTGAGAGAAAAGCATTGAGGTGTTAAATTGAAGCTATCTAATAACATTAAACACTCAAGAACAATCCAACAGAGTTTAAACACAATTTGGAATTAGGGTTTCATTGAAACCCCAACAAACAAAATTAAAACATTAAAACTGCAAATTAAAACCTAATTGATACACTGGCTAGCCCAGGCATGCTTTCTATCAACACCCATCACTGCTATTTATACATGCAAGAAAATCCCCAAATACCAAACCCTAATTTCTTTTAAAAATAGAAATTAAATGAAAAATAAATCGAACCCATACTCTGAATTGCTTCTCCTCTTCTCGTCACTTGACAGAGCTCCATGTGTGGTTGTTGGTTGAATACCCTAGTTCTAGTTATCTCTGATTTAGTTTCTAGGGTTGGTAGAAACTACAAAAGAGATATCTAGACCTAAGGAGTGGGAGTAGGTAGCTGTTCTGATGGAGTTGGTGATGGAGGTGGCGGAATTGGCTGTGGCAGGAGATGGAGGTGGTGTCTGTGGAGTTTGGTCGGGAGATGGGTTTTGCAGAGAAGAAAGAGAAGATGGAGAAGAGAAATGATAGAGTTGCTCGATGGGTATAGGGTTAGGTCGATAGGGTGTAAGGCGGGCACAGCGAAGTGTCGATGGGAAGGCATCAGCGAGCGTAGGATCTAGCTGGAGAAGATCTGAACGGTCGAGGGGGAACTGAGGCGATTTGCTGTGGAGCGGGAGTATCAAGACATGATGTGAACGATGGAGCGACCGTAGGATGTAGCTAGACGCGATCTGAACGGCTCGGGATGAACGGGTTCGGATCCGGGTCGTGGGTAGCTCTAGCCCATGTCTTCCTTGTTGGGTTGCAACCGATTTGCGCCGGGCTTTGGCTATCTTGCTCCATAGATGTTTGACTCCAATTCTTCGCTCTTTAGCTCCTCGGTTTCTCCGGACTTTATTTATTACCTAAAAATACAAAATTAATCAATACAAATATTTATTCTTGAAAACAAAGAAAACACGAAATGGGATAATATCTCGATTTCTAAGCGCAAAAGATGAGTAAAATGCCAATAAAAAGGTGTATAAATATGCACTATTTGGCACTCATCACACGTCGCACGCTGTAAACCGCCAGACCAATACCCCAGTAAGCATCCCCCAGTTAGTGACATGTTTGATGTCTCGATGTGTGGGTCGTCGTGGGGCCCGCCATAGGAAATAACATACGGTGCTATTAGGTTAAATAACTGAGTTATTTATGGAATTGATATTCATGAAATATCGTGTATGTTCGATGCATGTAATGCATCGTTTTAAAGCAAGCAGCTCAAAACAATCGATATGCATGAAGCATCGCTGTTTTAAAGCTTGATTGAATAAGTGGCGGATTAAGCGTCTTAAAAATGGCAACACCTCCAACCATCTTCGAGTGATTGTCTGGAAGCCGCATGGGCGGGCTACCATCTGGTCGATCACTCCCTGTGACAGAGTGGCGGACGGTGATCATTGAGGCGCTTCATTGATCGCCTAACTTTTAATCCAAGCCATCCGACCAAGCTGGCAAAGTTGGACGGACGAGATGATTTACGACACATATTTGCGGCCGTTGATGGATTTTAGGGTTTTTCAGAGGTACGCAACATCCCTTCTTTGGCTTGGCCGAATCTAAGCATGGGCGCTAATTTTGGTGGGACCGACCAGGCATGCGTGGAGATGGTCCGCCGGCGTGCATGCCTTTACCTCTCGGTCCCACAAAGATTGGATCTAGGCCACTCAATTTGATCGGCAAAGATGAGTGGCCGTGATCGATTTGCGATAGAAATACATTGCCGCAAAGGTTTAAAGGTTGTGTGGCATGCCATCTTTGGGCGTGCGTTTTGAGGCGCCGGGCCCTAATCTGCATAGGCCGGACGGTCACACGCAAAGGTGGTCCCACGGTGATCACGTTAACATCCTTGGGACCTCTTGAGTCTATATCTACACCCTCCGTTTAGGCTGGCGAAGATGGATGGTCACGATCGAACTACGACAGATGTGCATTGCCACAAACCCTAATTAGGGTTTTGAAACAGTCACGCACACGTAACTTTGGCCAAGCGGTTTGGCACGCCGTGATCCTCCTTTGGAGAGATCGATCACGTGGGGCCCATGTCGGGCTGACGGTGAACGCATGTGCACCTTCCTGATGGTCCTAAATGCGATCTAAGCCATCAAAATAGGTTGGCTAAGTTGGATGGTTGTGATCGATTTAAGACATTAGTGGAATTCCGCGATCCTTAGAAGCATCACGCCTGACATGGTTTGAGTTTCATTGCTCCATGGCCTCGCCGTGAGAAAACCGATCGGGTGAAGGAGAAGTGGGCCCGCCAACGTGTGCGTTAGCGCTTCCCTGATCATTCATGGGATGATCTAATCCGTCCAACCATGCTGGCGAAGTTGGACGGTTGTGATGGCTTTAAGACTGCCCTGAACAGTCTTGCTCGTTCGAGCCTCTCCCAAAATAGCGCATCCACCCTTCTTTGGGTTGGCGTTTGACGGTGCTGGGGAATATGGTGTGGTGTTCGACCGGCTAGGGCATAAGTGGGCCCGCCGGTGGTCATCACAACAATTTCTTATTTTTTCCAGGGTTTGGCTAGGCTTGTTAAATTGCGCGGCCAACTTGCGTGGTCGTGATCGTTTTTGAGACTGATATGGACAGGCAAGATTTCCCTTAAGGAAATTAAACATGTTCGATCGAGTTGTCCTTTAATTAGAAGCGCGTCGATACGAGACTCTCTTTGTAGCCTATGTGAGTGTTTTCATGCAGGTCTCAATACTGACACTTCGGGAGATTCATGCTACTCTGTTGCGAGCGAACATTTAATCGTCATGTCATGCCAATATTGAGAGTTCTCTGGGGAACATAGCACGGAAAATGCTAGGCAAATCATGCATTAATTATTAATGCTATTAGAATTCACAGAATATTTGGGATTGCTGTTGCACGCACCATTCTGGGTGAATTTTGTGTATTTATTGAATTGCTTCGAATAAATAAAGTGAAGAGGTTTTCTGCACTCATCACTTATCAAACGGATTTACCCTTTGCAGGATGTCAGCGCATTAATTTTGGTTTTACAATTTTAGCCCTAAACTAAAATCCACCATCAACATTAAGTCCCCTGCCTAGCACGCAATGGTTACACTATTGTGGGGTAGGCATTAGATGGTGACAAATAAAGATAAAACTTATGATACAAAGTTAGATGTTACCAGGAGAGATGGGTCAACCTGTCCTTGGAGCATGTCACGTTCAAGAGGCGTCCAGGTGAGCATTCCCCTAGCATGATGTCGGTTGTCCCCAGGTAGATTAGGCATATGGTTGATTGGATTCTCAATCTATTCATGACGAGGTCGTAATCATCGACTCTGACGAGGACGAGCCCGATCATGAGTAATATCCTTAAAAGGCTGCTAAAGCAATTTCTGAAAAAGATGTTGAAGCATCTCCTAAAGAAAACGTTGATGTAGCTTCCGGAGCGAACGTCGAGGCGGCTCCTGGAGAGAGCGTTGAAGCAGCTTCTGGATCGAACGTCGAGGCGGCTCCTGGAGAGAGCGTTGAAGCAGCTTCTGGATCGAATGTCGAGGCGGCTCCTGGAGGGAGCATTGAAGAAGCTTCTGGAGCGAACGTCGAAGCGGGTCCTGAAGAGTGTTGAAGCAGCTTCTTATGGCGAGAGAGCTGAAACGCCTTCTTCTGGAGAGATTTGAAGCGCCTTCTTTCTGAGAGAGCGTTGAAGTGGCTTCTTCAAGAGAGAGCGTTGAAACGCCTTCTTCTGGAGAGAATGTTGAAGCGGCTTCTTCTTCAGTTTGATTTCCCCTTGCGAATTACATGCTTCTTGATTGACCATCTCTCTTGTGTTGAAGAAGTCCTTGACTCTATCCGTAGCGGTTGTTGTTATGGTGAAGCTCGGGCTGGTATCAACAAACGAGCAAAAATGGTTCTTGGCAGCAGCTGTGATCAGAAAAGACTGGCAGGGAGAGGCGTGATAGCTACGGGCACGAACTTGGCAGTCTTCATATAGTGGTAGAGGTTGTCTCGTTATTAGAGGGAGAAGCTAATGATGGATTCGATAGCTTCCTTGATGTTGCCTCATGGAACGGAAAAGAGAGAGACAGTCCCCTGCCCACGAGTATCCACCCAGCCTTCGACTTGATAGATGTTGTTACGCTAGGTTCATGAGGCCGTCTTTACATCTGCGTTGCGTTTCATAGACGTCCAGGAATATCACTGGTCTTTGACAATACGCCTGCTCTCTTGAGTATATCCTTGTCTTTTGGACATCTTGGAATCATAATGATAGCGTGCTTGCATCTCTCTAAATTCACCATCTTTGAGATGGGCAGTGCTAAGCAGTCCCAAGTCACACTCATTTGCCATTATCATCTTTGGATCGTGTCTTTGAGGAGTAGGGAAGTTCCTTCATGTGAATGACTTAAATAATAGGTTCTGCAAATATGATGAAGCTCTTGGAGAGTCTGTATGTACCTCTTAAGTCCCAGGTGCAATCTCCTTTGGTAATGCAACTACTTCTTCTTCGGGAGATGAAATTCTGAAAGCGTCTCTCATTGATGTTGCTGGCGTCGATCCAGATATAGAATATCCTGGACGTTGTTTCATCATTGCGGCAATCGTGCATGTGGTACTGGAGTTGGAGTTGGCGATTTTGGACGCGCAGGATATTGTATCTCGGTGGTTTTCCTCTTGCTGCTTCAGCGAAACTGCTTACAGAAGGATGAAGGTTGTATTGCCTTTTGGTGAGATGTATGCTTCCACGAACATCATGAGTCTCTTCATTACTGACAGGCTTGTTTTTCTAGCAGGGCAGGTGCTGTCGCAACTGAGCGTTTAACAGCTTCACGGAGTTCAGAGGATGTCTGAAAGCGCAGGTTCATCGACAAAGCACGATAGACAGGTACCATCATATTGATGCACAATTACACCACTTGTTGTTTAGTCACATTTGGATCGTGACAATCTGATGCCTGGATTTTGGACCTCTTGACATAATCATTTGGATGCTTATTGTTTCATTGGAACATCCTCCCCAAATCTGAAAAGGTGATTTTCTCAGATACGAAGATATACTTATTGTAGAAAGCGGTTACCATACCACACCAGTTGGATACGCTGTTTGGTGCAATGTTGTTGTAGCAGGTGTACGCTCTCCCGATAAGTGACTATGAGAACTCTTTTAAGCGGAGGACATGATTGTATTCGTGCTTTCCTAATGACTTCAGAAAATGAGAGATGTTTTCACGAGAATTACCAGTTCTGTCATAAAGGGAAAATTGAGGAGAGGAATATCCTCTCGGAAGAGAAAATCTTTGCTCATCGGGAGGATAAGGAGGCTGATGCTGGTGCATGTCTACCGGGTTTTCCTTGCCTCGATGCTGGAGAAGTCATTCTAGATCCTCACGCGTGATGAAATTGAATGTATGATTCATTTCCCTTGAGCGATCAGGAGCAACACGAACTTCTTCATCTATGAATGCACGCCCTGTTGAAGTGCTTGCGCCGAAAGTGTTGAAAGTATTCCTCGTTGGTTTTATGGGCTGACGCGGCTCTTGTGATAGTCGCTCCATTAGCATCTTGAGGAAAGTGAGTACCTTTTTCTGAGTTGTAGCCATGTCCGTCTGAGCCTTAGCGAGAATTTCTCGTCTTTCCATCAACAATGGTGATAGGGGGTTAGCCTCCTCTGGATCCCCCGGTCTCTCATCCTAATGGGGAAGTGGCAGTAGCTCTAATAACGACCGGGAGCGCTATGCTCGAAGAAATATTGGCGGCGACATCGGCTCTGACTCAGGTGATTGGAGGTGTCACGCCTAAGGGAGTGTCTCGCTGTTGTGCAGGTTGACATAATAGGCGAATCCTTTATGATGATTTGAAGATGGATCAAGCCTCCTTTGTTATTGCAGATGTACGAATTCTCGGAATTACGCCATGTTCTGGATCTACACGTTTTGTTGATGAAGTGATAGCGAATACTCCTGACTTTAAATTGGTAGCAGTGGTGGAATAGAGATAGACATTTTCTTTTGTGATCTCTGCAGGTGTCTACCTGGGACTCCAATGGTGTTGAGATTTGTTGTCGACTATCTCCATACTGGAAAAATAACTACGCGAATCTTCACTTTGTCTTTCTGGGTGTGGACCCTTTGAGGCATTTCTGGCTTTCTCCATACAACACTTGTGGTGTTTGCAGAAAAGGCGGTTGCTCCATCTGGATCTCCAGAGAAGCCGTTGCGTTCTTCTATGCAGTAGTCACGTCCTCTTGTGTCTCCACGCGGCTTACTGGTCCTTTCATTTGGGAGATTTACTGGTTCTCAGCTATCCAAGGCATTTCCAGTAGCATTGCTTGAAAAAGCATTTTTATGAAGCTTCTTAGCGAATGGAACACCGGAATTGAAATTGGTTGTTGAACCTAAATTGAACTTAACGATTGAATTGGATCTAAGATCCACCCTTTGAAATTGAGAAAACTAAAGTGAATATTTAAACATTGATTTTGCAACCGAGAGATCAATCTCCTACTGTGGTCGCCAATTGTTTGAGGGTAAAAACTGATTCTGCTATTTTTGGTAAATTTGGGTGTGTTGATGATAAACGAATCTAAACCCTAAACAAATGCACTGCACGTGAGTACTTTAGATTCGAGAGACCAATCTGTACAAAACCAAGAAATGGCCGTTCCAGACTTGCTTCGGTCACAAAGTGAAGGAGAAGGGTTGATCTTAGGGAGGGAAGTGAAGAAGGTGTTGAGATAAAAAATGTTGAATTTTTGAAGGTGTGGCTATTTATGACTTGTATTAGAATGTGGAACTGGCTTGCATAATGCAAGCTATCAGTTCTGGGTGTTTTCTGGATACTATGCTAACAACATTTGTGTCTTTTGTGTTTTTTGAAAATAGGTTGAAGAACCTATTTATACAAGTCATTTGAGCGCAATCCTCATCTCGTAGGAAGTGGAGGAAGTTGACTGATGGAGTAGTGGGGTCGTGTAAGTGATTGTCACACGATCACGCCTTTTCCCACTTCCCTCATCATCGTTAACCATCCATGCCTCCTGACACGCTCTCGTAATAGGCGCGTTGCACGTCGCACGCTGTAAACCGCCAGACCAATACCCCAGTAAGCATCCCCCAGTTTGTGACATGTTTGATGTCTCGAATGAGTAGGTCATCGTGGGACCCGCCGCAGGAAATAACATACGGTGCTATTAGGTTAAATAACTGAGTTATTTATGGTATTGATATTCATGAAATATCGTGTATGTTCGATGCATGTAATGCATCGTTTTAAAGCAAGCAGCTCAAACAATCGATATGCATGAAGCATCGCTGTTTTAAAGCTTGATTGAATAAGTGGCGGATTAAGCGTCTTAAAATTGGCAACACGTCCAACCATCTTCGAGTGATCGTCTGGAAGCCGCATGGGCAGGCTACAAATCCAGTCGATCACTCCACAGTGACAGTGGCGGACGGTGATCATTGAGGCGCTTCGTTGATCGCCTAACTTTTAATCCAAGCCGTCCGACCAAGCTGGCAAAGTTGGACGGACGAGATGATCTAAGGCACATATTTGCGGCCGTTGATGGATTTTAGGGTTTTTCAGAGGTACGCAACATCCTCTCTTTGGCTTGACCGAATCTAAGCATGGGCGCTAATTTGGTGGGACCGACCAGGCATGCATGGAGATGGTCCGCCGGCGTGCATGCCTATACCTCTCGGTCCCACAAAGATTCGATCTAGGCCACTCAATTTGATCGGCAAAGATGAGTGGTCGTGATCTATTTGCGATATAAATACATTGCTGCAAAGGTTTAAAAGTCGTGTGGCATGCCATCTTTAGGCGTGCGTTTCGAGGCGCCGGGTTCTAATCTGCATAGGCCGGCCGGTCACACGCGAAGGTGGGCCCACGGTGATCACGTTAACATCCTTGGGACCTTTTGAGTCTATATCTACACCCTCCATTTAGGCTGGAGAAGATGGATGGTCACGATCGAACTACGATAGATGTGCATTTTGAAACAGTCACGCACACGTGACTTTGGCCAAGCGGTTTGGCACGCCGTGATCCTCCTTTGGAGAGATCGATCACGTGGGGCCCATATCGAGCTGACAGTGAACGCATGTGCACCTTCCTGATGGTCTTAAATGCGATCTAAGCCATCAAAATAGGTTGGCTAAGTTGGATGGTTGTGATCGATTTAATACATTAGTGGAATTCCGTGATCCTTAGAAGAATCACGCCTGCCATGGTTTGAGCAATCGTTTCATTGCTCCATGGCCTCGCCGTGAGAAAACCGATCGGGTGAAGGAGAAGTGGGCCCGCCAACGTGTGCGTTAGCGCTTTCCTGATCATTCATGGGATGATCTAATCCGTCCAACCATGCTGGCGAAGTTGGACGGTTGCGATGGCTTTAAGACTTCCGTGAAAAGTCTTGCTCGTTCGAGCCTCTCCCAAAACAGCGCAGCCACCCTTCTTTGGGTTGGCGTTTGATGGTGCTGGGGAATATGGTGTGGTGTTCGACCGGCTAGGGCATAAGTGGGCCCGCCGGTGGTCATCACAACAATTGCCTATTTTTTCCAGGGTTTGGCTAGGATTGTTAAATTGCGCGACCAACTTGCGTGGCAGTGATCGTTTATGAGGCTGATATGGACAGTCTATATTTCCCTTAAGGAAATTAAACATGTTCGATCGAGCTGTCCTTTAATTAGAAGCGCGTCGATACGAGACTCTCTTTGTCAGAGAGTGATGTAGCCTATGTGAGTGTTTTCAAGCAGGTCTCAATACTGACACTTCGGGAGATTCATGTTACTCTGTTGCGAGCGAACATTTAATCGTCATGTCATGCCAATATTGAGAGTTCGCTGGGGAACATAGCACGGAAAATACTAGGCAAATCATGCATTAATTAGTAATGCTAATAGAATTCACAGAATATTTGGGATTGTTGTTGCACGCACCATTCTGGGTGAATTTTGTGTATTTATTGAATTGCTTCGAATAAATAAAGTGAAGAGGTTTTATGCACTCATCACTTATCAAATAGCTTTACCCTTTGCAGGATGTCAGCGCATAAATTTGGTTTTACAATTTTAGCCCTGAACTAAAATCCACCATCAACAGAACCGAAAACGTCGGGGAAGATAAAATCTCCCAGGATGTAGAGGACATATGCATTGTTCGTGGCGAAGATACGTTCCTTGGTCACCTCTTTTCCCTGTGCACGAAGCTTCTTTGTTCCCATGAAGTGGTACCTCAGGCACGCAAGATGGAATATCCTCTGTTTTGCTTTACCTACTAGCATCTCTGACTTGGTCGTCTCCTCATCCCATTGGAATACATTCTTGGTGAAAGAGTAAATCTAGTCCCACTCAAGCTCCTGCGCGTAGTTTTCGTGCTTCACGGCTTTACCTTCTATGCTTAGCCAGGTAATCAACTTTGCATCATTTGGAGTTATGGTCATTTTGCCAACCGTAAGTTGGAAAGTATCTGTTTTCCCGTAAATCTCTCGGCGAAGGCATAAACAAAAGGTTTGTCGGAACCAAGAACCAAATGATCTATCGCATCCAACAACCCCGTAAATTTTACTAGCTCGATTACTTCCTCAACTTCTCATATGGTTGATTCCGGTGCTTCCGGTGGTCAATTCTTCACCATACTCACTGACATTCCTGGCTTCATACGACGAACAACATCCTTGTGATCGTATAAAACAAAACAAATCTGATAGACAATAATCAAAACACCAAACGGATAATAATTTTCATCTTACATAGCATAAGGTTTAGGTAGTTGATGAGTGCCAAATATTGCATATTTCTACATCTATTTATTGGCATTTAACTCATCTTTTGTGCTCAGAAATCAGATATTATCCCGGATTCTGTATTTTCCTTGTTTTCGAGAATAAATATTTGTACTAATTAATTTGGTGTTTTTAGGTAATAAATAAAGTTCGGAGAAACTGAGGAGCCAAAAGAGTAGAAAATTGGAGGCAAGCGTCTATGGAGCAGAAAGCCAAAGCCATGCGCGCATCGGTTTGCAACCCAACAAGTAGCAACCCATTTACAAGACATGGGTTCGAGCTATTCAAGACCCGGCCCATAACCCGGATCCAAAGCCCGTTTTACTCTGAGCCGTGAGATCTCGCCCATCTGCATCCTACGGTCGCTCCACCCATCGCATCGACCCTTCGCTACACCCGCTTCACACCACAGACACATATATCTTCACCCATCGACCAACACTTCGCTTCTCTCCTTCATTTTTCTCTTCACCCGACAGTTTCGAGAAAAACCAATTCTCTTCTCCCGACCAAACCCTGCACGGCCACCTTCTCTTCCTCCGACCAGCCACCACAGCCGCACCAGTACAACCATCCTCACCGCCTCCTAATGTCTCTCCATCTCTTTCATAGCTTCTTACCCTAGGAGCTAAGTTGGAGATAGAAAGAGTTAGGGTTAGGGTTTCACAAGTTGGGGGAATCAAAGTAATGGAGCCAGAGCCGAATTCACAGAGCCGACAACTGATTCGACCGATTTTGGGTGAGAGGGTCTCTGTTTAATTTCCAATTTGAAGAGAGTTAAGAGTTGCATGTATAAATAGGGTTTATGAGGGTATGTTAGAGGGGATGCCTGGATTAGCCAGTGCACCAACTTTAGTTTAATTTGTGTTTTAATTATGTTCTAAATTAAATTGCTAGGGTGTTGATGAAACCCCTAATTTTCATGTCAAGCATGTTTATCTTTGGTCTTATTCTTGCTGTGTTATAATGTGTTAGGAGTAGTAGTTAATTGATGAGCTTATGAGCCCGTGATGAGTTGTACTTGTAAGAAGACAACTCATACTAGGGGTGAGTTAGTAAAATTAGTTAATGAACATCTAATTTGGACCTTCAAGGGAAGGCACAAGAACATAGCCGAAGTTACATTGCCCGAGCATGAGATTAGAAGGTGAATTCAACGCCTAGTGTTCTCCAATCTGTTCACAATCTACCTGTTGCCTTAGAATTGCTATTACACTTCATCTAGTCGTATCGACACCAAAACAAACTCATATTTGTGTTACTCATATAAAAATCAGTTTAGTAAAGCTTTAGAATCAACTTCACACACTCCATTTCTCTGTGGATCAACCTGTACTTTCCGTGCCTCCAATAGACACTGTGCACTTGCAGTTTAACACGTAGGCGAGACACTCTTAACAGCCTACCAGTAGTTACAATGGTATGGCAGACGACAGCGGCCCAACTCTCTATGTACCCCCATAACAACTTTCCTTTATCACCGGGTAACCCGTAAACGGGATCATTAGGTCCGCGAGGAACATCTTCATCGGGTTGGGCATGTGGTCCCATTTCTTATTCTTTGGACCATCATTCTTGTCATCTTTCTTACCTTGTTCTTGTACTTCTCCTTCTTCTTCATCAACTTCCTTGTCACTTTCTTATTCATAAATTTCCTTCTCACTTTCTTCTTCACTAACTTGCTTATCACTTTCTTCTTCACTAACTTCCTTATCACTTTCTTCTTCATTAACTTCTCTATCACCACCTTCTTTTTCAGTAGGTGTAGCACAATCATATTCTTCTTGTGTTGGTTGCTCCACTTGAGGTGGTGGGTCATTGATGCGGATCCCTTTGGCTTTGGGTTTACTCCCGATCCCCTTCGATGAGAAGCATTCAAAATTTTACCGTCCTTTCGACGAGGTTATAAACTCTTAGGAGAATCAAAGTCATTTTTCCTCTTATATTTCTTTTCGGCTTGCTTTTGTTGCTTGCCATTGTTTCCCCTGGAGAATACGGATGAAAAAGCGGGGGTCTAACAACCACACCCAATATTTCGCTTAGCAATCTGTATGAACTAAACCTTAATAATATTCCGAGAGTGAAAAACTTAATCAAAGAATAATACTAAAGAGTTTATCTCTTACTCAACACAATCAATGGTTAAACAGAAGCAAGTCCGTAAACCTGATTTTAGTGTGAAGTTCTTGAACCAAAATCTTTTGTGTTAATCACAACCTATTCAATATCCACCGTGTATAAACCTCTTTAAGCAATAATCACTAAAGGAATATTTCAACACGATATCCACTCGAAACAGGGTTAGTCCGAACTGGTCTAACAATGTGAAAATAACAAAATCAATTTTTCAAGATCAATCAACAAGGCCGGATTTAACAACTATGATTGATTAACTTACAACTTGTATTATTTCAATTATATAAATAAAATATAATGCGGAAAATAAATAACATAGACACCAGAAATTTTGTTAACGAGGAAACCGCAAATGCAGAAAAACCCGGGGACCTAGTCCAGAATAAACACACACTGATTATAAGTTGTTACACCAATTTCCTACTACCTATTCGGACTAGATGTAATAACTTCTTCAACACAAATAGAACTCGTAGAACAACACCGATTGTCTTTAGGAATCTTCTCGTAAATCTTCTAGCAGAACCCAAGGCTCTCTTTAGAAGATACAACAACACGATTGATACGATTCGATATTTTGTTTGCACAAAACACCGGTTTGATTTCCCTTTAGATGTGAATCAAGGTTTTGGAAATCTTGTGTTTATTTTGATAAAAACAATTACTAGGTAAAAGTAATATCAAAACAAACTTGTAGATTAGGGATTATTATACTCTTCAATAAAGGAAGAGAAACCTAATTATTCTACAACAAGAACAACTAGAATAAATCTAGAGATATCTTGTTTAAAACTTCTTAAGGATTTAAACAACTCTTGAATGGTTGTTATAAAAGTTGGTATACGACTAATAAAAGTTTTCTTTCTAGCTTCTGATTTCGACTAATAAAAGTTGGTATACGATCGGAAACTGAAATCTATCAAAACCTAGGGTTTATGATCAACAACTCTTGAATGGTTTTATATCAGAAGAGAAAACCTTAGAATAGACAAGAGGTGAAAAACCTAGATTACAAGTTGTATAATCAATCACGAAGATTAATCCAAATCGGCTTTGTGATCCCCAATATAAAGACTTTTATCTCACTCTTGTTCACGAAGAACATAAGACATGGAAAACAACCTTACGAAGCTTACACCAATTTTCCAAAGGGGGTGAAAATGTGTAGCATTCACGAACTCAATATTTATAGTGAATAGGTTAGCTTGCAAGCTACGCTAGGGTTTAGGTTATTTTCCTTTTTCAAGACTCTCTTAATTTTGGGAGTCTTTCCTAAGTTACAAATATTTTGCATAAATAATTAATTAGCAAACATTGTATTTATGTGAATAAATCACATTTTAACTTAGGCATGAATTAAAAGTTATCACAAACACTTTAATATGGTAATCAATTATGTTTGGATTAATAGCCATCTTGCCTAGATAAGGAAACATCACCAAAAATGCCTTTTAGTCACGTAATTGGGCCCAAGTCCGTGAACGGTTACAAGAAGCCCATGGATTGTTTCCTACTAACGAACCTTTAATAAATCACTCATAACTTCATCGTTATAACTCGGAATTGAGTGATTCTTGGCTCGTTGAATTCGTAATCTCATCCACTATAACATGAGAACCTTTCAAAGGATAAATGATATTGTCACAAAAGACGTGGCTCAAATAACCTCAAGTATATATATACATAAATGTACATTTACCGTCATAGGAATTGTTCCATAGAGTGAGCATTTGTTTGGATAGATTAGAAAAGTATAATTGAACAAGAATCCAAATGAAATCAATTAACTCATACCTTTGTTGATGAAGTCCTTGTTGATGTCTTCTTGTAATCTCAATCTTCATCCTTCAAGAATAGCTCTTCTTAGACCTAATCTAGTCCGAAACTATATATAGTATACTAAATCAAGAATGCATTTTGGCAACTAAAATTGACAACTAACTTGACATACCAACGCTAGTGGGTTCAACCGAGCAGTGCTCTAACAACGGAGATAAGTGACAAACAACAATGGTATTCAATGCATATTTTTGAATTCTAGGTATACAATCGGTTTACTCGATACACATTAACACATCCACAATCGGCTTATATAAGTATTCTTGTAATCCGATTCTAACAAAAAAAAAAGATACAAAAAAATTGGGCGTTTTTTCTTACAAGAATCAGTTTACTCGATACACATATCAACTATAATTCCTAACATAACACATTAACGATTGGTTTTCATAAGTTACAGAAAAACGGTTATGGGCTAAGCAGTTATGAAATCAAAGGCCACACAATCGTTTTTTTATGGACACACATGTAATCCGATCCTAACAAAAAAAAAATGTTACAGAAAAACGGTTATCCAGACCATAACTGAATCGGGCTATGTGGGCATAACATTGAACGATTATGGCAAATTTCTCGAACCAGAAAACACATGCAGGACAATCGGTGTTTGTGGGCAAAAACATTAACCGTCTCTATATGCAATCGGTTCACAAATACATTGACATAAACCGATTCTGGTAAACCCGGAAAACTTTGATTAATTTCAAAATTTCCAATTTTTGAACGATTGTATGTTATTCAAACCTAGTTTAGAGGATTTGGTTGATAGAAAGGTACCTCATTCGAGCCATTTACTCTTCTTGTACGATCAAAGATGGTTCGTCTTCCTCACCCATTTTCTTCTTCGGTTTGTTTCGAATCGCTTGAACAATTCCGAGATTCTCACTAGGATAAGTCCTATTAGTGGCATGCTTCACTCGTTTCGACATTTTATAGAGGAAAAAAAAACGATATCGTCGATAATCGACGATGTTGAAAAAATGGAGGTTTAACAACCACACCTAATATTTCGCTTAGCAATTTGTATGGACTAACTCCAATATACTTTTAAGGGAATCAACTAGACAGTCGGACTCAATCTTAAGAAAAGTAGAGTTACATCTTTGTTTCACAATATAATCAGCAAGTCAAACAGATAGAAATCCGCGAGCCTGATTATTATGTGAAACGACTTGAATGGTACCAAACACCAATGTTCAAGTGTCAATCAATATAATCAACAACCAAAGGTTGGATTCACAATTGATTGAACTTACGCACAACCTTTGATATTTCAATTATATAAACAAATATAATGCGGAAAAGAAATAACATAGACACCAGAAGTTTTGTTAACGAGGAAACCGCAAATGCAGAAAAACCCCGGGACCTAGTCCAGATTTGAACACCACACTGTATTACGCCGCTATAAACACTAGCCTACTCCAAGTTAACTTCGGACTGGAATATAGTTGAGCCTAACCAATTTCACACTGATCAAGGTATAGTTGCGCTCCTTACGTCTCTGAACCCCAGCAAGATTCCATGCACTTGATTCCCTTAGCCGATCTCACCCACAACTAAGAGTTTCTACGACCCAAAGTCAAAGACTTGATAAACCAATCTGTCTCACACAGAAAAGTCTATTGAATAGATAAATCTGTCTCCCACAGATAAACCTAATACATACATCTATTCCAATAGACTTTTCTATGTGAGACAGATTTTTTTATCAAGTCTTCGACTTTGGGTCGTAGCAACTCTTGGTTGTGGGTGAGATCAGCTAAGGGAATCAAGTGCATGGAATCTTGCTGGGGTTCAGAGACATAAAGCGCAATTGTACCTTGATCAATGTGAGATTTATTAGGGCTCAACTACATTCCAGTTCGAAGTTCATTGGTAGTAGGCTAGTGTCTGTAGTGGCTTAATACAGTGTGGTGTTCACATCTGGACTAGGTCCCGAGGTTTTTCTGTATTTGCGGTTTCCTCGTTAACAAAAGTTCTGGTGTCTGTCTTATTTCTTTTCCGTATTTTATTTTGTTATATAATAGAAATACCACAAGTTGTGCGTAAGTTCAATCAATTGAGAATCCAACCTTTGGTTGTTGATTATATTGATTGACACTTGAACATTGGTCTTTGGTACCGTTCAAGTCGTTTCACATAATAATCAGGCTCGCGGATTTCTATCTGTTTGATTTGCTGATTACATTGTGAAACAGATATAACTCTTTGATATACTTTTCTATAGACTGAATATGACTGTCTAGTTGATTCTCTTGAAATTATATTGGATTTTGTATATTCAGATTGCCGAACGAAATATTTGGTGTGGTTGTTAGACCCCCGCTTTTTCGTTTGGTATCAGAGCAGGCAAACACATTTAAGACCTCATAAGTCTGTGTTTGTAGCGATCTGAATATGGAAAGAAGTGCTATCTCTATAAACGTACCACCAGTCTTCGATGGTTCAAATTAATTATGGTGGAAAATTGCTATGCGTGCCTTTCTTCAAGCGCGTGATTTTCAATCATGGGTTAGGGTTGTTAATGGCTATGATCCTCCCTTAGTTACAGTGAATGGTGTAACTACTCTAAAGGATATTGGTGAGTATGATCCTTTAGAAGTTCTTGCTGCAAAGCAAAATTCTGATGGGTTAAATGCTATCATCCATGCCATTACCCCAGATCTCCAGCATCATGTGACTACTTGCACGAAGTCTAAAGATGTTGTGGATATCTTAGAAACCGCATTTGAAAGGAATACATGTGAAAAAGAAGCTAGGCTTCAAAACCTAAATTCTAATTGGCAAAACCTTCGTATGGATGATGAAGATTCATTTGAAGTGTCTGAAATTGTTAATGCATCTTTTGCATTGGGTAACAATTATTCCTGGAAAAGGACATTGTGATGAAAATTCTCAGATCGCTGCCATCCAGATACGATTCTAAGAAGCATGCCATCGTTGAGGGAAATAACCTTGCAAATCTTTCCAAAAATTCTTTGGTTGGGAAGTTAAAGATCTTTGATCATGAGCACACATCTAAATCTAGAAAGGATGTTGCTTTCAAAGCACAACAGAACGCTAAAATACTTGACAAAAGTAAAAGTATTTGCGTCTCTGAAGATGATCTTTCCGAGACTGATTCATCAGATGAAGATCTTGACAGGTCAGCCTCCTTGATCACAAGACAGTTTAGAGATCTTCTTTTGAAGAGAAGTAAGCGGTTCTCTAGAGATAAACCTATGTCATCTGTTAAACATCATAATCGTGTTCCTCCTAAAAATAGGGATCTTGATGAAACTGATGACGAGGATATGCCACAGTGCTTTAAGTGTAAAGGATTTGGTCATTTTGGAAATGAGTGTCCGAATCGCAGAAAATAAACTGGGAACAAAGGTCTTGCTGCAACTCTTGATGAAATGTCCGATCACTATGATTCTAATGAGGACGAAAAGTCAAGTGTTGCAATTCTTTGTGAAAATATTGATTTTGATAATTGTAGCAATACATACATCAATCTAGATATTTTTTCAGAAGAAACCTCAACCGTTCTGGAAGAAAAAATTAATATATTTGTTTCTGCTGGAAACTCTCTGTCTGATTTTTCAGGTTCCACTATGTGTCTAGCTGCGTACACATCTCTGGCATCTGAACCATCTTCTATGTTGACATGTTCTTATTGTTCTCTCAAGGGTCATGAACTCTCAAAGTGTTTCAAGTACAAACACAAAATAAGATACGTCAACAAAGTTCAACGAAGAGCAAATCGATTAGCAAACAAGCTCAAACTTGTTCAAAAATCATTCGAGGTATGTAAACTCATCTCATCTTCGAAGAAGTTAGTTTCCAAAGAAAAGCCTAGACCACTAGAAAAGTACGGTCTAAAATGTTTGAGAATCAGGGTTCCATGAATTCCTTTCAAAAAGGTTATGGTGGACAAATTATTGTTCACCCCAACACAACTTGATTGTGTTGATTAGTGCATCTTGTCTCATGTGCATGTTCAAAAGAGACAAGATTGTGCACACCTCAGGCTTTAGGAAAAGAGAAATGTTTTATTTTTTGTTTCTACTATGTTTTTGCCAATTTGGAATTCTCCCAGTTTTCATATCTAATTGATATTGGAAGGGACTTCCTTGTTTAGTAAAAAAAATGGGTTATTCTCGACAATTTTACCCTCTTTAGGGTTGAAAGTTGTGCGTGCGTGAACTAGTGTGTTTAAAGGTTTTGTAACCCTACATTTCTTTTTCCTCCTCTTGAAACTCTTTTTATCATAAGACTGCTTGTTGAGATTATCTTGTGATTTCCTCCCACAATTCCATATGTATGGATACTCCAAGCATTATGTCTTCTGATGGAAAAGATGTTAATATGATTGTTAAGCCATCAATCATGAAGGAAAAAGATAAATCTCCGTTACCTCCAACTTTGAAAAGAAAAAGAATAAATGTGAAGAAGCCAAGAGCTGTTCCTTCAAATTCTCAGAAGTTTTCTGGTGTTCTTGAAGAGTTGAAGGAAACAAGGAAGGAGATTCAACAAATAAAGGCTATTGTGTTGAGAACTCTTGAAATTCAGAAGGCCCTGGTTCGGCATCAGTCTAGAAGGTTTGTTGGAATTGACTCCTTTCTTCATGAACCCTATGTTCCCATGGTCATGTGACGACAAGGAGTTCGGGGACGATAAAGAATTTTTCGAGATGTCTCAATGTCTAGGAAACTTCTTATGAGAATTTATTCTTGTGTTTTTAAGAAGGATAACTAGGGTTTGGAATAGCCATTATTGTGAGTACACATAGCTATTGCCAACGTTTTTCATCTTACAATGTTTTTAGATTTATTTATTTAAATTCTAAGTTATTTGGAAGATGATTTTTGCAAATACTAATCTTTATGGTTTTATATATTGCAAATTGTTATGGGATATGTTGTTTACGTCCGTGAACCTTGATTGGTCTATTATATGTCGGTATGAAAATATTGATAAAAGATAAAATGAACTTTTGACTACAAAAGTTAAACCTATTATGTCATTATGCAAATATTGATGGAAGATAGGATGAACTTTTGTTTACAAAGATTAAGTCTATTATATGTCATTCCGATGAAAAATATAATGAATCTTTGAATATTCTGCAGTATTGGTCTTTCCCTAGTCCACATCTTTGTGTATGTACCGTGCGGCTCCGTAAGTTCTCTTATGTTGAGCTTGGCCAATTGAATTGATCATTTTTCTTGTGGTTAATTCAATTGAGATTTTTGGATACAAATTCATGTTTCATGTGATTTGTTAATGTCCAAAGAAATCCTTCTTTTCTTGTAAAAGTAAGGTCGCTCTTGTTGTTCTTTCGGGAATGACATTTTATGGGGGAGAGTTCTTAATTGAACTTGTGCTTAATTTCCAAATCTTTGTGGGGAGTGCGGCTGTGGAATATTGTAGGAGTTTTCTTGTATCTTTATAAACTCCTTGATGAATACACTAAGTTTAGACTATGTGAAATCATCGAAACAAGTTGGTATGTTGTTCTCTTTTGGTCATGAAGTATCTCTATGAAAATTTCATGAGGATCCCACTAGTTTTCGTATGTTTGCCAATTTGTATTGACAAAAAGGGGGAGAATTAATGTGTAGTTCACACTACAAATATATATGGTTTACGGATCATTATGTAAGGAGAAGTGGTTTTCATTGTGAGATGAAGTATTGACTAAGGGGGAGTGATACATATCACCATAGTATTGTTGTCAAAGTTGTGATACAATTGGACTTTGATGTTGTGTAATAATACTATGACACTGCATAACAATGACTGAGAGCAACTATTTTCTCATTGTTATTACTATGGATCTTCAACAACTATGATGCTAAGTTGAACACATTTAAAATCATTGGAGTACTTGGAAGTGATGAAAATTCCGAGTAATGTTGAAGAACCAAGGAGATCAAGCATTTGGATGAGAAGCTACAAAGTTTATTTATCTTGTAATCCATATGTATTGATAGTTTTGTCACTAAAATTGACAAAGGGGAAATTGAGCACTGCTCGGTCGAACTCGCAAGCGTTGCTATCTCAAGCTTGTTTGTCAATGTTAGTGATCAAAAGTATAAGTCTCGATTTCTAGTCTACTTATAGTGATGTCTCGAACTAGGATAGATTGTGTAGTTGAGCATTAGACTTCACGGCGTTCATCAATTGAAGACGAAGAACTACTAAGGAGAACTTGTGGAACTTCATCAACAAAAGGTATGTGGAGACTAAAACTCATATATCACTGAGAAAGTCTATTTCTACTCTATCTCCTATATTGAGACAAAAGTCGTATTACTATATAGTATTCGATTATGCACATTTGAGATTTCGAGCTGAGTTTAACTCGCCTACATATTTCTCGAAATATGTGTTGGTAAGCTTTCGCTTCAACCAAGTTCATCTTATATTCTCGACGAAAGTCAAAAGATGATCATGTGAAAATCGCCGAGTAACATCTTACATGGTTTGTGTGATACAATCATTTGGTGTGGACTTGGAATGTTTCGTTATGATTATTTCAATAACTTGAAAATTGCTTTGATGCTAATAGTTCGTGAAAACAGCAATTGTCATCCTCTAAGAATGTTTCAATGATTAAAATAGAGTTTAGAACATTTAACCATCATTGGATTATAAACATAGTATGTGTTCTTGCATATATGTGATCCATGACCGGAACTATAGTATGCATACCTGTATGCATACCTGTTAGTTGTGAAATTCCGAGTGCCTAAGTACACATGCCCGTACGCGTATTGGCGAAGGGTTTAGGTCCGGAAATTTCTGATGTGTTCGGAAGTATGCGTACACGTTTGCATACTGGCGAACCCAAACTCAGATCGGCTACTTAAGTATGCGTACACGTTTGCATACTTGAGTAGTTAAAGTTTTAAATTCGGTTTGTTCATGAACTAATACATTTATATAATAAGGAATGCATTCTTTGCAAACCGTGTCTATAATGTTCATGAATTGATTCGAGTGAATCAAAATCGATTTTGCTTCAATTGTGTTCTTGTATACTTCTATGGGAATATAGCAATTGAGCAACTCTATAACTAGTTTCATTCGAGTCATTTGAACTAGTTGTGGTTAAGATGAATAAGGTTGATATGAGAGTGTTCATATAGCTAACCTCGGTTAATGTCACGCCTTCAAATGCTCCAAGCAATTTTTCGCGAAGGTATAACCCGGCAATACAATGGTTCAGTGATCTCTTATCACCCACTTGTATTTCAGCCTTATAAGATTGCACCACTGCAATCAGCCAACTCTACCAAGAGTATGCAACGGAAGTCTTACTCAGATTTTCTCCACCAAACAATGTAGCCCATACTACAAAGAGGTTTCACGCCATGTTTATGCTTCACGAAGTTGGGGAGTATAATCAAATCAACAGGGAACCAAAGCCAAACGTATAAGCCAACAAACTCACTTTTATTAGCTTAAGGGGAGATACAAAAACGTCCAACCAATGGACTTACAAGCTTATTCTCTAAGCCTACAACAAACTCACTCTCTATTGCAAAATGGTTCCTCAACACTCGAACTATTGAACAACTCGATTTGTGTAGCTTCTCCGGCTATTTATAATGCCAAGAAGCCAAGGCCAATCCGTATGTAACTCTGCACGCCCCATGAACAACCATATGTCCATGGGCGGTTCCCTAACCACTCCACTTTTTAACTGCTAGCTTTGGTGCTGGCTTGTACAATGGCGCCACACCTGTCTTCAACGGTTAGGATATGCCAAACTCGGTTATAAAGCACTTTATAACCGTCTCTAACTTGCTCTTCGACTTTGGCATGCGTGTGATGCACACACTCTACACATCTGGCACTTGCACTCAAGTTCCGCAACATCGCATCATGCAACTCAGCTTGCCCTTCTGCCAAATACTTCTATTATGGCTCGCGTTGTGCTATTATAGCTTGCATTGCACTATTATAGCCTGCGTTGCACTATTATGGCTTGCATTGCACTATTATGGCTTGCATCGTGCACTTAGCTTATTTAGATGCCAACATCCAAATATTATGCCAACTGAGTCTTGACTTGCTTAGTTCAATCTACATGCTTTATATGCATCACTTGCATCTCCTTTGGCGAGCAACTATCACCAATGGCGTGCTTGGCCTCACCATTGATGCACATGCACAGTCCGCGCCTTGGCCAAAGCTTAGGACCATGCCAAAGTCATTCCATGACTTTGCATCTCATCCTTTATTCCTTCCTTGATCTTGGCTAACTCAACACTATCGAATAAGGATATGCAACACTATCGCATAATGTTGCTAATGCCAAGTAACCTTTCTTGTCTCAAACATCTTGGCGCTACATCGTTCACTTGCGACATTATTAACGACGGTTGTGCATCCATCTGCAAATGATTTTTTAGTAAGAGAGAAATATTTTTGAGAGAGATATTTTTAGAGAGAGTTTATTTTATTTATCATCTTCTTCCCAAAATTAGCGTCACTATCGCACCACCCAATTTGTTAGTTTAAGAAATTTCCATGAAGATTAGCTAATGTTCTTCTAATTTGCTTTGTTTGGCCTTTAACCTTGCCAAAACTTCTTTGCCTAGTGATTTACGCCGCCACTTAGTTTCTTTGCCTTGCCATTGAGCCTATGAATTCTCATTGTCACATCGATTCTTGTTACTTGGCAAAATCAAAATTTACTCCTCTTGCATCAGCACAAATTTTTCCTTTGAGCCATCTCTTCTAAGCGCTCAAGGCGTTCGGGTACATCGTCACAGGGCATTGTGTCTCTGGCTCCATTAGTGGTCTGCATGAACCATAAGCCCTATGGGTATAAGGGATAAGAGGTTACGTTTGTTGTTATTCTTGTATGGCGTAACAACCGAGGAGAAATGCGCGGCACCCTCTTAATGATTTATTTTCGAAGAAAATTTAGGCGTCACTTTGTGGACCGGTCATAGAACTGTCACTTTATGTTCGGTGAGAATATTTAGGCACCCAATCCTGCGTCTCAACGGCCTGTCCTCGAAATGATAAGACAAGATCAATGGGTCATTACATGAAGTGTAAAGACGTCTGCGAACGTCATGGGACTTTATATTATTATTTAGGCACATCATATTGTCGCAATAATAATGAGTGGCAAAATAAGACCTTTAACTAGGAAGGCAAAAATAAGACCAACACATGGGTTATTACATGAAAATGTACAGACGTCCTGCGATCTTACAAGGATAATCATCCCGAGATTATGCTCTTCCATTTGAATACAAATAACGAGGAATAAAGCAGTGGAGACAAAAAAGCAAGAGAAATGAAGCACAAGCAAAAAGAACATGGGAGGAACAAATGCATATACTAGAGACAAAATCGGAGAAATGAAGAATGGAAGCGATTTAAAGCTACATCAATTTTAACTTTAGCTATACATTGCTTAAGGCCTTTTGCACGCATTTCACGGCATACATCGTACATAATGCGAACCATTATAAGCAGCTATCGCATGAGCACAAAACATGAGACTAAGAATGCAAAACAATTGTTCAATCAACACTTTCAGCAACTTTGTTTGGCCTTTAATAATAACTTCGCATGAACAGGCCTTGCCAAAACTTCTTTGCCTAGTGATTTACGCTCTTCAAGCAATATTCAAGAAAAAAAGAGGCAAGATGTAGGAGCGAATATCACTTAGTTTCATTATCTTTGCCTTTTTGTGCCTAAGTGTACACTTCAAACAGCTAACATATCACTCGATATGCATGACTTAGCTTACTTGCCTTCAATTCCGACCGACATTGCACCTTTGCAATTCAACGGGTCTTCTCAGACTAAGTGTTCTTCAATCTTCTTGCAACACTCTTGTGCAAACTCGACTAAAATGCATGACATTAGCCATGACTTAGGAAACCCGTGACATCACAACGTCTCTATAGAGACCATGCTCCTCTTCACGCGCCCTTGAAACTAACAAGGCCTCACTTGTTCTTTCAAACTACTACGCTTTAATGTAGCGGAAAAACAGCATCATGTTCTTCCTAACTATGAGTTACTCTTAACTCATATGCTTAATGGACTTACATATTCATTCTTGCTGCGTTACTCCATGCTATCGCTGCCAAATACTATCACACTTCTACATAACTCTCCCAACAGCAAACTTGCCTATGCCACTAACTTTACTTCTTGCTTGGTTTTGCTTTCAACGTTTCTTATTGCATACTTTGGCTAAGTATACTCGTAGTGCTTCCCCAATGAACTTAGCTTTACATTAATCAAAAAGAGACAAGGTTTTTGCTTAAACACCTCCTTCATTCATTACACTAGCCTTACATAAGAAACATAGGGACCATTCCCATTACACCACGGTCAACACTCGGCCCTACCGAAAGCAAATACATTACCAAAGCAAATACACCAACTAAAGTGTGATATCTTCAAAGACCGTAAGATTAGCAACACCCAACTTAACTTAAAAACAGAAACAACAAACAGATAATATGCTAAAGTCTCCATACTTCAGCAACCTTGCAGGTTCAGGCACTTGCAAACAGCACTGCAGTGCCCCTGCTTCATACATGCGCTAATCACGGCGAATAAGGGACACTAAGATCCATAGGACATCCAAATTCCATGTGAATCCCAGCTAAGCTTTCTTCGAACGATCGGACAGGGGCAAACTCACTTGCCTTTCCTATGTCATACTTCATATCAACCGGACTAACTTTCCTTACACCTTTCACGAAACAAGGCGCACTTGGACTTTGTATGAAAATTCCGCCAAGGTGAGGCATCACTGTTGCCTCTGCTTCTTTGAAAAAGTTGTTACCAAGGATCATCTCAAAGTCATTGAGATGCATCACCATTACACTGACCTGGCCACGCCAATCTCCAACTTCAACGTTTGCCACTGCCATCCCCTTGATTGGCTTAGCTATATCATTCACTGTCTTCATGCAGTGACCAACTGATATACTTCCAAACCCAAGTACTACGCCAATGACAAGCTCATAACAATATGCGACACACTTTGTATCTGCCATGCCCTAGAGACGATGATTGTGTATGCCAACTTTCACATAAACTAGGCCGGCGCCACTCAGCCCATCTTTGTCTTCGCTGCCGTTTGTGCTACTATGTTGCATAGTTGAATAGGATTCACATGCTCCACTTGATCGCTTTCTTCTTTGTCACCACTACACTCAGTGACGATTGCGGACAATTTTTCTTTCTTTGGACAATCACGTGCAAGGTGAGGACCCTTGCATAAGAAACAACCACCAGCCTTGTTCTTCGCAGCCAAACTATCATCCCTTTGATAATTTTTCTCCTTGGCCTCAGAACCTTTCTTATCCTTGTCCTTACTCTTCTGGTTTTACTTGTCCTTGCCCTTCTTATTAGCGTCAGTTGAGGTATTGACTGACCTAAAATCAGCAAGGCTGTCCACGATTGGAATAGCCGAAGGTAGGTCTTTGGCACCTTGCCTTCGCACTTCGGCCTGATCCCATGCTTGCAAACCAGATGTAAAATTGAACAACTTGTCTTCCTCATACATGTTGCGAATATCTAGCATCAGAGATGAAAACTCTTTCACATATTCCCGTGGTGTACTGAGTATGCCTCGGCTTACGCAAGTTCTCTCTGGCTAACCAAGCCGCATTGCTTGGCAAGAATTGACTCTTCAATTCATCTCTCATGACATCCCATGTCACGATACTTGGACGACCAGCAGTAAGGTCATCATCAGTTCTAGTTCTCCACCATCACTTCGCATCACCCTCCAAGTACATGCTAACGAGTAACCTTTTGTTCTTCCGGGGTTCCGGCGGCCTTGAAGTATTGGTCCATGTCCCACATGAAATTCTCCAATGCCTTCGCATCTCTTGCGCCAGAAAACGACTTAGGTTCTTGGACTTTAATCTTCGTAAAGTCACTGCCACTACCACCTGCAGTAGCTTGATCTGCACCAATTACACCCACCATTCGCCTCAAGACACTAATCTCATCAGTTAGTTCTTTCAAGGCACCTGTGAACATGGTCTTAACATCATCGATTTGGCCTTCCAAATCACCATACTTATCAGTTGCATCTTGGTTTGACTCCAACATTCCAGCGACATACTCATCAAGAGCCTGAATGCGAGCCATAACCGTTGCTTTATAATTGGCATCATTAGGATGGCGCACCTCTCCACCAATCCTATCTTCCAAATTAGCAATCCTATCAGGTCAAGGTATCTCAGAACTCTTCTTACCAGCCATTATCTCTAGCAATTCAACAACTAAACTCGAGCAAAACAGAGAAAATCTTCCAACAAAAGCTAAAACAGAGCAACCTTCGCTCTAATACCCGTATTGTCACGCCTTCAAATGCTCCAAGCAATTTTTCGCGAAGGTATAACCCGACAATACAATGGTTCAGTGATCTCTTATCACCCACTTGTATTTCATCCTTATAAGATTGCACCACTTGATCGCCAACTCTACCAAGAGTATGCAACGGAAGTCTTACTCGGATTTTCTCTACCAAACAATGTAGCCCATACTACAAAGAGGTTTTACTTGCCATGTTTATGCTTCACAGAAGTTTGGGGAGTATAATCAAATCAACAGGGAACCAAATCCAAACGTATAAGCCAACAAACTCACTTTTATTAGCTTAAGGGGAAGATACAAAAACGTCCAACCAATGGACTTACAAGCTTATTCTCTAAGCCTACAACAAACTCACTCTCTACCGCAAAATGGTTCCTCAACACTCGAACTATTGAACAACTCGATTTGTGTAGCTTCTCTCTTCTATTTATAATGCCAAGAAGCCAAGGCCAATCCGTATGCAACTCATTTGCACGCCCCATGAACAGCCATCTGTCCATGGGCGCTTCCCTAACCGCCAATTCCACTTTTTAATTGCTAGCTTTGGTGCTGGCTTGTACAATGGCGCCACACCTGTCTTCAACGGTTAGGATATGCCAAACTCGGTTATAAAGCACTTTATAACCGTCTCTAACTTGCTCTTCGACTTTGGCATGCATGTGATGCACACACTCTACGCATCTGGCACTTGCACTCAAGTTCCGCAACATCGCATCATGCAACTCAGCTTGCCCTTCTGCCAAATACTGCTATTATGGCTCGCGTTGTGCTATTATAGCTTGCATTGCATTATTATAGCCTTCGTTTCACTATTATGGCTTGCATTGCACTATTATGGCTTGCATCGTGCACTTAGCTTATTTAGATGCCAACATCCAAATATTATGCCAACTGAGTCTTGACTTGCTTAGTTCAATCTACATGCTTTATATGCATCACTTGCATCTCCTTTGGCGAGCAACTATCACCAATGGCGTGCTTGGCCTCACCATTGATGCACATGCACAGTCCGCGCCTTGGCCAAAGCTTAGGACCATGCCAAAGTCATTCCATGACTTTGCATCTCATCCTTTATTCCTTCCTTGAGCTTGGCTAACTCTGAATAAGGATATGCAACACTATCGCATAATGTTGTTAATACCAAGAAACCTTTCTTGTCTCAGCCATCTTGGCGCTACATCGTCGGATTGTGCAGCTCCATCTGCCAGGTTACGTATTCCGTAACGCGCAATGATTTTGCGTCACTTTGCGGACCGGTCATAGTTAACTACTGTTGGCTCAACCTAGTGTACATGTTTAGGTACAATTACTCAAACCTAAATGAAGGTACACTTCATTTGTGTATAACAAGCTAAGTTCGATCTAACAGTTGATAGATATTAGCTTGGGTCTAATCAAGTTTTCATCTAACGGTGAATATTGAATGCTTTGTTACCAAGGTAACTTAGATTGCAAACCCTGATTTGAAAACTATATAAGGGAGTACTCTAGCAACTGGGAAACCTAATCCCCACACCTCATGTGTGATACTAGTTGCGACTAGAGTCGATTCTCCTTTAACCTTAGGTTTTTCAGGAAACCCTATACGTTAACGACTTAAAGACTTCATTGGGATTGTGAAGCCAGACCCAACTATTTTCTTTGTAGTTGCGTGTTCTGATCTTACTTCTACTATCCGAGTATTATCTTTGCTAAGATTTGCTTGAGATTTATCTCCGATAGGCAAGATTAAAAGTAGTCACAAACATCTTCGTCTCATCGTTTGTGATTCCATAATATCTTGTTTCGCTTCCATACGATTAAGACTATTGTGAGGTGATTGATAATACTAGGCTGTTCTTCGGGAATTTAAGTTTGGTTTATCAATTGGTTCTCGTGCACCTTGATTTATCAAAAGACGGAACAAAACTCATAGGCATTTCCGTGGGAGCGACATTATTTGGAAATTTATCTATTCCAATAGACTTTTCATCATAAAATTAAATCAATCATATGAATAAAAAAATCCAATGTGAGACAGATTTGTTTATCAAGTCTTCGGCTTTGGGTCGTAGCAACTCTTGGTTGTGGGTGAGATCAAGAAAGCTAAGGGAATCAAGTGCGTAGAATCCTGCTGGGGTTCGAGAGACATAAGGAGCAGCAACTTTTTTCTTCTGTACCTTGATCGGTGTGAGATTGATTATTACTTTCTATTTCCTGGCTCAACTACATTCCAGTCATGTATATGCATCAAATGTTTTTTTTCGATGTTCAGTTCATCGGTAGTAGGCTAGTGTCTATAGCGGCTTAATACGGTGTGGTGTTCAAAGATGGACTAGGTCCTCGTTAACAAACACCCAAGTTGTGAACCAAAACAAGCTAGGATGAATCGTGGGAGGCGAAAGTATAATAATGGGATTATAAACATAATTTGGTTTTTCCTTTTTACCATTTATTTTGCGGTTTCCTCGTTAACAAAATTTACTATCAATAATGTATGTGTTATTTCTTTTCCGTATTATATTTTGTTATATAATAGAAGTATTACAGGTTATGCGTAAGTTCAATCAATTGAGAATCCAACCTTTGGTTTTTGATTATATTGATTGACACTTGAACATTGGTCCGTGGTACCGTTAAAGTCGTTTCACATAATAATCAGGCTCGCGGATTTCTATCTGTTTGATTTGCTGATTACATTGTGAAACAGAGATATAACTCTTTGATATACTTTTCTATAGATTGAGTCTGACTGTCTAGTTGATTCTCTTGAAAGTATATTAGAGTTTGTCTATTCAGATTGCTGAACGAAATATTGGGTGTGGTTGTTAGACCTTCGCTTTTTAACATACCACAAACTCAGTAAAGTCCCGAAACTTGAACCTCACGCCAGTATGCGTACCGATATGCGTAATGAGTTCCCGGACCTTGACTTAACCAAACAGTACGCATACGCGTATGCATAGCATGGTTCCCAGACTTGGATTACACATATGCAAGTACGCATACTGTGCTTATATCCAATTGTTCCAAACTCTCATTTCAACCATTGAAACATTCTCGGAAGACAGGAATAGTTGTCTCACACAAACTATTAGCTTCAAAGCAATTTTCAAGTGATCGAATGATCAATACGAAACATTCGAGTCTACATCAAATGGCTGTCTCACACAAATCATGTAAGATGTTACCAGGTGATTTTCACATGATAATCTTTTGACTTTCGTCAAGAATATAAGATGAACTTGGTTAAAGCAAAAGCTTACCAACACATATTTCGAGAAATATGTAAGCGAGTTAAACTCAGCTCGAAATATCAAATGTGTATCACTGAAGTCTATATAGCTATACGACTTTTGTCTCAAATAGGAGATAGAGTAGATAGACTTTTGAGCGACAGATGAGTTCAAGTCTCCACGTACCTTTTGTTGATGAAGTTCCACAAGATCCCCTTAGTAGTTCTTCGTCTTCAATCGATAAACGCCGTGAAGTCTAATGCTCAACTACACTTTATATCCTAATCCGAGACTTAGCTATGAGTAGACTAGAAATCAAGACTTATAGTTTTGGCAACTAAACTTGACAACAAGCTTGAGATAGTAACGCTTGCGAGTTCGACCGAGTAGTGCTCTAACAAATATTTTGGTTTCTTTTTTTTAAAAAGAGGGAGAAGAAGAATCGGTTGATGAGGGGAATGGAAATGAAACTGATTTAGTTTTAGGTTTTATTATTAAGATTTAATGCGGTAAATTGATAATATTAATATTTAATAGAGGGTAAATTGGTAGTTTCATCAAATTTAGACACACCTCGTTTTTTTTTAATTCGGGTAGATGAAGTAATCTATAGGCCTAAACAATGTGCCTAGGGCCCAAACTAGGGAGGATAATTATGCCTCTAGTAACATCCTTATGGAAAAGCCACAAAGCAACGTCCTTATGGAAAAGCTATGAAGCATTCGGAAGCAATAGTTGCTTGATAATCGGACAGGTCAGCAGAAACGTGAAAGCCAGATGCTGTAGGTGACTAGGTGTACGCTGCAAATGCAACTTATGGTAACGTTTTTCCAAAATGAGTGGGTTTGCCCGTATAACGAAACAAAAATAGCGAAAACCGATACAACTTTCCGTGGCAATATAACTCTCCTCCAACTTTAGAAAACCCATAACTTTCCCTTCCCAACACTAACACTAAAATCCGTTGTGTATTTGCCTGACCGATCGATGATAAATTTCTCAAAACAAACCTTCACGTTTTCCAGTGTTTAAGCATTTATTGTGACGAAAAACAGACAAAATTAGGGTTTCCAATTTTCTTCTTGAAGGGGAATTAGGGTTTTGAATTGTGGTTGAATGTTTAAGAATGCGAGAGTTGCGTAGTGGACTTCGAAGAGGGCGTTCAGCAGCAACAGTAGGAGAAGTAGAGAGAAGTGTAGTTGAACAAGCTAGTGGTGCAATGGTGATTCGCAGAAAGAGATCGATAATTAAGAAAACTAAACAACCAGAACCGGAACCAGAAGTAGAGCAACAACAACAACAGGATGATCGAGAACTAGAAAATAGGTGTTTTGATGAAATTCGTGAGATAGGTCTGAATGTTGTTGGGGATCTTGAGATGGAGGATGATTACCATGATGCTGAAGAACATATGGAAACAGATACAGCTCATGCAGCTGAACAATTGGAGGAGGAGGAGGAAGAGGAGGACCAAGGAAATACAACTCCTACTTTCACTTCCTATAAGGTTGGTTTGGGTTTTCCCTCTCAGAAATTCAGTTTTTGATCACGGTTTTGTTGAAATTCTAAGGCAATAGGCTGTTTCGTAAGTTAAAGTTATTTGGGTCTGGGTCTTGCGAATATGGTTTTCCTCTCAGAAATGCATTTTTTCGTCACGGTTTTGTAGTTTTTTTTTTTTTTTTTGAATTTTCCCTCTTTCTTTCTCAAGAGAAGACAGAGATGTTAGGCAAAGAAACCACAGAAATATGGTTTCTTCTGTACCTTCATTCTGATTAGCATTTCTGTTTTTTGTTATTAATTGATTCATCATTTATTAGGCACCCGGCCTCGAACTTCGCAGACGGTCGCCTATTGCTCAAATGGTAAGACGTGTTTTGATCACTTTAGAAATGATTTCCTTCTCACTTGTTTGTTCAATTTTTTTGTTTGTTTATTTCTTATCTTTTGTTTAAGTAGGCTCTTCACATTAATGACGAGATGTCTGCCAAGAAACGACATTTGGAGAAGGGACTACTGAGGCAAACGTACATTCCTTGACTTAATACTCTTTGTTTGTACTACCTGTTTTGATCTAGTTTTGGAGGAATGGTTTGATGTTGTTACTCATTGGTTTGGTTTTTCTTCCAAATAATCATATATAGTTTGCTTAATTTCAGGTACTAGTCTTAGGGAAATGACCAGTTTTGCATGTGCAACTCCCAACGGAAGAACGGAGCTTTAGATTAAATTCTTATAAACATGATAATGTATGGACCGATAAACAAAGGGTTCTTAGAATAAACAGTATATATGAATGAATTTTAGACTATCGAACAAAAAACAAAAATAAATCATGTCATAGTTTCAGCAATATCTACCTCCCTGTAGAGGTCAAATGGTTTACATTTCATTCGTAGATTCTCGAGGTTTAGGCATGTTTAATGTTGGATATTGGATTGTACTCTTCACTATCTGATGATTATTGTAGTTAGAATGTAATAAGGTTCTTAATTTAGTGATTAATAGAGCAAAGAGTGTGTTGTGTTCTTTTTTTTAATTGTGCAGGTTATTCTTTTGGTATTTGTGATTCAAATCCATTGTGTTCTTAGGGACAATAGAGTTGAGAATAAGATGAACTGGGTCAATAGAGTTGAGAAAGTAAAGAGAGATTGTAAGAAATGAATTCTAACAGTTGATTACCAAGTTGGACCAGGAAGATATTTAAAATAAGATGAACTGGGTTGGACCAGGAAGATATGTAAGAATAAGATGAACCGGGTCTTGCAGATGGGTTTGTGTTTTATCTAGAGGTGATAAATTAGTAAATTCTGTCTTTGGTAGTTGATGATCTTTAATGGACACACACTGGATCAAGTTAATGAAGACATTCAAACCTTTCAGTGTAGGCTAATTGGCATGGATATCTTCTTTGAACATCTGATATTCTTTTCCAGTGTATATGTTAGATTATACTAGTCAAGATAGTCATGTATACAAAGTGGTAATAGAATTCATCACTGCTTTATCTAAAGAAGTTAGGTCCATTTGCAACTTAGCAGTAGCACAATTTTTGTTTTCGAGCTTTGGTGGATAATCATCTAGCTAAGTAGGCTTGGGGTTTTTGATGTCCTACACTGCAGTCTAAGATCCCTAATGAAGCTTAGAGCCAATGACACTTTTTTTTAATTATTTGATGAGGTACTCCAATTGCAAAATTATTTATTGCATTATTTGAACATGCCACTTTCATGACTCAGAAATTTCAAGAATTACATGAACGGCCAATTTTAATGATGTTATTGGTGTCGATGCATCGTACTGGCGGGCATATGCTTTCACCTTCTTATATATATTAATGGATGTTTCCTTAGACATTCCAGCCTCCGTTCATTTTTCATGTGCATCAGTTTCTTAAAAGTTCACTATATTTATCTGAGTACTTGTTTCAAAGACCTCTTACTGGATTAATTGTATTTTCCTTCCTGGAAGACTGCTTCACGAACCATCAAATAACTGTGAGATGGATGACGAGAAATGGGAAGAATCTGTGCCTCTTGCTGCACCAGAGTTTGAAGTTGCAAACCACAACTATGAGATGTACGATCACAAACATGAAGTATCAGTTCCTGTTGATATTCCAGAATGTGAAACTGCAAAGGATGTTGTGGTAATCTAATGGTTAAGACTTTCAAAAAGAAAAGAAAAGAAAAATATATCTCGTTTTTTATGTTAAACTTCAATGATAAGCAGTATCCTCCCTCTATTTTTTTAACTCGATGATATTTGCTGATTTGCAGGTTGATAGCAAGAAGAAAGATAAGGTGGCTCTTACTTCCATGGTAGGGTGGTTATTATCCAATGTTTATGGGTAACCGTACCTTGTTTCTTGTGTTTTTGTACTCAATTCAATAATCTCCGTGTAGTATCATATTTTGTTTAAATTGCACTCCCTCCCTCCCTCCCCCTGTTTAATAATTATATTACTGAATGCACTCCTAAATAAGTTATTGTCATTTTTGCAGGCTGCACCTGTGGCAGAGAGAACAAAATTATTAGGCAAGCGAAAAGGTAAGCATCAATATTTGCATGTGCTCATTATTTAGAGATTAGCTAATTGAAACATACATGTTTTTATAGCAATAGTTTGTTTATTGTTATCAGAAATTGGACCTGTATATGTCCCTCTATGATGAGTAATGTCCAACTCCTGGATGTGTAATTTATTTTTAGAGCTTATATGGTTTATTTTGACCTGTATCAGCGTTTCTCATTCTGTATCAGAATATGGTTTGAATTGTTTTGCTTTCACTGTTATGTTTTTCCTTATGAGCTAAGCCAGTGTTTGGATATATTGGCATTTGACCTTGATGAGACTTATTAGTTACAGACACCATGTCTTCTCAAACACTTCAATTGCTTGTTCGTGAATTGGTGATCGTTGGGTACATAAATGTCTTCAATTTCTCATTCTATCTGTGTAAAGCTCGTTAGGTTAGTTATTTGACCTTGATGAGACTTATTAGTTACAGACACCATGTTCTCTCAAACACTTCAATGGCTTATTCGTGAATTGGTGATTCCAGGGTACATAAATGTCTTCAATCTCTTATTCTGTGTAAAGCTCGTTAGATTAGTTGCTTATGTACTGACATTCGTTTGGCTTCTTTCCCTATTGTCCTATTAGGAGCCGTCGGCGGGCAGCCCAACTTGGAAGATCATCTTATAGAAGCACCTGAAGAGTTTGACAGTAAGTTATTAATTGGCATATGCATTATATTTATCAAGATTAATTACAAGAGAAGGGTTTTGATGGATTCAGAATTTGTATTGTGGTGTCAGCTGAATCAGGTATGAAGAGAAATGTCCGGGGTCCAACGCTTTTACCACACGTCTTCAATACAAATAATATACATCGCAAGGTGATAGAGTACAACGAGCATGGCCAGCCAATAGGGCAGTTCTCTTCTGAGCTAGCCAGTTTCATGGGTGTTTTGGCACGCCAGATGGTTCCAATAGTCCATGAAAAATGGAAAACAGTCCCAAGCACTCTTAAAGAAGAGCTATGGAGGTGTCTGGAGGTACTTTTAAGTATTTTGAAAATTATTAGAGGTATATATATGTATGCATCTTATCTAATTTACTGAAGAAAAATACATGTGTTCTAGGCAAAATATGTGCTCGAAGCAAGTAGTAGGAAACTTCTCGTCAATGGCATTGGAGACAAGTGGAGGTCTTTTAAGAGCACTCTTACAAGGAAATATGTTCTCCCATTCAAGGAGGAGCCTGATCGTCTGATCCACCCTCCTCCAATGTATAGATTCATTAAGCAAGAGCATTGGGATGAATTTGTTAAGTCCAGGCTGAATGATGCATTCCAGGTTTGTATTATCAAGTCAAGTACATATGTTGACTCATGCATTTTTATCTAACTCTTTTGCGCCTCTATGTTATATATATGCTAACCGTTCGTGTAATGGTGGTTAATGAGTTCTAGGCCCTCCATGAAGCACAATCAGAAAGGCGTGGAAAGAACATTTATCCTCACCGGTTAGGCCGGACAGGTTATGCCGGTCTGGTAGAAAAAATGGTATATTTTCATTTATATAAAGTTTGAATGATAATATTTTGGAATCACTGAAGTCAAATTTTCCTCTTTTTAACATTGGTAATAGATAAAAAGTGACGGGGTTACCCCTGAAGAAATTGATAGGTGTGTTTTATGGAAGAAAGCACGCCAGAACAAAAACGGGGAGTATGATGATGATGTTACCAGAGAACAGGCTGAGATTATCGTAAGTTGAAGAAAGATGCTAGAAAGAGATCCTTTGCATATCATATAATGCTATATGCTCGGAAGGTATTCTAATCGTCTAAATTGTCATCTATGCAGGATGAATTGAAAAAGCAAGTTGACAATGGGTCACTAGTTTGTGATGGAAACATCGATGTGCTAACTATGGCTTTAGGAACTCCAGAACATTCTGGGCGAGTGAGAGGCGGTGGAAAGTTTGTAAGTCAGTCGACCTTCTTTCGGAAGCCTAAACGTCAAGGCCTTAAAATTGCTGATAAATTGCATGAACAACGAAAGCTGATTGAGAACAAGTGGCAAGAAGAGAGAGTGTCCCGTTTACGAGTGGAAGAGCAACTCTTGGATACTCAAAACATGGTCTCACGGTTAGAGGAGACGCTGACCAACTTCATGCAAAATGTAAGATTCTTTTTTCTTACATAGTATGCTCGACTCTTTTAGTAGTTGCCCTCACTATCCGTTCAAGGCTTCAGGAGATATCCATGCCTTTCAGGGAAAGTCACATCATTAACTTCTGACAAGGCAGTTTCCCATAACCCATAACAGCAATTTATATCCATTTTTGTGCACTTTGTGGTATTCTACGCATTATAGAATCATTCAAGCTATAGTATAGTTCTACACCTGTGCTTATTTACAATGTGCTTTTTAGATCTTTTTAATGCACTAGTTAAAATTTGATATTATTCTCGTCATTGTTAACAATCCTTGGGAAATGACCCTACTGCGCAGGGGAAGTCGCCGGCATTTATTTCTAACAAACTCCCCTTAATAAACTGTGGACTCGGTGTGTAATTATGCATTCTCTGATATGTCGTATATCAGGAATGTTACCTCTTTACTGTATTATATTTATTTTGTGTGTATGTATGAATCAGTCAGTTCTTGGTCAGTGCAGTGGAAAAATAATAAGTTATAGTTGGTGAATTGACATTACTTCTCTTTTATTAAGTCTTCACTTTTCTATGTAGTCTCTTTCTTTTTAAATTTTTGTTTTTGCCAAACTATGTTGTATAGGGGAAGGAGCTAGCATCAGTGTCCACTATGCTCCCCAGTAACAATAACGAAGATTTGGTATGTGAAGAGCAGTACCTACACTTTTCTGTGTAATTTCTCTTCTTTGAACTGCGTAATTTTTTAGTTTTCTATATAATCACTATTAACTTTCTGTTCTTGCCGAACCATGTTGTATAGGAGGGAGTTGGGCCTTCATCGACATCTACTATGGCCCCAGTAAAAAAGAATGGGAATTTGGTATGTCAAGTGCATAACATTCTTCCTCTTTGATCACCTCTCTTCTATTTTTGTTTTTAACTTTCCGTTCCATGTTGTATAGGGAAAAAAGCTTGCATTGACTTCCAATAGGGTCCCCATAAACAACAAAGAAAATTTGGTATGTCATATAATCTTCACTTCTCTAATAATCCCTCCCTCCCTTTTAAGTATCTTTTCTTACCAAACCATGTTGTACAGGGGAAAGGACCTGCATTGACTTCCACTAGGGAAATTTTGGTATGTGAAACATATTATCTTCACCTTGCGGTAAAATCATCTGTTTCTTAAATATCTGATCTTAAGTTCCTGTTTGACAAACATGCTGTATAGGGGAAAGGGCCTGCATCGACTTCTAACAGGGTCCTCCCGAAGAACAATGAAAAGTTGGTATGTCTTTGTGCTATTTTCTGGCGCTGTGATTGAGAAAATAGTTCGGAAGTCCTTTTCTTTCTCAATCTACACCAATGGTGTTACCTCTGTTCCTTAGTGTTAATCAAAATGTTCATGCTGTGTAGGGAAACTCTCCTGCATCATCTTCCGACAGAGCCAATTCAAACAACTACGAACCTTCGGTATGTTTTGTGCATCATAATAAATTCTGTCTTGTCAAAATAGTGCTTTTACCTTTCTCCACTATTCTATTTCTATTTATAGACATCAAGCAGTTCTCAGTCGAGGGTTTGGAGAAATGATGAGGAAAACTTACCTGTTGTTCAAGTAACTCCACCAAGGCATGTTGCCAGATCTGTGAAGGTAAGTCAAAGAAGATAAGTAATTTGATTAAGTCGATGGTTGTTTCAAATTCGAACTCAAGTGATACATTTCAGCCATCTCAGGTTCGTTGACTATGTTCAACGATTCCACTACCTGAAAGCTTAAACGTATATGTATGTAGCCAATGGCCCAATGTAAGGTATCACCAATGTCTTTCACAACTTCTTTACTCTTTAGGGCATTTACAGGCTAGACCTTAAGCATACATGAATATGGGAATTTCAACTTAAGTTTCTATAGTGTTGATGGTTCTCTTGCTGACGAATATCTACACGACATTCCGTGTGATTAGACTCACAGGAAGTGGCCTAAAGTATGCGTCAGTGGAAATTGGTTTCTTTTTTGGTCAAAAATCCATCTGGTATGGATAACTTATTTAATTTTCTTTTCTATTAGGATTCAAATGTCTCACCCTTCCAGAGGTTCTATAACAGAGCATCTCAAATAATGACTGGTAGCATTCCCTTCATATCAGTGCCAGTAGATTCCGCAGTCTTTGGTACAGATATGGAACTCTATCTTGACCTGGATGATGTCCAGTATATGTGCCATATGGAAGATTTGTCTGAGAATTGCGTCATGGCGTACATTAAGTGAGAACCCTTATCTTAAATGCATTTGTGAAACTATTAATGCTCTTACATCATAACATATCTACTGGTTTTGATTTTTCTAGGCACCTCCACGATATGTTAATGAAGAAAGGGATACAACACAAATATGAATTTATAAACCCTGTATCAGTAAGCGCTGCAAAAGATGCTGATTTGTCAAAAATAATAACTTCAAGATTGATGAATACAAATTGCGAATGGGTTTTTGTTCCTGTCAATTCAGAGTAAGTTTGATATGTTCAGTTATTTCAATTTACTGAATGTGATGGTATATACAAACTACTTATCACCTCTTTAATTGTAGTGGGGCTCATTGGCTTCTTGTCGCAATAAATATGGTGGCTATGAGTTGCTATTGGCTGGATCCATCGGGGCTCCCAACTCGATATAACATCAAACCATTTGTCACTATGTAAGTGTTTCAGGTTTTACCAATTTTATGTTTACTGCTGTTTGGTACTAACTATATTTGAATCTGTTTATTTTAAAGTGGTCTGAAAGGTTTGCACAAAGATGGAGTGAGGAGGTCATCACCAATTTGGTATAATATCAAGGTAATTGAGTTATGTGTAAAAATCCTCAGTATATACAGTGTTCACATATTGACACTGTCTCACTATGATTCTTACAGTGCCCAAAACAGAAAAATAGTGTGGAATGTGGGTTTTATGTCATGAAGTTTATGAGGGAGATAATTGATGACCCAAACATGTTTACAAGGAGTGAGGTGAGAACCTTCAGCTTCTACGTGTTATTTATATCAGTTTTTCAGTCTTTGTCGGCCTTCTTACTTGCTTTTAAAATTTTGCAGCCTTTCCCTAAATCTACATATGAGCAGGATGAAATCGATGAAGTGAGACTTGAGTGGATTCAAACAGTAGAGTCGTATGTTTAGTTACAAGTATGTATCAGTTTATATATATATATATTTGGATGTAAGGAACATGCATTAAACTAAGCAAGAGAAATTACATTGTTTGCATTACAGACATTCTTAAGAAAAGTTACTTTCTTACTTATATTCCAATACCTAGAGTCTATTTCCTGATTATCAAACCTATTCAAGTATTTTGCTATTTTATCTGCTAATTCATTATAGTCTTTTTTGATATAATAATAAGAAGAGGCAAAAGAATTGTTGATGTCCAAAGCTTTAAGAAGAAAAGCTTTACTTCTCCAATTTACAACAAAATTTCTTCTTTTCATTCCATTTATATCGTTAAGATTGTCGTTTAAGAAGATTTTATTATCTAGCTCATTGTTTCTTGCCTATCTTGTGGCTTCTCTGCAAGCTCTTGCTTCTGTTTCATCGGAGCTAGAACATCTTCCCGTGTCACCTGCAAAGTTATAAACCAAACCATCATTTTCTATCAAATCCATGGCAAAAGCAAAAAAAAATTGTATTCTTTTTATAGTTAAGATTATTGTTGTCAACTGTACTAACAAACCTACAACAACCAGGGTGAACATTCAATGGTTGAGTTTTTATGATTTTCCCTACTCAAATCACTATTTTTAAGACAGTGGCTCAACTCTTTTTTCAAGGTTATCTGATCATCTGGACTGGGTTCAATGTCATCAAATACTACTATACATTTGTACTTCCAGATAAACCAGAGAACATAAGCATAAGCTTCCCTGTTTTCTTTTTCTTCGAGCCACAATACATCAGTTTTTAAAATCTAAATTAGCTCCTTTATAGAAAGCAAAAGTGTTTGCGGGTAAAAACGATCTGTGGGAGTTTCTGGTAAAAAGTGGTGGAGGCGGCAAGTGCTCGAAGTTGCAAATCGTCTGAACCTGTAAACAAAAGCACTGTACGGGAGTACTTTGAGTTCGAGAGACTAATGTGTAAGACCCAAGCCTAAACCAAGACAATGGCCGTTCCAGGTTCAATTCGGTCACAAGAGGAGGTGAAGGGTCGGTCTATAGAAAGGGAAGCTGAGATTGTGTGGAGATCAATGGAGATTGATCGGTTGGTGATGTGATGTATTGAACTGCTGTGAAGATGATTCCCTGTGTAAACGAGAGAATTCTTCTAAAGGTGTTTGATAATTGACAGTGATGAGTTTGACTTGTATGTCGAGATTAAGTTTGGTTAACCGTTCTTATCAAATCATAGGTTTCAGAAATCTATTTATTGCAGCACATCGATCTCCTGTAAGTGGTGACAGTACGACTTACCACAACTCTCATCGTGGATGTACCTCACATCGCACGTGATGTAGGCCGCCAGACCAAAACCCTATTGATATCCCCCATGTGACATGAATTGATGTCTCACATGTGAGTCTGTTTTGCAGACGTGAGTGGTCAACCTTTGACCTAAGAATATGAGTCTGATGAAACGAACGAAGTTTAAGATTGTGATGGATGAAGCATGGAATGTTGAAACAGTAACATGCTCTGCAGACCATCAATGTTTTTTTTTTTTTTTTTTGATGTTTGCCTCCTCCTGAAGATTATGAATAATTTCAACCGGAGGATTTAAAAGCATTCTTTGAGTTCTAGCTAATTTAGAAAGACTATCGGCTATTTTATTTTTTTCTTTTGGAACATAAGAGCATCTCCAAAGACATGACTACTTAATAAATGTTTTATGTCTAAAATTAAGTTATGCAATCTCCAATCGATATCGAGTATGTCCATTGACAAGCTTTGCGTCTGGCTCAAAAACCACCTTCTCTAGATTCTTTTTCTAATGCCCATTTCATTGCTTCCCATAAATCCTTGCTCTCCTGCTTGCTGGGACTTGACAAGTTTAAGTAGATGCATTTCGTGCCTTGGTGCGTACAACATGCTCAACCAAATCAATTAAGTCAAGCCAGTTACTCATCTTCAAATTAAAACCAACATCCCATCCAGTTCGTCCAAGCTTAGCACCAGCCTGTCAAGCCTAGTTTCTCCATCTTCTCATGCAGATTAGGTCATTGATGACCGTGGAATTATCCAATACGTAGTGTTAAAGACTTGGCCATCTTGAAAGTATTTTGCTTGGAGAGAGGCGAGACAGAGATAGAGGTGTTATCGACTTAATCTCCATGCGATTTTGCAAGGAGGTGTTGAATAGATGAAGATCCTGAATCCCGAGACCTCCTTCTTCTTTAGCAACTAATTAGATGTTTACAATCAATGTTTGAATTAGGTCATCTGATGACTAGAGCCTTATTGTCTTGCTCGAGATACATGCAATAAATACCAATATCGAGAGTCCTCAAAATTTTCATGTTGAAAGTGTTTAAAAGGAAAGTAAACTTGATCGGGATTCGAGACGTAAGGAGCGTAATCGTACCTTGATCAATGTGAGATTGGTTAGGGCTCAACTATATTCCAAGATATATGTTCTACCTTAAATACTTCCTTTGTTCTATATTTGTTCCAAACTTTTTGAACTTCTTTTCTTATAACATCGCATCAAAATTATCTTTTTGAAAAAAAGTTTTCGGGTTAACTTGGAGTAGGCTAGTGTAATGAGGAAAATTCGATAGCGGCTTCCATTACTGAGAGAATACAAATTTTCCAGGTGTGGTGTTCAAAGTCGGACTAGGTCCCGGGTTTTTGCATTTGCGGTTTCCTCGTTAACAAAATTCTGGTGTTTGTGTTATTTCTTTCCACATTATATTTTCTATATAATTGAAATATCACATATTGTTGTGTTGTCGCGTAAAAGTTCAATCAATTGTGAATCCAACCTTTGGTTGTTGATTAAATTGATTGACACTTGGATATTGGTTTTCGATACCGTCCAAGTTGTTTCTTATATTAATCAGGCTCACGGATTTCCATATGTTTGATTTGCTGATTACGTTAAGAAACTGAGATATAACTCTTTGATATACTTTTCTTAAGATTGAGTCTGACTGTCTAGTTGATTCTCTTGGAAGTATATTGAAGTTCATCCACACAGACTGCTAAACGAAATATTGGGTGTGGTTGTTAGACCCCCGCTTTTTCAATTGGTATCAGAGCAGGCAAACACGTTTAGGACCTCATAAGTCCGTGTTTGTAGCGATTTGAGTCTATGGACAAAAGTGCTATCTATATAAACGTACCACCAGTCTTCGATGGCTCGAATTACCTATGGTGGAAAATTGTTATGCGTGCATTTTTTCAAGCGCGTGATTTTCAATCATGGGTTTATGTTGTTAATGGCTATGATCCTCCAATGGTTACAAAAGAAATCATTCTTTTCCTTTGATAAACTCTTTTAAGTACTATCAGCAAGTTACTCCTGATACTATGTCATTCTCAAATTACTTGATTCCCTTAGCTGATCTCACCCACAACTAAGAGTTGCTACGACCCAAAGTCGAAGACTTGATAAACCAATCTGTCTCACACAGAAAAGTCTATTGAATAGATAAATCTGTCTTCCACAGATAAACCTATGAGTTTTGTTCCGTCTTTTGATAAATCAAGGTGAACAGGAACCAATTGACATACCAAACTTATATTCTCGAAGAACAACCTAGAAATATCAATCACCTCACAATAATCTTAATCGTATGGTAGCGAAACAAGATATTGTGGAATCACAAACGATGAGACGAAGATGTTTGTGACTACTTTTTATCATGCCTATCGGAGATAAATCTCGAGAAAATCTTAGAGAAGATAGTACTCAATCACGATAGAAAACAACAAGATCAGAACACGCAACTACAGAGAAAATAGTTGGGCATGGCTTCACAATTCCAATGAAGTCTTCAAGTCGTTAACCTACATGGTTTTAGAAAAGCCTAAGGTTAAAGGAGAATCGACTCTAGTCGCAACTAGTATCACACATGAGGTGTGGGGATTAGGTTTCCCATTTGCTAGAGTTCTCCCTTATATAGTCTTCAAATCAGGGTTTGCAATCAACGTTACCTTGGTAACAAAGCATTCAATATTCACCGTTAGATGAAAACCTGATTAGACTCAAGCTAATATCTTTCAACCATTAGATCGAACTTAGCTTGTTACACACAAATGAAAAGTGACTTCATTTAGATATGAGTAACCGTATCTAAACGTGTACACCTTTGTTGGCTCAACAATAGTTAACCGAAGATAGCCATAAGAACACTTTCATATCAACCTTATTCATCTTAACCATAACTAGTTCAAATGACTCAAATGAAACTAGTTCTAGAGTTGTTCAATTGTTTATATTCTCATAGAAGTATACAAGACACGATTGAAGCAAAATCGATGTTGATTCACTCGATTCATGAACATTATAGCCACGGTTTGCAAAAGATTGCATTCCTTAATATATAAATGTATTAGTTCATGAAATAACCGATTTTAGAACATAATCCACTCAAGTATGCAAACAGGTAAGGATACCTAAGTAGCCGGACTAAGTTTGGATTCACCAGTACGTGAACTTGTACGCATACCACAAACTCAGTAAAGTCCCGGAACTTGAACCTCACGCCAGTACGCGTACTGGTGTTGATGGTGGTTTTTTGACAAGGGCAAATCTTGTAAAAATCGCCTCTGAACCTATATCAGAGACATCTATAATTATATATATGTACTAGGGTTTTACCCAGCTGAACTCTCGGTATTCTATATATGTTTATAAATATGTATAAATTCCTGAACCGGCATCAAAATTATAGATTCGTACTTCTACATTATATTCCGCGAGAGAATTGAGAATGTGTATCCATCTAATGGCTATACTGGCCTTGAATATGCCTGCAAGATTTTAGAGCTTCACTCGGATGAACTCTCATTATTTCAAGCACGACCGTACAAATTGTCATGCATTGATCAGTCTACACTGATGGTGCAAATTATAAATATTTAGAATAATCTACAACGCTATTTTGAATAAAAGTACTAACAAAAGTACACTATTTGGAATATTACTTCGAGTCGCAGAACTTCCACGGCTGAATTCCTCTAGTATGTTCTGTATGCTACAAATGAAGTGCTAGTGCCAACATGGCATCACTCCATAACCAGGCCGTGGACATTAACTCCCTAGCTAGCCAACTAGCTAGCCAGGCCATGACTTCCTAATATCTTAGCCTGACTATGTCATTGGCCACGACATTCCTATCCCTAGATAGCCAACTAGCTAAGGCCGTAGCCACCAGTTCCCTAACTAGTCACGACCTCCTAGTCTAGCCCAACCGGCCATGGCCACCTTGTCTTGGCCATGGCCTCTTTACCCCTTAGCCTATTGGCCATGGCTATCTTATATGTTAGCCTAGCTTCCTATCTAGCCAACTAGCTAGTTAGGCCACGACCTCCTTGTCTTCAGGCCCGGCCTAGCCATGTCTCGCCTAGCCTAGCCATATAGCTACAACCTCCTTGCCTCCTAGTTTGGCCTAGCCTAGCCTCTTAGCTAGCCTCTTAGCTAGTCAGGCCATGGCCTCGCTATCTCCCGGCTGGGCATATCTAGTGGCCACGACTACCTTATCCCTAGCATATCTAGCCATGGCCTCCCTGTCTACCGGCCTGGCTAACCATGGCCTCCTTGTCTACCGGCCTGGCTAACCATGGCCAAGGTTTCCTGCCAGCGGGCCTAGTCTGGCTTCTAACCAGCCACAACCTCCTTGCTAGCCGGCATAGCCTGGCCTAATCACAGCAACGACCTCCCTATCTCCTCGCATGGCATAACCATGAAACGACCTCCTATCCTCTTGGCATAGCCAAGCTAGTAGCCACTGCTTCCTTATCTTCCGGCCTGGATAACCATGACCACAACTACCTTTCCTCCTAGCCTGTCCATGTCTTTGGCAACGACCTCATTGCTTCTCGGCCTAGTACCCATGCCGACTCGTCTAGCTAATCGATTAAGTCGCGCCCGCGCCACAACTTAACTAGCTATTAGCTTGGTATTGGCACTTTCATGTATTATTATGGCTAGCTATTTTCAATGCCATCTTATGGCGGATTCATTATTATCCACGCATACCCTTGGATCGAGTTGTCTCTTCAAGCTATGTCGACAAAGCCTGGCTAGCTTAGGCTATCAATCAGTCAGTATCATGACAATCTAGACAATACTCGAAACAAATCCATGATTCCTACGAGAAATCAAAACACGCTACATGGGGGAATTATTCATGGGTATTGGTCTGGTGATTTACAACAACATGCAGCGTGGCAACATCCCATGATAAGGAAGTTACAAGTAGTGGCAACGGTTGAGAGCGGTTAAAGGAAGTGGCTAAGTAATTGAGTAATGGTTTACGGGTTTCCAGAAACTTCCCTAACATAATGGGCGTATCCATACCATTATCCCACTATCTCCATATCTCTATCTCTCCACAACCTCCACTACATACGAGAAAACATTGGGTGTTCCCTACAATTATAAATAGACCACCTTGTCTATTCAGAAGATAAAACAAGCTTACCATTCCCAAGCTCTTCTTCTTCCATAGTTCAATAACCTCACACCCAATTCAATCACCACTGATTTCCTCAAACTTCTTGGTGTAGGCTCGTTTTGTACGATTTTGATTTTCTAACCTAAAGAAAGTACTTTTACAGTACATTGTTTTACCTTGGAGCGATTTTTGGGTATTAACAACTGGTATGCGTACTGATTTCCCGGACCTTGACTAAACCAATCAGTACGCGTACGGGTATGCATACCTTGGATTACACATATGAAAGTACGCATACTGTGCTTATATCCAATTATTCTAAACTCCCATTTCAATCATTGAAACTTTCTCGGAAGACGGGAATAACTGTCTCGTACAAACTATTAGCTTCAAAGCAATTTTCAAGTGATCGAATGATCAATACGAAACATTTCGAATCTTCATCAAATGACTGTCTCACACAAATCATGTAAGATGTTACCAGGTGATTTTCACATGATCATCTTTTGACTTTCGTCAAGAATATAAGATGAACTTGGTTAAAGTGAAAGCTTACCAACACATATTTCGAGAAATATGTAAGCGAGGTAAACTCAGCTCAAAATATCAAATGTGTATAATTGAAGTCTATATAGCCATACGACTTTTGTCTCAAATAGGAGATAGAGTAGATAGACTTTTGAGTGATAGATGAGCTCAAGTTTCCACATACCTTTTGTTGATGAAGTTCCACAAGCTCCCCTTATTAGTTCTTCGTCTTCAATCAATGAACGCCGTGAAGTATAATGCTCAACTACACTTTCTATCCTAATCCGAGACTTAGCTATAAGTAGACTAGAAATCAAGACTTATAGTTTTGGCAACTAAACTTGACAACAAGCTTGAGATAGAAACGCTTGCGAGTTTGACCGAGCAGTGCTCTAACAAAATGTACGAATGAGATTCGATTGAGTGTTTCAAGTGTGCCCTCACGGTCATTGGAGAAGTGTAAGAATTCACATAGGCTTTCAGTCAAGCACGTTACCTACTAATTTCTCACACGTAGTGAAACTGTTGATCTGAGAAGAGATGTCAGTCAAAGGATTGGTCATGATAGAGGCTCTATCGAAACGCCACCTAGCTCCGTCGTCAATTCATTCGAAAGATTGTAATTGTAATCAGGAGTTGTTGAATCTGACCCATCTTTGAAGGAGTGAGCTTGCGTCCGAGAGATCAATCTCCCAATGTGGTCGCCAATTTGTTTGTGGGTAAAAACGACCTACGGGAGTTTCTGGTAAAAAGTGGTGGATGGGAAAATGCTCACTGAAGCAGGTGATCGAAGTTACAAATCGTCTGAACCTTTAAGCAAACGTACTGCACGGGAGTACTTTGAGTTCGAGAGGAAAAATAATAATAAAATAATAGAGAAACCGTGAGGGCGGGCCCACACGGCTAGCCAGCCGGCTATACCACCGGTTCTAGCCGACCCTCCCATTTTTTTCTTATTATTATTACTAACATTTTTTTTCTTTATTTTTTTATATAACAAGTGCCGCCAGGGGCTTTTATTAAAGAGAAAAAGTATTATTCAGGAACGACTGGGAGTCGAACCACAAGATGAGGCCCTACGCCTTTTTGAATAATAATACCAAGCATATGAAAAAGAGAACCACCCACTTTGTTATTGACATCATAGCTAGCTAGGCAGTTCTTCAATATTTTTAAAAAAACAATTACATCTTCTCCTAATTCACCCAGAGTTGAAGCGACTAAGACCCCAAACTCGTACCCATGGGTTGTACATATATTTATCTAAATACTTGGTACGTTTGCGAATGATGGTTGCTGAGATAGCCTGTACAAGTATTAAATTTCCACTACTTGTGAACGGTGAAACCACGGTGACATCAAAGCATGTGTCCTTCCCATTCTCCCAATTGTAGACAAGTACATACGCAGGGCGATGAGATGTTCCATCAGACAGAAAGCCCAATGTGGCTTCTTTCCTCGCTGCGACCCCTGCCTTGTAGCACATGTCGGCTAGTGCATCTCGGGCGAAGTCGTGCCTAAATTTAAGGCCCACATCACTCGCGCAATCAAGAGCATGGTCACCATATATGTCCATGTCTCTGCCACAACACGGACAAACGCAAGTGGTCCCGCAATCATCATGACTTGTCTTTCTACCATCATGAGAAATATTGAAATAATATTATTTTGATATTTTTAATAGTGGTCTTTCCATCACTATTAAGAGTTTCATTCAAACTCAAATTCTTCATACAAGGATGAAATAATGCTCGATGGACCATCAGAAAATACCAAAATTCTTAGGATTGGTCCGCGGACAGCATGGCGACACCGGCATGCCTCCATGACTGGTCATGGTCGACCCTTTGGCTTGCAGAAGCCGGTCCCACCTCTTTTGATGATTTTTGACCTAATTAATCATCCAGAGTCCATATTTGGTTCAAACTCCTTTCTGCAACTGGGAATGGTCATCCATACACCATCATATGATCCCACGACCACCAAGGGCCGGTTTCACACCTCTTGGCCGGTCTCTGTCTTTCCATAATTAGGTTTTACTACCTATTTCTCTTTCAAGCACAATTTCAACTGAAAAGACGAGGGTACCCAAATATACCTCAATCGAAAGTGATTGTCTATGGACTAAGTCGAGACAATACAACTAATCGGTTCACACTTCATGTGATCATCTATGGATACGAGATCGAGACAATACACCAACGAAGTATGTTTACTTGATAAAAGGTTTGGACTTAACCAAACACAATAGGATTACTATCAAGTAAATAGGAATTAACGTTTGTGTAATTTACTTTAAATTATAATAACAACAATTATAATTATGAAAATAAAAGTAAATGACACAACAAGATTTTGTTAACGAGGAAACCGCAAATGCGAAAAACCCCGGGACCTTGTCCAGAATTGAATACTCTCGGATTAAGCCGCTGTACAAAATCAAACCAACTTCGTATAGTTGAGACCAAGCAACTAAACCTATAGTTCACCTTGTTCCGTCTGTATCCTCCAAATTGTAATAAGTCACGTACTTGGAACAATTCCTTTGGTTCGTATTCCAAACAGTAAAGGAGCAACAAATATGTTTGGTAACAACTCTTTTCAACCAAGTGATGTGAGTTCGACAAAAGGATCTTCCGTTTATCACAATAAACTCCTTTGTCAGGGACTTAGATCTATCTAATAACAACTACCAAAGTAATTGTCTAGATTTTGCAATCAATACTTTGAATCACAAAGAATTGTATTGATGCCGATCTACTCAACTAATCAATCCAATCTACCACAAGGATAAACCGATTATAGTTGGATCCTCTTTAACCGAAACAAGTATTGTGCACACCAAAGATTATGAACCAAAATAAGAAATCTTCTACGTCTTCAAATCTTCTTAGATCTTTAATAAACACCTGCACACAATCAACTTGAATGTCTTGTGATCAATCACGCACATAACGGAGTCTGTTAACAATGGATTATCACAAGACGTCTTTAGATCTACAAACAGTCTAAAGATCCCCGTCGAAACTTCGATCTAGTTTGAGTGAATCTTATATCAGAAGAGAATATTTTCAAGCATAAACAAACTAGGTGCAATCAAAGTTCAACAACCGTTAGTCAATCAAATCAATCGAAAACTAATAATAAACCGCAATTATCTAGTTTCCCACCAACGGTACTAATAGAGCTTCTCAATCCCAAAGAAGTCTTTAAACCGAGGGTCGTAAGAGATTTCGACTAATTAGGTTACTTTCCTCTCCGAATAGCATGCTCAACCAGTAACAACACAACTAGGTAGTTTTGTTGGCTCTGAGGATTAGTTTGCTAGAAATGCAAACTTTGATATTTATAGACCAAGGAAGTTTGGACACCAAGGGATTTCCAAAACCGAAAATATTCTCAAGATATGCAATATATTCCAGATTCGGTTTCCATAATTCCTGGAAATGCTTTGTCCAAACATTGACCGAAAATCTCTTAGAAAATCTCCAATTAGTAAATGCACATTACTAATTTTCATTTTCCAAAAATAAAATTAAAAACCTTAATTAAAAGATTCTCAACTTATTTTTCGATCCAGGATTTTTTCCTTTAGCTATTAAGGAATATCTTTGAACAATAAAAGATAAGCATTACTGTACATGTTCAAAGAATGTCGACATCATTACTTTGTAAGTCCTCTTTCATACTTACAATCTTAAAATCGATTTGCCACACTTCCAAACAAGTTTAGAATTGGTTCATCTGACTTTCAAGAACTATGTGATTGATCAAGAACACTCAATCACCAATCATGGGTTTCACGGTTCTACCAAAACAAGTTTCGGTTCTACCTCCATGTGATTACTGGATTTAGTCACAATAGCTTTCCAAAAATTCGGTTGACTAGGTACTAGGATCGGTTCCCACATATATATGGTATCTAACTTGTATTTGTTGCACATGTCCATAGGATCGGTTCCCAATGTCTAAAAACTTGTTGCACATGTTCATAGGATCGGTTCCCAATATCTAGAAACTTGCTGCACCTCATACAATAATCGATTCCCCTCTTGTGATAGATTGCACCTCTTACTAGGATTGGTTCCCCTTTGCCTAGAGTTGGTTATACCTATAATACTAAATCGATCATACCATCTCAGGTGATTACTTAAGATCGGTTTCACTAATAAAAGTCATACCAATACAAAAGTCAGGACTTTGTGAATAGTTTTAACAAGAACATAAACAGGTCATGAGCGGTTATACTAATCACACATATTGGTAGTTCAAAAGATATGCAATGAATAACAATACCAATAAGCATGGCGATTTCCCTTTCGATTCAAGAAACAAGTTCATGAATTTACTTCCTTTAAACGAATGTAAAACATTGTTTCCTAGGATGAAATCTTCACCTCATACCCATACATAATCACAATAGCATTCATACGATTATGTCGATGTCTTATATACAAAGTTTAATGGTTAAGCAATAAACCTCGCATTGTATTCCTTAATACTACGTCTAACTAGAGTATGATCATTCATGCTTCGCAGTTATGTTTTCAATATGCACGACTTGAAAGATACGTTAGGGAATGAAACCGTTCAAGTCAAATATCACTAACCTCAAGTGGAAGGATGATGTTGTCGATGTAGCTGCTTACCTCTTCACTTCTTCAAGTCTTCATAATACTTGTAATGTCTCATATCCTAATACTTTCAAGCTAACCTATACGAAGTTGACTCTAGTACATAATCAAGCGACTCTTTAAATGAGTTTTGATTCACTAAATATGACAACCAAACTTGACATACCAACGCTTGGTGGGTTTAACCGAGCTATGCTCTAACAGTCTCCCCCTTTGTCAATTTTAGTGACAAAACTCTTACATCATATGGATAAACAAATTACAAGAATTCATTACGCATACGCTTGGTTCCCGAATTCAACAACACAATAACCTGTATACATTCAATCCATAAATGCTGCTGTTGACATTATAATAACAAAGCTAATACTCCCCTAAAGGTAAGATAGGTAGATTTTATCATTCCGCACGTCTTTGTTATTCCTTTGTAGTCCATATAACTACAAATATCATATGATATGCTACTCCCCCTTAGTCTATGCTTTACTCTTTCGTTAGATAAACATTGAAGCACCATTGTCCTTTCCCTTAGTGATACCAATCAATATAAATCAATACCAGTATCACTTGTTTACTCCATATATTTATCCCTCTTTTTGTCACAAAATGACAAAGGTGCGAACAAATAAAGTACAAACCGAAAGGATCTTACAAATCTCACAAGACTTGCAACCTATAGAGTTAAGCACGAGGGTTCCACACACCATTTTTGATAACCAATATCAAAACTGAAACTACAAAGTAATTTTATTTTGATATGTTACCAAGGAAACAATTGCCCGAAGCAATATTCCCTAATAGTTTAGCAAACCAAAAATCGACTAAGCACCTTAGTTCCTTTGCTAAACCGATTGTACAAATACAATCGCTTGTTCGATAAGACCAAAATAAAGATAACTCTATTTTTCTCATCAGGTTCTAATTATCCATATAACTTAGACCTTTACCTTTCAAACAAGACAAGTACTAGGTTAGTTAACTAGCATTTCTTGTTAAGGCATTCGATTAGACTTGAATAACCGAAACCTCCACTTTGATAAGTCTAACTAAGATCAGAATTAACTTAGTTTCTCTTATCCGGAATCAAATTTCATCCCGAAAACCTTTTTCTTTCGTTAAGCCATAAACAATTCATACAAACCAAATAAATCAACTTGCATAATTATTCACCTCAACCGGAAGCAATTGAAACAACATAGACATTAAAGTACCGCAATTGCACCGAAATTTTGTAAGCCTAAACGATTGATACCAAACAATAAAGCAAGATAACAATAGTTTTTCTTAACCGGAAACAATTGAATCACACACACATCCATACACAAATAATGGAATAAAACATCAATTGTACCGAAATTTTGTTAAGCAAAAGCAATAAATATACGTAATAAACTCAGGCTTTTCTTAAACAGGAAAACGATTAACTAACAAAGTCGTTACCTCAAATTTCACATCCTTTTCTCCAATATGTTTGCATCTTCTTCCAGGGAGAACTGATACCGAAATATCATTATGTTTTCATCCTTATGCAAAACAAAAGAATAACAACAACCAACCTTTACCAGAGAAAGGTTGAAAACAGGTTTTTAACTATTGCGAGCAAAAGTTGAAAACCCCGAAACACATATGCTTTTATGCTAAACCAAATGATTCAACATATTGTGACTTTTTCACATATTGTTTCAATCGGAACCCCTCATGATCCTTTGATAAAGCCTACCAACATGGGCTAGAACTTGATCCCGCTAAACCAAAAAGTCACCCAAACCATAAGGGTTCACCACATACGAGATCGAATATTAAGGTCATGAAACCGAAATCAAACATCCCATACACATACATAACAATAAGATAAAGCATTCAAGCACATGCTATGTAAATATAAACTATCACAAGAAAAATTATAAATCAAATAATTTTATTCGTAATAAGATAGTTTTATTCATAATAGACCTTATTGAAAGAAATCAAAAGCTAATGTCTATTTTAATTGCAACTCAATTATTGGGAAGAACATTCTTTGTGACCAAGTGTTTTTTGACGCTCTTCTTCAATTTCTGATTCTTGGTTCCAAAACTCTGATTCAAATTTTTGAATTCCTTTAAGAGTTTCGGATCTTTTCGAGGGGTGATGGAATTGATCCGAGAAAGCCTGCTTGGATGTTTCAAAAGCCAGTCAAGTTGGTTACCATGATTTTCAAGATGAACAAGAAGAGACTTGTTGTTGGAATTTGGTGAAATTCTTTTAAAAACATCGTTGTGGGTTTGTCCCCCAATCATTTGACTTATAATCTTATCAGTTACAGCGTTAATACTTTTCATATCAACAAAGTCATCTCCTGCGATACATTCACAGATTTTGGTAATTATACACGGGAAACCGAGATGTCTCTTTATTCTTGAAGAAGAGATATAATCTGATATTTTTATCATTTGAATGACAATGATTCCACAGAGATCAATTTGAGAATCTTCTTTCAACAGGAAAAAGACGAATTCTGCAAACATCTTATCCCAAACTGACTTATCTCTTGTACTTGCAAATAGAGTTGCTAGAGCAAGTTTACTTAATACCCTAAGATGAATAGGTATATCTTTTGTTGGTAATCTACCATTTTCCCAGGTAATCTTATTTCCAATGAGCCATGTTGAAATGGTATCGTGTTCAATTTCAACTCCTGTAATCAAGTGATTATATTCCATATTGTACTCAATAGCATTTGAAACTGTCTTACGATCAACGTAGTAGATTCCTCGACCAACAAGAGTCACAAAGGTAAGATTTTTATGATCAACATTGTGTATATTAGCATAGAACACTCTTACCATATCAGGTGAATATTCTTCAAGATCAAAAAGATTTCCCCAGTTCCGATCTTGAACAAACTTCACATAATCCTTATCTTGGACATCTGGGTCAAACCTTTTTTCGGTAGTGAATCCCATTCCCTTGAGAGTTTCGTATCTCTTAAAGCAAAAGTTTTCAACGAAACGAGCAAATTCATGCTTGTCATCAATACTGTTAGGAAATCTGATCCTATCAATATCATCAATCCTGACCCGATCATCAGCGGATTTGGTTCTTGATTTTCTTTTTCCCATACTTGCGAAAATATGAAGAACCCTAGTTACGATTTTGACCAATCTTCCCCAATATGTTTGAATACATAGCAAGAGATTATCTTTTATAGGAATAATTGATATTGAAAATCGGAAATAACTAGTTTTAGGAAATCTTATCAAAATCGGAAACCGAGACTTGTGGGGAAACAATTTCGATTTTATATCTAGGTCTTGCTTTTGGAAAATCGGTTTTCCATGGACTGGATCTTTATTTCAGATTGATTCCATGCTTTTGTCCAAAAGTCTGTTTACTCTTTTATTACCAAAATTTGATAATATCACTTGAAATTTACTCAAGAATTTACTAGAGTATGCTGAGATAAATTTGAACAAAATATGATATTTATTAAAAATACCATCAGAATCATAAACCCTGTAATAATTCAAAAGATCACCTGCTTCATTAAAACAGTTGTGAGGTGTATGAAGCAATCCATTGTTAATAGAATTATTAACTGAAAACTCATTCCTTGTAGGATTACAAATTTTCCAAAATCGCATCTTAGACGGTGATACATTGACAGTCTTATGTAATTCTGAGAGGAATCTTATGCATTTTCAAGATACAACTTGTCTCATAGAGAGTATTGTACCATTGTTACTAAGCATGTTAGTATCCAGGACAATGATATACAATTCTATGATATCCCACTGATTATGTAAGTCTCTCAAGATATACATGGACATAATTCCAATCCCTAAAACATTTAGGAACAAGAGTATTACATACTTCATCCGGGTCTTCCACCACAAATTTTTGAAGTAGTCAAATCCTGCCATTACGTTAACTGAATCGACCATTAGATTCAATTTCTTATAGGTTGGATCGCACCAAACACAGATTGTTAGATCTTTTCGTGTTTGCCTTCTCTGATACCAATTGAAAAGACTAGGGTACCCAAATATACCTCAATCTAAAACTTTTCCACCTATAAGTCCTTTCTACGAAAGTGATTGTTTATGAACTGAGCCGAGACAATACAACTAATTGGTTCACACTTTGTGTGATCGTCTATGGATACAAGATCGATACAATACAACAACGAAGTATGTTTACTTGATAAAAGGTTCGGACTTGACCAAACACAATAGGATTACTATCAAGTAAATAGGAATTAACGTTTGTGTAATTTACTTTAAATTATAATAACAACAATTATAATTGCGGAAAATAAAAGTAAATGACACAATAATATTTTGTTAACGAGGAAACCGCAAATGCAGAAAAACCCTGGGACCTTGTCCAGAATTGAATACTCTCAGGATTAAGCCGATGTACAAAATCAAACCAACTTCGTATAGTTGAGACCAAGCAACTAAACCTATAGTTCACCTTGTTCCGCCTGTATCCTCCAAATTGTAATAAGTCACGTACTTGGAACAATTCCTTTGGTTCGTATTCCAAACAGTAAAGGAACAACAAATATGTTTGGTAACAACTCTTTTCAACTAAGTGATGTGAGTTCGACAAAAGGCTCTTCCGTTTATCACAATAAACTCCTTTGTCAGGTACTTAGATCTATCTAATAACAACTACCAAAGTAATTGTATAGATTTTGCAATCAATACTTTGAATCACAAAGAATTGTATTGATGCCGATCTACTCAAATAATCAATCCAATCTACCACAAGGATAAACCGATTATAGTTGGATCCTCTTTAACCGAAACAAGTATTGTGCACACCAAAGATTATGAACCAAAATCAGAAATCTTCCACGTCTTCAAATCTTCTTAGATCTTTAATAAACACCTGCACACAATCAACTTGAATGTCTAGTGATCAATCACGCAAAGAACGTAGTCTGCTAACAATGGATTATCACAAGACGTCTTTAGATCTACAAACAGTCTAAATATCCCCGTCGAAACTTTGATCTAGTTTGAGTGAATCTTATATCAGAAGAGAAGATTTTCAAGCATAAACAAACTAGGTGCAATCAAAGTTCAACAACCGTTAGTCAATCAAATTAATCGAAAACTAATAATAAACCGCAATTATCTAGTTTCCCACCAACGGTACTAATAGAGCTTCTCAATCCCAAAGAAGTCTTTAAACCGAGCGGTCGTAAGAGATTTCGCCTAATTAGGTTACTTTCCTCTCCGAATAGCAGGCTCAACTAGTAACAACACAACTAGGTAGTTTTGTTGGCTCTGAGGATTAGTTTGCTAGAAATGCAAACTTTGATATTTATAGACCAAGGAAGTTTGGACACCAAGGAATTTCCAAAACCGAAAATATTCTCAAGATATGCAATATATTCCAGATTCGGTTTCCATAATTCCTGGAAATTCTTTGTCCAAACATTGACCGAAAATCTCTTAGAAAATCTCCAATTAGTAAATGCACATTACTAATTTTCATTTTCCAAAAATAAAATTAAAAACCTTAATTAAAAGATTCTCAACTTATTTTTCGATCCGGGATTTTTTCCTTTAGCTATTAAGGAAAATCTTTGAACAATAAAAGATAAGCGTTACTGCACATGTTCAAAGAATGTCGACATCATTACTTTGTAAGTCCTCTTTCATACTTACAATATTGATTCCGATTTGCCACACTTCCAAACAAGTTTAAAATTGGTTTATCTGACTTTCAAGAACTATGTGATTGATCAAGAACACCCAATCACCACCAATCATGGGTTTCACGGTTCTACCAAAACAAGTTTCGGTTCTACCTCCATGTGAGTACTGGATTTAGTCACACTAGCTTTCCAAAAATTCGGTTGACTAGGTACTAGGATTGGTTCCCACATATATATGGTATCTAACTTGTATTTATTGCATATGTCCATAGGATCGGTTCCCAATGTCTAAAAATGTGTTGCACATGTTCATAGGATCGGTCCCCAATATCTAGAAACTTGTTGCACCTCATACAAGGATCGATTCCCCTCTTGTGATAGGTTGCACCTCTTACTAGGATCGGTTCCCCTTTGCCTAGAGTTGGTCATACGTATAACACTAAATCGATCATACCATCTCAGATGATTACTTAAGATCGGTTTCACTAATAAAAGTCATACCAATACAAAAGTCAGGACTTTGTGAATAGTTTTACCAAGAACATAAACAAGTCGTGAGCTGTTATACTAATCACACATATTGGTAGTTCAAAAGATATGCAATGAATAACAATACCAATAATCCTGGCGATTTCCCTTTCGATTCACGAAACAAGTTCATGAATTTACTTCCTTTAAACGAATGTAAAACATTGTTTCCTAGGATGAAATCCCCACCTCATACCTATACATAATCATAATAGCATTCATATGATTATGTCGATGTCTTATATACAAAGTTAATGGTTAAGCAATAAACCTTGTATTGTATTCCTTAATACTACGTCTAACTAGAGTATAATCATTCATGCTTCTAAGTTATGTTTTCAATATGCAAGACTTGAAAGATACGTTAAGGAATGAAACAATTCAAGTCAAATATCACTAACCTCAATGGGAAGGATGATGTTGTCGATGTAGCTCCTTACTTCTTCACTTCTTCAAGTCTTCGTAATACTTGTAATGTTTACATATCCTAATACTTTCAAGCTAACCTATACGAAGTTGAATCTAGAACATAATCAAGCGACTCTTTAAATGAGTTTTGATTCACTAAAATATGACAACCAAACTTGACATACCAACGCTTGGTGGGTTCAACCGAGCTATGCTCTAACATCAACAATGATTAAACAACAACTAATCATCCTTTCACCAACTGCTATGCAAGGGAGTTTGGTAAATGCTCAGTCTAGCATCTGGATACTACATGGTCGCTCCATCACCCATGTAGCTGGCCTCTACCATTAATTGATTGATCCTCAATTAATCATCCCTTGATCATAATTAGGGTTTTCAATCGAATGCTCTGTATAGCATTATTTTGAATAGGTTCAAACACCAATATTAATATTGATACAACAATTAGTATTTTATTTAGTTTTACTACCAATTATTCATGGATCTAGTAGTATTTTCTCTGACTAGCAATACTTTCTCCAATCATTAATGCACCACCTGTCAATGCCCTATAAATCGAGTGTGTGAGAGAGAAGAGAATCTTGCATGTTGCTTGTATTTCCAACTTAGTGATAATTTTTTTGGATCACGATGTAAATTTTGGGTAATTAGATAGGTTTTGGGAGAAAATATAAATAGGTTTTGGGACAATGTTGGGGGAAGGTCCTAACATAGCGAGTCCCAAGCCAGATTTTGGGTTACTATGAAAGTTATAAGATAACACTGCCAATAAGATATGTTTTGATTTATTAATCTTTTTGTTTTTTTGAGTTATGATGTATATTTTTATTTCAGGTCACAACTGTTTTGGGGTAAAGACTGATTCTGCTGAAAATGGTGAATTTGGGTGTGCCGCCGATAAACGAATCTAAACCCTAAACAAATGTATTACACAAGAGTACTTTAGATTAGAGAGATCAATCTGTACAATTCTTCCTAAACCAAGAAATGACCGTTCCACCCTTGCTTCAATCACAAAATGAAAGAGAAGGGTTGATCTTAGGTAGGGAAGCAGAGAAGGTGTTGAGATCGGAATGATGAATTCTGTGAGGTGTGGTTATTTTATGACTTGTATCAGAATATAGATCTTGCTGGCGGAATATAAGTTATAAGTTCTTGGTGTTTTCTGGATACTTGCGTTAATCCAAACAAGTTTTTTAAAATAGATTGAAAATCTATTTATACAAGTAAGAGTCGTATACACACACTAATCTCATAGGAAGTGGAAGTAGTTGAGTAATGGAGAAGTGTGGATCGTGTAAAATGATGGAAACCATGTCCATATTATGAAGGGAAAACTGTTTGGTTTTACACCCACTACCTCTCTACCGCCACTAACTATCCACCTTTCACGACACTTTCACATAATGGGCGTGTTGCTCACCGCATGTTGTAAACTGCCAGACCAATACCCTGATGAACATCCCCCAGTTTGTGACATGTTTGATGTCTCGAGTATTTTCATAGAAAAATATGCAGCAGGTTGCTGAGTGGGTCTTGTTTGCAAGACCTAATTATTTTGACCAATTGGTGAGTACAACACTAGAATCAACTAGTGAGTTGCTTTATACTAGTAGACAATCTATTTAGGAGCATTGTATTGATTTAAAAACGAGGTACTTGATAGTAGAAGCACCATACTAATTCTGAATGTATATTTTTCATAGTCAGAGAACATCTTGAGAGGAATTTCTACCAATACCAGTGACATCTGAGGACGATCTTGCTCTATACTAATGGTCAATCCATCTAGGAGCCCTCCAATCATTATATATTCAATGGATACAGAGTCATACGGTATAAATACTAAAATATATAAAATATTAAATGCTCAGCTGGGCGAGGCTCTAATATTGCCGTTATATATTTATGCTTTGAAGAGGTTACATGATCCATCAGATATGCCTGTAACAAGATTTTATTTCAATTTTCTTGCGGAATTTGAAGATTTTGTTTCAATTCTCTTGCGAAATATGAAGATTTTATTTCAAATTTCTTACGGAATATGAAATACGAATTTTATACTTCTGATGCAGGGTTAGAGACATATAAAATTTGATGTTTCTAAGCGATTTTATAATTTTAGCCTTCGTCAAAAATCCATCATCAACAAATACTTACAAGTAGGAAATTTTCTTAAACTATTAAGAAACTATTTTTGGACCGAAATAGCAAAGAGTTTCCCCTGAAAAATATTCAAACAGATTTCCATATTTTTCTTGCCAAAATTCAAAGACAAAATCTTTGCCCGAAATATTAAATATGGAAGAGGATATTTTCTAATGATATCCAAAACCGAAATTTATATTTAAAACCTAATTATGGAAAATAGGTATTAACATAGAACTTATGGATTCGCAGTTAGCCATTGAGTCCATCAAGGAACATCTGACCTAGCAATAATTAAATTTATTCAATCATGATAGACTTTGAGTAAATTATAAGATTTATAAACACAATAAATTTGTGCTTTCTTTTAATTTGCTTCCTCATTTTATTTAATCTAAGCACTAATTATATGAGGGTGCACTTTCAAAATAAAACTAGGCTGCATTGGAGTAAGGTTTGCTGAGATTACAATGAGTATCATAACCTTTATTCATGTTTGCCTTGAAGCAGTTCTGCCCAACACGATTATCGTTTCTCTTTCCCTTTCGATCTTTCCTTAAGATTCTATGAAAAGGATCGTCAATAAGAGATGAACTGATATCCAGAACCTTAAGATCTCTTTTTATTCTGTCAATGAGATTTTAATAAGATTTTCTCATTCTAATATTTTCATTATGACGGATCTTAGTTCTTTCATCAGAAGTCGTGAGAGGATTTTTTGAAACCAATTTCTGAGTGATTCTCTTATTAGAATAATCTTTTTTTCCCTTTCTTCAGGATGCTCTCCACAGGTGATAAATCTTCATATGAAACATGGCTAGTATAACATGAGTGTGTAGCAATCTTTTTCCAAACGAAATTATCAACTCTATTGCTAAGATCTTTAGAGTTGACTGGTTTTATTTGAAACTTGGATACATTGTCTACTACAAAATGATCTTTCATATCAGTAAAACAATATACTCCATTTAACACTTTCGCAAGAGTATTTTGAAGTAGCACTAGCTTCTTGTCAATTTTCTTAAAGTTATATTCCTTATGATCTTCCATTCGAGATCGATTCGAAGCTCCTTTGAACCAGATTTCAGATGATCAACAATAGCAGTAGATTGAAGAATTCCAAGATTTTATTCTGTCTTGATGATTCTAAAAGGTTGTAAACCTTTATCAAGAGAATCATGATTTGTTTCAAATGTGACAGAATTAGGCTTATTATCACCATCTGAAAAGGTCGTGCAAGGACATTACAAGAAATTATAATAGATACATTAGTCAGTGTATTTTCTTGAGACCATTGTTCTTGAATAAGAGCTTTATCAAGAAATTATACTTTAACTGAGAGAGAGTTGTTCTCTTCAGATAAATTATTTAGGTGCATATCCTTCGATTCGATCTCTTATCTAAGAGTATTAGTTTATGCTTTCAATTTCTGAACCTCGGTGGACAGAAAACTGATAGCCTTTAGGAGTTTGGCAGACTCTTTTTTAGCATCTCTTTCGACATCAGATTCAGACATATAATATGTGTCTTTAGTTATCTGATCTCGAGAGTTGTAAGATGTAGATGCAACAACATATGCAACTTCTGTACTTCCATACTCTTGTGATACGTTAACATAATCATTCTTAGATTCTTCCATAATCATATTTAAATTCATTGTCTTATAGGTTGGATCGCACCAAATATAGATTGTTAGATCTTATCGTTTTTGCATGCTCTGATACTAATTGAAATGACGAGGGTACCAATACACCACAATCATTTAGATACCCACCTATATGAGATACATCTTGTGTAATCTAATACATACAAGCACTGCCAAGGAGATTACTTTCCAACAAGGTAACATTGGGCATATAGAATAGGTTTTGACACTCCGAACGAATATATTAGGATCAAACCCAAGGGTTGGATTGACGTGCTAATGCGTTTATTTTGCTGTAACTAAAACAAGATTTTAGTTACAGTACGTAATGCATAAAGTAAAGTAAAATTACATAACAAGATTTTATTAACGAGGAAACCGTAAATGTAGAAAAATACCAGGACCTAGTCCAGTTTTGTATATACTCTAAGAATTAAGCATCTATATATTCTATACAAAAACTATAACCAACTTCATATAGTTGAGACAAAGTAAATTAACTCCAAGTTAGTTAGTTCCTTCAGTATCCCTGCACCTACTACCAATATGATCTACGCACGTGAATCCTAAGATAGAATCCACCATGTTAAGCCGCTTCACCTACTGTGAATACTTATAGCACTCAACACCTTTGTATCGAATTCTGAAATAGTAAATGACTAATATATTTCAGTAATTTCTCTATTAATCTCCCAGATCAACAAGTTAATCATAGATAATTTGAGTTACAAAAGTTCTTCGATTTAATCAATATAAACTCCTTTGTATCAGCTAGATAAACTAAGATATAAAGACTATCAAAGATAATCAATCTTAGTTCAAAACCTATCAAATTCGGATCCAAAGGAAAACCTCCAAGTTATAGATTGTCGATCTATACAACAAGCTATAAAATATCTATGGAGATAAACAAGCTTATCGGATCCAAGTCAATCAAGTGCGCACGAAATATAATCATAAAGATCGAATACCAATAAGAAAATCTTCCAGTCTTCAAATCTTCAGTATTTAAAGTACCTGCACAAACAACTTGATTCCCCTGTGATCGATCACACACTAAATGGAGTCTGTTAACAATGGATGATTACAAGTCCTATCTTCATATATTGAATTAAAGATCATACCTAAAATCATCAATCCTTGATCTAGTTTGAGTGACCTTATATCAAAAGACAAGGATCATAGAATAAACAAACTAGGTGATATCAAGGTTCAACTATATAGTTAGTCAATCAAATCAATAGTTGGAAACCAAAATAAAAATACGATTATAGTTTCACACGAACGGTACTACTAGATGCTTCTTGATTCTAAATAAGACTTTAAACGAAGTGTATGTAAACGATTTTACCTAATTAGATTAGTTTGCTCTCCAGTGATTATTAAGATAATACTGCTAGTCGACTTACCTCACACCAATCACAAAAGGAAGTAAGTGTGTCGCGGGTTAAGTTTGTAAGAAGAACAAACTTCACTATTTATAATGACCAAGGTAGTTTGGACAATAAGAAATTACCAAAAGATATGCAATAAATACCAATATTCGGTTTTGTAAATATTCCAACTGTTGTCCAACTAATATACCAAAATCTCTCATGGATTACAACCAAATATTAGCTAGCATACAAGTATATTTTACTAATAATATCTAGATATATGCTTTAATTACTAGGAAATTAAAGACATATAAATTCCGAGTATCAAAGAAGATATTATAAAATATTTTTGTTTGGGATTCACTTTGAGTGTCAAAGAAAATACTTAAACATTAATTAATAAGAGTTTATCACATGTTCAAAATATTATATCGACATCTTGTAAAATTTCCACAGTAACTAACTCAGTTTCCGACAGCCAACATAACCCTAAGATTATAGCCGGATTAGAAAAAGTATTAAAATGGTTAACATTAGGACTCCTGTTATAGATCCCTTGGAGATATCATTTGGTTCCTTTCAACTATGAAACAAGTTCGGCAAGTGTACTTCCTTAAACTCATCCAATTAAACATAGGTTTCTAGGCATGGAATCAACTCAAAGTTCAACACAGTTCCTACCAACGAATTAAAAATATAATATTATGATGCATTTACGAAGTTCAAGAGATAAACATTATGACACTTATAAATCCAATATACCAAATCTGTATGAAACAACTAGTATATACTTCCTTGACACTTTGATTATCATGGAATGATCAAGTTACCAATACTAGAGACACATAAATATACTTCGTATGTTATGTTTTCAATCTAAACGACTTGAAAGAAACGTAGATAGAAATGGAACAAGTCAAGTCTGTATTACTAACCTCAAATAGAAGGATGATGTGTGTGTTGATACCAATACGTCTTCAGGTTCTTCAGAGTAACACAAGCTTGTCTCAATATTTCTAATGTTGTCTAACATAACGAAGTTGACTCTAGTAATTTAATTAACCAGCTTTGAGTTTTGGAGTTAAAATGTGAAACCAAACTTGACATACGAACGCTTGGTGGGTTCAACCAAGCAATGCTCTAAAAAAGTGTTACCAGTCCTTGGAAAGGCGAGAGTACCAAGTAAACCACCAATTCTTTTTCATTTGACCTATATAGACACACCTTGTATAATCTTTTCGGTCATACAAAGATTAATCAACAAGGTGATCCTGGTAATAATCTAACTTCCGTAAGGTACACATTACATGATCTACTTAGGTATTGATTAATGTACACGTGTATTTACTTTAATTATAATAACATAGTTTTAATGAGGAGAGTAAAGTAAAGACACAACATACAATATTTTGTTACTAACGGGGAAAACTGCTTGGATGAAAATCCAGGGGACCTAGTCCAGTTTTAATTTTGGAATACTCTAAGAATTAAGCCTCCATACAAATTTCTACGCCCAACCTCGTGTACTTGTCACCGAACAAACTACCCTTACTCAGTTTCCTCAGCATCCATGCGCATACAACCAATTTGGACAACATATGTGAATCCCTCAACATAGTCGACTATCAAGAGTTGTGTTACCGCTGTGAAGACTTCTGTCACCCAATTCCTTTAAGACGCCTTTCAAACAACTAGGATTCAAGATCAACCAAGAATTACAAAGTAATCCACTTGTTTACCAGGTTTACATCTATGAAAACTCACAAAAAACTATATATCTATAAGATTTACGTTTATTAATGATACACTACTGTTTTGGGGTAAAAACTGATTCTGCTGGTTTTGGTAAATTTGGGTGTGCCGCCTAGAAACGAATCTAAACCCTAAACAAATACACTGCACGGGAGTACTTTATATTCGAGAGATCAATCTGTACAATTTTGGCCTAAACCAAGAAATGGACGTCCATCCTTGCTTCGGTACAAAGTGAAGGAGAAGGGTTGATCTTAGGGAGGGAAGCGAAGAAGGTGTTGAGATCCGAATGGTTAACTCTGAAGGTGTGGCTACTTTATGACTTGTATCAGAACATGGAACTGGCTTGCGGAATGTAAGCTATCAGTTCTTGGTGTTTTTTTCTGGATACTTGTGTTGTTAACCAAAACTCTGTTGTTGGTCGAAATAGGTTGAAAACCTATTTATACAAGTCATTGAGCACCCCTGATCTCGTAGGAAGTGGAGACAGTTAAGTAGTGGAGAAGTGGGATTGTGTAGAAGCGGTTCACCATCACGTTCACATTGTGAGGGGAAACTGGTCAGCCTTACACCCACTATTCTCTTACTGTTATTTAACCGTCCGCTCTTTCTTGACACTTTCTTATAATGGGCGCGTTGCACGCCGCACGCTGTAAACCGCCAGACCAATATCCTGATGAGTATCCCCCAGTTTGTGACATGTTTGATGTCTCGAGTGTTTCGTGGAAAAATGTGCAACAAGTTGTTGAGTGGGTCTAATGTGCAAGACCTAGTTATTATGACCAATCACACGCAAGCTAGGCGGCATAATGGCATAGTGGCGCCTACATAGTGGCATAGTGGCGCCTACTATATCTTGGCATATTGGTGTTTGATCCAAATATGGCTCAATAATATTATCTCTAGTTGCCACATCGAACTTAATGCCTAAGTGATGTTATTTGGCATGGGACGACATAGCGGTCTTAACCAAATTTGGGTTTGGCATGTAAAAGCCCTAATTAGTGTGTGCAGCTATGTTGACGTGATGACCACTAGGTGTTGGCGTGGTTTGGCCTCATTCTAAATGTGTGTGGCGCATTTAGAACGACCTGATTGGTCGATGGAAAGGGGTCCGACAAGCAACATGGGGACGGCCTCATTCTAAATGCGTGTGGCGCATTTAGAGCAACCTGATTGGTCGATGGAAAGGGGGCCGAAAAGCAGCATGGGGCCGGCCTCATTCTAAATGCGTGTGGTGCATTTAGAGCGACCTAATTGGTCGATGGAAAGGGGGTCGGCAAGCAGCATGGGGCCGACCTCATTCTAAATGCGTGTGGCGCATTTAGAGCGACCTGATTGGTCGATGGAAAGGGGGCCGACAAGCAGTATAGGCCGGCCTCATTCTAAATCTGTGTGACTTATTTAAAGCGACCTAATTGGTTGATGAAAAGGGGGCCGACAAGCAGCATGGGGACGACCTTATTCTAAATGCATGTGGCGCATTTAGAGCGGCCTGATTGGTCGATGAGAGAGGGGGCCGGCAAGAGAAACATGGAGCGTGGCCAACGGCCACAGGCGGCGCCTATTGGAGCGGATTGGCCGGCTATGTGGCGTGTCCGCGCCTCTTTTGTCATTGCTCTTATTTGCCACAATTCCTCTTTTGTTTTTTGTTTTCTGGTAGGACTTTGCTCCTACTAGCTCTATGACGGATCCGTTTCCTAGTTTACCTAGGTTTGGCCTCGACCAATAGGGTTGAGATATTTGCACAAGGCACAAAAGACTTAATTTTTGCAAATAGGTAAAATTAGGTTAGAAAATTGAATTTCGTGAGCTGACATAAAATTAAACAGTGTTCGATAAACTATTTGTGCGTTGGCACAAGAAATCTCTTTATCAGAGAGCGGTACAACTTGCGTGTTCCTGAGTATTTTCATGCAGATCTTAATATTGACACTTCAATAAATTCATGCTACTCCGCTGTGAGTGAACAATAATTGTCATGTCATACCAATATTAAGAGTTCAGCTGGGGAACATAGCATAGGAAAATACTCGACCGGATGTACATTAGTGAATAATGCAAGCGAGAGTTTAATAAAATTTATAGAATATTTGGGATTGTTGCTACATGCACCATTCTGGATAAATTTTATATACATATACTGAATTTCTCAATACATATATGTAAGTAAAGAGGCTTGGGCACTCATCACTCTTAAATGGCTCGGCTTCTTTGCATAACGACGGCGCATTTAATACAGGGTTTTATAATCTTAACCCTGAACTAAAAACCACCATCAACATTAAGTCCACTGCTTAGCACGTAACATTGAAATTGTTGCGGGGTATGCACTAGATGGTGACAGTAAAGATTAAAATTGAAAAGATAAAGCAGGTTGATATTACCAGGAAAATTCTAATCGTCCTTCAACAACGGGACCGCGCGGCCAGTGGTCTTCGTAGTAGCGTGTTGCTAGCTCGGCTATGGAGCATGAGTGCTATGGGCCCAGCCTTCTATTCCCGTTAATGGAGCAAGAAGGATTATTTCTTTTGGAAACTCTGTTCGTATAAAAAGTGGTATCAACCCTTTTCCGTTTTTGTTGCTCGTCTGGTTCCATGCTTTCGTCTGCGACAACCGGCTCCTCTTCGTCACTATCAGCAGCTCCATCACGAGCGTGCCAATCATCGGCAACAAGGTAAGTACATCTTGTTCTCGTATTTTATTTGTGAGTGTAATATCCCTGAGTAGTTGATCAAACTTGGATATTTAGCTCGGTGTGAATGGCGTTCTTTGTTAGCAGCGGCAGAGCGAGCAACAATGGCAACAAAGCAATCTCCAATAGTTATAATTAGCAGCAAGGCGAGCCAGGAGAACTCAAGGTAGGTGCTCTTTTCTATTTTGCGCATGTAGCCAACAATACCATCGATCTTCTCCAGAATGTGTAAAAAGGTTCTGTGTCCAGAAGAACGAGTATCTAACCTCTCCAGTGGGTTTCAAAATTTACCCAAATTTCACTGCGCTCCTTGGATGGATGGATGAAATATATGTTCGGCAATGATCATGTCAGGGATAATCTTGGAGAGTGTAGCTGCGTTGTTGATCCATCCTTGACTTTAAGTTATTTGGTGTCTGGATCACTGAGCGGTGTCTGGAAGGCTTATTCTTGCCTTTCTGATTGCGATGATGATATGCTGTGGATGCTTGTATGGTCAAAATCTTCAGGAGCCGTTGGGTGAAGTAGACGAGCTGAGAGGCGTTCAGTTGCCGACGTGCTGATATCAAGTCTTCAAGAACTTTATTCCAAGCGACATCCTTTGAACCATCTTCTACATCTTAGACTATTGTATCGAATGGGATACGATGAGCAGTCCCCAGTTACACTTTTGTCTGGTCATAGATCCGATAGCGTGGCTGGATATGTGAATATATCTGCGACGTGCTTTTGGGAGTCTTTGATGCACGTGTACGACTTCATGCTGAGAAATTCCTACGGCTCGTAAAGCTACGACAGTGACGATGTTGACATCAGAAATAACCTAGTTGAGGGAAGTGAAGGAATCCCATGATGGTAGTCCCCATGTGTAATTATCCTGAGCCTATTTTCTCGTGGAAGATGTGCTTCTACTGCATTCGCTGGTAAGGTGGTGACTGCGTTTAAACTTCTAAACCTGAAGGAGGCTTCGGTCCCCAACTGTATCCTACTTTGATTGTATCACCTTGAATCCACGCATATGGGATTTGATATAATCTTATTGTACTCTCCTGGATGCGATGCTGGAATGCTTGGAACATCACATGGACGAAATATACTGGATAACGAAGAGCTAGAAGTGAGAGAGTTATGTTTTTAATCGTGGCTCCCCCTGTTTCTTCAAGAAAAATGTTCCAGCCGTGTCTATGGAGTTATCTCATTAATCTTTGATTGTTGTTGGGGATGGACTGCGATGAGCAGCCCCCAGTCGCACTTCTTTTTAGTTACTGAAGTTGTTTTCTCTGAGTAGGCTTGGGATCCGTCGCGGCCTCGTAAAGTGTTGCAGGCGCCTTCCAGACAGAGAGGTGATGATATCCTTACGCTACACCTTTGAAGAGTAGATGACCTTGTCGTGGTTATGACTTTTTGGTTGACCGTGTCTTCTGAGCTTTGACAGTGAAGGGATTCCGTGTAGAGCCTCAGTCCCCAAGTGTGGTTTACATGTTTCTATCTTGTATGGCCGATGGGTTGACCATGATAAAGATATCACCATCTTGCATCCGTACTGGTGACTCTATTACTTCTTCACGATCCTTGGCAGGAAGGAGTGGCGGCTACGGCACGATCCTTGGCAGGAGGGAGTAGCGGCTACGGGCACGAACCTTGGCAGGAAGGAGTGGCTGTTATAACACGATCCTTGGCAGGAAGTATATGCGGCTACGAGCACGAACCTTGGCAGGAAAGAGTGGAGGATACGGGCACGAACCTTGGCAGGAAGGAGTGGCGGTTACGGCATGATCCTTGGCAGGAGGGAGTGGCGGATACAGGCACGAACCTTGGCAGGAAGGAGTGGAAGCTACGACACGATTCTTGGCAGGAGGGAGTGGAGGCTACGGGCACGAACCTTGGCAGGAAGGAGTGGCGGCTACGGTACGATCCTTGGAAGGAAGGAGTGGCGTCTACGGGCACGAACCTTGGCAGGAAGGAGTGGCGGCTACGGCACGATCCTTGGAAGGAGGGTGTGGCGGCTACGACACGATCCTTGGCAGGAGGGAGTGGCGTGGCGGCCACATCCACGGCCTCTGGTAACACGCAAGGATTTGCTCGGACATTATGGCCCAAAAGAAGGATTCCTCCTTTTAATATAACTCATGTCTGTGAGGTTATTTCTTCTTATCCTTCTCTTTTCTTATTTCGGCGAAGTAGCTCTTCCATGATTCTCTGCGTGCGGCAACTTGCCTATTGTTACTTGCATGCGACCTTGGTGTATTGACTTGATGAAAATTTTAGATTCGTGTCTTCTTGCCAAAACGATCGCAAAATCTTTGTACGATATCATAATGAGGTGATTGACCTGTCATTCTTTTTCTAAGAGGAGAATCTAACTTTTGCAAAAGAATTTATTCATTCGGAGTCCGTTTGGTGGGTGAAAAGTACCTGACACCGAGAATTCAGAACTTTCCACGAAGAATTATGTAGGTTTTCAGCTGTCACGTAGTCGAGAGTTTCGGCTTCTATTTATAGCTCATTTATAGGATTGATGTGCCCTTTTAGTATGTTGTAGAAGACTTCCATATAAATCGTTTGGTATATGTATCACTCCAAGATTCTTCACCAATTATCACTAGTTTTAATTCTTCCGTAGGGCAGTGTAAAAACGTTACTGACGAGTTCTTGCAAAACGATCCGTAACCTTTCTAAGCCACGTGCCATGTCCATGGGTGACGCTATTGATGAGGTGTCTCTCTTTGTGAGTTATATGTTGATGTGTTATTACCAGCAGTATACTTTGAAATCGAGGGCTTCAATTCTGGATCTCTTGACGTAGTCATCGAGATGCCTGTTATTTTGCTGGAACATCCTGGTGTAGGTTCTTCCGGTAGGCAATTTGGAGAACTCTTCATCATTACCAGCTTCCCTGGGCAAAGGAAATATGGGAAACGTGGATCCTTTTGGTACATCAACTTCTCAAATCTTCCTCTGCGTAAAGTTATCTCGGCTGCGGATTCTTTCTTGACATGATGGTGCGGTCTCTTGACGTGTCGGCTCCAGTAGATTTGAAGATGTCCTTGGCTTGCTCTTGCTTGGGTCGGCATAATAGGCGAACCCCTATGAATGATTTGAAGATGTGTCAAGCCTTCTTTATTATTGTAGATGTACGAATTCCCAGAATTGCGCCATGATCTGGATCTATACATTTTGCTGATGAAGTGATAGCGGATACTCCTGACCATAAAATGGTAGTAGTGGTGGAATGGAGATAGACTCTCGCTTTCGTGATATCTGCAGGTGCCTTTCTAGGTCTCCACTGGTGTAGAGATTTTTTGTCGACTATCTCCATACTGGAACAACGGCTATGCGAATCTTCCTTTTATCTCCCTGAGTGTGGACCCTGGAGACATTAATATCGGTGATAACTTTGAGGCGTTTCCGGCTTGCTCCATATAACACTTATGGTGTTGCAGATGTGGCTACTCCATTCGGACCTCGAGAGAAGCCATTGTGCCTTCCAAAGTAGTAATCACGTCTTCATGTGTCTTCACGCGGCTTTATGGTCCTTTCATCTGGGAGATTTACTTGTGCTCAGCTATCCAAGGAATTTCCAGTAGCATTTTTTGAAATAGCATTTTTGTGAAGCTTCTTAGTGAACATAACACCGGAATTGAAATTGGTTGTTGAACCTAAATTGAGTTTAATGATTGAATTGGATATAAGATCCAACCTTTTGAAATTGAGAAAAATGAAATGAATCCAGAGAAACTGATTTTGTAACCGAGGGATTAATCTCCAACTGTGGTCGCTAGTTATTTTGGGGTAAAAACTGATTCTGCTGGTTTTGGTAAATTTGGGTGTGCCGCCGAGAAAAAAATCTAAACCCTAAATAAATGCACTGCACGGGAGTTCTTTAGATTCGAGAGATCAATCTGTACATTTCTGGCCTAAACCAAGAAATGGTCATTCCAGCCTTGCTTTGGTCACAAAGGAAAGGAGAAGGGTTGATCTTAGGGAGGGAAGCGAAGAAGGTGTTGAGATCAGAATGGTTAACTCTAAAGGTGTGGCTACTTTATGACTTGTATCAGAACATGGAACTGGCTTGCGGAATGTAAGCTATCAGTTCTTGGTGTTTTTTTCTGGATACTTGTGTTGTTAACCAAAACTCTGTTGTTGGTCGAAATAGGTTTAAAACCTATTTATAAAAATCATTGAGCACCCCTGATCTCGTAGGAAGTTGAGACAGTTAAGTAGTGGAGAAGTGGGATTGTGTGGAAGAGGTTCACCATCACGTTCACATTGTGATGGGAAACTGGCCAGCCTTACACCCACTATTCTCTTACTGCTATTTAACCGTCCGATCTTCCTTGACACTTTTTTGTAATGGGCGCGTTGCACGCCGCACGCTGTAAACTGCCAGACCAATACCCGGATGAGTATCCCCCAGTTTGTGACATGTTTGATGTCTCATGTGTTTCGTGGAAAAATGTGCAACAAGTTGTTGAGTGGGTCTAATGTGCAAGACCTAGTTATTCTGAACAATCACACGCAAGCTAGGCGGCATAATGGCATAGTGGCGCCTTCATAGTGGCATAGTGGCATAGTGGTAAAGTGGCAAAGTGGCGCATGCTAGTGGAACAATGGCAAAGTGGCGTCTGCTAGTGGCTAAGTGGCGAGTTGGCACCTGCCAATGGGGTAGTGGCAAGGTGGCAAAGTGGCGCTTCCAATGGCATAGCGGCAAAGTGACACCTTCAAGTGGCATAGTGGCGAAGTTGCGCCTACTATATCTTAGCATATTGGTGTTAGATCCAAATATGGCTCAATGTTATTAGCTCTAGTTGCCACATCGAACTTAATGCCTAGGTGATGTTATTTGGCATGGGACGGCATAGCAGTCTAAACCAAATTAGGGTTTGGCATGTCAAAGCCCTAATTAGTGTGTGCAACTATGTTGACGCGATGACCACTAGGTGTTGGCGCGGTTTGGCCTCATTCTAAATGCGTGTGGCGCATTTAGAGCGACCTGATTGGTCGATGGAAAGGGGGCCAGGAAGAAGCATCATAGGGCCGGCCTCATTCTAAATGCGTGTGGTGCATTTAGAACGACTTGATTGGTCGATGGAAAGGGGACCGACAAGCAGCACGGGCCTGGCCTCATTCTAAATGCGTGGCGCATTTAGAGCTATCTGATTGGTCGATGGAAAGGGGGCCGGCAAGCAGCATGGGGCCGTCATCATTTTAAATGCTTGTGGGCATTTAGAGCGACCTGATTGGTCGATGGAAAAGGGGACGGCAAGCAGCATGGGGCCGGCCTCATTCTAAATGCGTGTGGCGCATTTAGAGCGACCTGATTGGTCGTTGGAAAGGGGCCGACAAGAAGCATGGGGCCGGCCTTAATCTAAATGCATGTGGCGCATTTAGAGCAACCTAATTGGTCTATGGGAGAGGAGGCAGGCAACAGAAACATGGAGCGTGGCTAACGGCCACAGGCGACGCCTATTGGATCGGACTGGCTGGCTATGGGGTGTGGCCGCGCCTCTTTTGTCATTGCTCTTATTTGCCACAATTCCTCTTTTGTTTCTTGTTTTCTGGTAGGACTTTGCTCCTACTAGCTCCATGGCGGATCAGTTTCCTAGTTTACCTAGGTTTGGCCTCGACCAATAGGGTTGAGATATTTGCACAAGGCGCAAAAGACCTAATTTTTGCAAATAGGTAAAATTAGGTTAGAAAATTGAATTTCATGAGCTGACACAAAATTAAACAGTTTTGGATAAACTATTTGTGCGTTGGCACAAGAAATCTCTTTATCAGAGAGCGGTACAACTTGCGTGTTCCTGAGTATTTTTATGCAGGTCTTAATACTGACACTTCTGGAAATTGATGCTACTCCGCTGCAAGTGAACAATAATTGTCACGTCATACCAATATTAAGAGTTTAGTTGGGGAACATAGCATAGGAAAATACTCGACCGGCTGTACATTAGTGAATAATGCAAGCGGGAGTTTAATAAAATTTATAGAATATTTGGGATTGTTGCTACATGCACCATTCTGGATAAATTTTATATACATATATTGAATTGCTCAATACATATGTAAGTAAAGAGGCTTGGGCACTCATCACTCTTAAATGGCTCGGCTTCTTTGCAGAACGACGACGCATTTAATACAAGGTTTTACAATCTTAGCCCTGAACTAAAAACCACCATCAACTACTACTTAATTATTTGTCCTAGATAATCAAGATAAGCAAATAATCTCACCAAGATAAAAATATCAAGGTCTTCAATCTTCTTAATCTTCAAAAGTGATTTGTGGCACATAGCCGAGTCTGTTAACTTTGGCAAATAAATAGTTTTATAACATATCCGAATCACTTGAATCCTTTATAATATGATTTTCAAAGTTCTCGAGTGGCCTTGCATTAGAATAGAATGACCAATATTAGATATTTGCAAGTCCACGTACTTTGCTAAACTAGTCAGCTAGTTATGTGCAATCTTATGGGAAAGGAAAACACATCAAAATTTTATACTAAGTATGGTAAAGAAAATGATTCTCAGTTAGGGGTGGGACTTGGGTTGGTTGGTCGGGTTGGCTTGACCGAGGCAGACCCTAGATAAAAATCATTTATCCAGATTTCCCAACGAACCAATGAAATCGATGGAGGTGCTTCCCAAGTCTTCCCAAGTTATATTCCTCGGGTTCTTCAGGTTCCTCGGGTTGATCCTAGTTTGACTAGGCATAACAAAAATGGCATTTTTGTTAATATGATAACAACAAATTTTAGTAATAATCTGTTCCATTTATCTGAAATTTTCAAATAACTGAAGATTATTTACAATAATATAAATATTTTTCATATTGAATTATTAATGAGATGCGTACAATTTATATTTTCATTATTAGATTTGAAGATAATAACTGAAATTACTCTAAATAAATAATAGTACCAATTACAAAAATGGTTCTATATAATTACATTATAGTTGGGTGGGTTTCTTGGGTTAGAGACATTTGTGCCCATGCTTGTCCAAATTTAACGTTGGAGTTGGGCATGGGTTGGGTTGGTTGACCCAACCTAAGTCCCTCCTTTTCTCAATTATTAATCAGGATCTAGCATTAAGTATCAAAGAATAAATATGAATAATAAAAGATTATATTTGCATACATGTTCAATATTTCTTTGCATATTCCGACTTATATCAACGGAAATATTTATTAATCAAGTAAATAAAAATCGAAAAAATAAGTCAAATCAATTGAGGATCAGTCCTGATTTGAGGTCGGTCCTAATATAGAATTGGTCTTGGGATCGGTACTGAAATCCATATTTCATTTGGAAACTTCGCTTAGTTTGAGTTCAAACTAGATTTTAATACATGTCTCAGAAATAAATTTCTGACATGTTCTCAAAACACAAATACAAGTTGAAATGTCAACACTAATTAATAACAACTATGTTATAAGTGTTATGCTGAAAGTATAAAATACTATACTGTATAAACTATTGTATATCATTTTTCTTAATACTTTGATCATAATGATGAAGTTATATATGTATTAAAGCCATATAAACGAATTTGCATGTTATGCTTCCAATAAATATGGGTGTAAGAACTTAATAGATATGAAACAAGTGAAGAAAATAGTCGTTAACCTCAATCCGAAGGATGGTGTCTTCTTTTGCTCTTCAGTTCTTCAATGGGTATCTAGAGATCATCTCAACATTTCCATGTCTTAATTCTAGCTTAACGAAGTTGACTTTAGTAAGCAATTCAAGCGGTAAGTTTTGGGACTAAACTTGGAAACCAAACTTGACATACCAGTGCTTGGTGGGTTCAACTGGGCAGTGCTTTAACAATCTTGGTTCTTTGAAGGAAACTCGATGGTCAGATTTATTCATAAAAAATAAGAAACAGAGCATGAATATCCTTAAAGAATTTATCCATAGATGCTAGTGTTAATAATAGTTGGATTTAGTAGTCTAGCCACATATACAAATGATAATAAATATGATGACTATAGAGTAATTCTCACAATCACTGGCTTAGGTGAAAGTGGTGATAGAAAATATTTCAAATATGATGAAATCAAGTTCTCCATCCTACGACGGTTTTCAGCATGTTTCGGGTGGTTCTAAAAAGAAATTTGCTAAACTAAAACAAGGGATTTAATTGAAAGCTCCTACATAGAATTTTCGGATGAAGCGCTTTGGATGAGCTGGTAGATGAATTCTTTCGCTTTTCTGATCCATTTTTTTCTTTCTTTCTATTTTATACTTGTTTCTTCGGAAGGCTCTTGCTTTTATGTCTCCCTTCTGTTTCTGATTTTCTTTTCTTTTCTTATTAATCAAATCTTCTATTGTATAATATTTAATAAAATAATAAAAAAAACATAACCAACATTGATCCATTCTGTTAGATCATTCCTCGGTTGAACTCACCAAGTGTTGGTATGTCAAGTTTAGTTTTCAAATTTTAGTTCCAAAACTCGAAGCTTCTTGATTTGATTACTAGAGTCAACTTCGTTTGGCTAGACTGAAAATGCGGGGGCACCAAAATACACCACCAACTTTTTCTTAGGCAACCTGTATGGACTAAACTCAAATACAGTTCTGGGAGTTACAACTTAATGAATCTCAATCAGGATTTATATTGCGAGTTTATATCTCTTTATCTCACAATCAATGTATATACAAAAACAAGTCCGTGAACCTGATTATACCGTGAGAGTACTTGGACGATTCCAAGGATTAATACCCAAGATCAATCAAGTTGTATGCAATTCAATTAAGATGGACGTATCTACTTTGATCGATTTGAGTACAACCTGTGATAATTCAATTATATTGTTAAAGCATAGCTCGGTTGAACCCACCAAGCGTTGGTATGTCAAGTTTGGTTGTCATATTTTAGTGAACCAAAACTCATTTAAAGAGTCGCTTGATTATGTACTAGAGTCAACTTCGTATAGGTTAGCTTGAAAGTATTAGGATATGAGACATTACAAGTATTACGAAGACTTGAAGAAGTGAAGAAGTAAGGATCTACAACGACATCATCATCCTTCCACTTGAGGTTAGTGATATTTGACTTGAACTATTTCATTCCCTTACGTATCTTTCAAGTCGTGCATATTGAAAACATAACTGCGAAGCATGAATGATTATACTCTAGTTAGACGTAGTATTAAGGAATACAATATGAGGTTTATTGCTTAACCATTACACTTTGTATATAAGACATCGACATAATCGTATGAATGTTATTGTGATTATGTATGGGTATGAGGTGAAGATTTCATCCTAGGAAACAATATTTTACATTCGTTTAAAGGAAGTAAATTCATAAACTTGTTTTGTGAATCGAAAGGGAAATCGCCAGGCTTATTGGTATTGGTATTCATTGCATATCTTTTGAACTACCAATATGTGTGATTAGTATAACTGCTCATGACTTGTTTATGTTCTTGGTAAAACTATTCACAAAGACATGACTTTTGTATTGGTATGACTTTTATTAGTACAACCGATCTTAAGTAATCACCTGAGATGGTATGATCGATTTAGTGTTATTGGTATGACCAACTCTAGGCAAAGGGGAACCGATCCTAGTAAGAGGTGAAACCTATCACAAGAGGGGAATCGATCCTTGTACGAGGTGCAACAAGTTTCTAAATATTGGGAACCGATCCAATGAACATGTGCAACAAATACAAGTTAGATGCCATATATATGAGGGAACCGATCCTAGTACCTAGTCAACAGAAATTTTGGAAAGCTAGTGCGACTAAATCGAGTAATCACATGGAGGTAGAACCGAAACTTGTTTTGGTAGAACCGTGAAACCCATGATTGGTGATTGAGTGTTCTTGATCAATCACATAGTTCTTGAAAGTCAGATGAACCAATTCTAAACTTTTTTGGAAGTGTGGAAAATCGGTTTCAACATTGTAAGTATGAAAGAGGACTTACAAAGTAAATATGTCGACATACTTTGAACATGTGCAGTAACGCTTATCTTTTATTGTTCAAAGATATTCCTTAATAGCTAAAGGAAAAAATCCCGGATCGAAAAAATAAGTTGAGAATCTTTTAATTAAGGTTTTAAATTTTATTTTTGGAAAATGAGAATTAGTAATGTGCATTTACTAGTTGGAGATTTTCTAAGAGATTTTCGGTCAATGTTTGGGCAAAGCATTTCCAGGAATTATGGAAACCGATTTGGAATATATTGCATATCTTGAGAATATTTTCAGTTTTGGAAATTCCTTGGTGTCCAAACTTCCTTGTCAATAAATATCAAAGTTTGCATTTCGAGCAAACTAATCCTCAGAGCCAGCAAAACTACCTAGTTGTGTTTTTACTGGTGGAGCCGCCTATTCGGAGAGGAAAGTAACCTAATTAGGCGAAATCTCTTACGACCGCTCAGTTTAAAGACTTATTTGGGATTGAGAAGCTCTATTAGTACCGTTGGTGGGAATCTAGATAATTGTGGTTTATTATTAGTTTTTGATTGATTTGATTGACTAACGGTTGTTGAACTTTGATTGCACCTAGTTTGTTTATGCTTGAGAATCTTCTCTTCTGATATAAGATTCACTCAAACTAGATCGAAGTTTCGACGGGGATATTTAGACTGTTTGTAGATCTAAAGACGTCTTGTGATAATCCATTGTTAACATTCCGCTCCGTTTTGTGATGATTGATCACAAGAGATTCAAGTTGATTGTGTGCAGGTGTTTATTGAAGATCTAAGAAGATTTGAAGACGAAGAAGATTTCTGATTTGGGTTCATAATCTTTGGTGTGCACAATACTTTTTTCGATTAAAGAGGATCCAACTATAATCGGTTTATCCTTGTGGTAGATTGGATTGATTAGTTGAGTAGATCGGCATCAATACGTTTATTTGTGATTAAAAGTATTGATTGCAAAATCTAGACAATTACTTTGGTAGTTGTTATTAGAAAGATCTAAGGACCTGACAAAGGAGTTTACTGCGATAAACGGAAGTGCCTTTTGTCGAACTCACATCACTTGGTTGAAAAGAGTTGATACCAAACAGATTTGTTGTTCCTTTACTGTTTGGAATACGAACCAAAAGAATTGTTCCAAGTACGTGACTTATTACAAGTTGGAGGCGTGGGAATACAGACGGAACTAGGTGAACTATAGGTTTAGGTTCTTGGTCTCAACTATACGAAGTTGGTTTGATTTTGTATAGCGGCTTAATTCTGAGAGTATTCAATTCTGGACAAGGTCCCGGGGTTTTTCTGCATTAGTGGTTTCCTCGTTAACAAAATCTTGCTGTGTTATTTACTTTTATTTTCCGCAATTATAATTGTTGTTATTATAATTTAAAGTAAATTACACAAACGTTAATTCCTATTTACTTGATAGTAATCCTATTGAGTTTGGTTATGTCCAAACCTTTTATCAAGTAAACATACTTCATTGTTGTATTGTCTCGATCTCGTATCCATAGACGAACACACGAAATGTGAACCGATTAGTTGTGTTGTCTCGACTCAGTCCATAAACAATCATTTTCGGAGAAAGTACTTATAGGTGGAAAAGTTTTAGATTGAGGTATATTTGGGTACCCTCGTCTTTTCATATATGAATAAACAATATAATGCGGAAAAGAAATAACACAGACATAAGAAATTTTGTTAACGAAGAAACCGCAAATGCACAATAACCCCGAGACTTATTCCAGATTTGAACATCAAACTATATTAAGCCGCTACAGACTCTAGCCTACAATCAATACTTCGGACTGGAATGCAGTTGAGATCGAATCCACCGTCACAGTAATTCAGTTATAGTCGCGCTCCTTACGCCTCTTGAATCTCGCAAGACTCTCAATTGATTCCCTTAGTTGACGTCCTTTACATCCTAAGAGTTGCTTCAACTCAATTGAAGACTTTAAACCAATCTTCCTCTCACAGAAAATCTTATATGTGATTTCCGTTCTGATCGTTAGATCAAGGTAAGATAGGAAATCATTTGCAATAGACTAGTTGTAGCAAACCTCAATATCCGATACTTATGAATCTCGAAGAGAATCCTAGATAATTATTCACCTCACAAGTAAAACATACTCCGATTTCAACAAAGAATCGTTATAGAGGAATATACATGTGGAATCACAAAGTCTGAGACGAAGAACTTTGCGATTTATATCTATCTTGCCTAATTGGAGTGATACTCAACAATCAGTAGCAAGATCAGGATACATGAACTATCAAGATAAAGATAGTCTGACCTGGCTTCATGAATCCCTAAGCAAAGTATTTTAAGTCACTAAACCTAAAAAGGTTTGAAGGAGAGGAGGACTCTAGTTTACAACTAGGACACACAAGAAAAGTGTCGGGGATTCAAAGATCCCAGTTGCTTGAGGTTCACCTTTATAGACTTTCCAGATCAAAGGTTGCTTTAGATTTAAGCTAAGGTAGCTTTGGAATCAAGCAATCAATATCCAGATGAATCTTTGACTTGAGATAAACACAACAAAATATACACTCTGGTTAGGATGAACCATAACTGAACCATGTATAATGACTTGTTCATGAAAGGTTAGCCGAAACTAGCCAGACGAACTATGAGCTTAGCCATTTTCATGTAGCACTTTTAGACTTTAATCTTGAGCCACAACCATAGATTATAATATGATCAAATATGTCTAGATGTGTTTGTAGAGAGTTGTTACAATCAGTGGCGGAGACAGGATCTTTGGTTGGGTGGGGAACACTATAAAAAGAATTTGCACCTTAACTGATTTTTTTCTTTCTCTGAGCAAGTCATAATAGTTTGCATCACAAAATAAAAGAAAATCTTGTTAAGAAAAACAAATTTATGAAGAAAATTCATATACAGATTGTTAAAAATGCGAAGAATTTTAAAGATAAAATAAATTTATCCCCTAACAAATGTAATTTATACCTCTAAATACAGATAAAAAAACATTGTATTTTTAAATTCAGTTCTCATGCGACGAAAACTAATTCGAAGATAACTTCTAAAACATGTGATGTAACATTAACTAGTAATTCTAATGGAAACATCAACCATAAATACTAATCTTTTATATGATCAATCATTTTAATTTAACTAAATATTATCTTTATATTAGTCTTAATTTAAAAATCTAATTTATTTAAATGAATGAATAATTGTAATCAAACAAAAATAGGACTAGTGTTACTTGATTATATAGGCAGTAGCCGATCGAGCAAGAGTACCCACCAAAAGCCGAGCATGAGACTAGTATATACTAGATAGTGGATACACTATCATTTCTCTGTTCGCAATTCCCGAATAATTATTTTTATACCCTTTTTTACTTCATTAGAAGGGGCTTGAAATCCCATACTATCTAAACTACTAATACATGTTTGATACTTTATGAAAATTTAGGTGGGTCTAGTGACCCACCCACCTCCCTAATAGCTCCGCCCCTGGTCCAAATGCTAATTATTTCATAGAAATAATGTGATGCATCTGAAAATATTCGACTGGGTAAGTATGTGTAATGGTACGTGTACTTACTTCAAGTTTGTGAGTTATTTTTGTCATGGTACATATACCCTTAAGACAAAAACAGTTCAAGAGTCTACAGACCTTTTTGGTATCCATATCGAGTATGTGTACCTTCCTGAGTTCACGAGTCAACAGATCTTTTTAATATCCATACCGGGTATGTGTACTAAAGTTGATGCCGAACTATAGCTACGCCGGTACGTGTACTGGGTACATGTACTACGGCTCCAGACCTATAAAAGTTACGCCAGTACGTGAGATGGTATGTGTACTGTCTTGTATCCAAATTTTAAATAGTCCTATCTCTCTCTAATAATCAATTGGAAACATTCCCGAATAACATCAATGACACATATCACTGTTCCATGCTATTTTCAAATGATTAACTTGAGTCATGATTTAGGTCATAAACAATAAATTTTTCTTCCCAAATTCATCAAGTTTTGAACAAATGTTCTTAAGCATAGTCATTCATATTTCGAGAATAATTAACAAAATAAACTTGACTCGAAATTTCTATTGTGCTTGTGAAAGTCCACTTAGTCATGCAACTTAGTCTCATAGATAGAAAGGTGAAAACTTGAGTAATAGGTTGGTTCAGTCTTCACTTACCTTTTGTTGGTGAAGTTGTACAAATGTCTTCTATTGATATTCGCCTTCAAAAGGTAGCACGCAGTGATGTCTGGTACTCAACTACACACTTTTATCCTAATCCGAGACTTGACTAAATGTAGACTAGAAATCCAGATATAGTTTTGATCAACTAAATTTGACAACAAGCTTGAGAAAGCAACACTTGTGAGTTCGACCGAGCAATGCTCTAACAAAGACTAAGAACCTAGAAATGTTGAGACTCGCTCTTGTTACTCATCAAGAACTTGAATACGTATCAACATAAACGAAAACATCATCCTTCAGTTTGATTTTAGTAACAATCGACTTAAGTTGTTCCATATCTATCTTTGTTCTTTCAAGTCAGTTCTTATTGAAAACATAACATACGAAGTAAAGTTTGTTTACTTGTCTCTAGTATCGTGACTTGGTCATTATAGAGTATTGGTACTACTTTTATTTCTGCAATTTCCAATCACTTTTGAGAATGAACGAAACTATCATCAATAATCAGTGCGTGTATCCCGCAATTTTATTATTTAGGAAGGAAAATCGTCGAAGTCAATTTGATAGCTTCATGCATTCACTTAGTACGGCCAGACACCAGATAGACATGAGAATTATACAAGCTATAATATGGCAACCTTGGAGATATGATTAGTTCAGCGAATTTCAAGAGGTTCAGGTGGCCAAAAACTTATCAAAGATCAGAATTGTGTTCTATGGGTGGAAGGGCGAGAGGTTGAGTGTGTACCTCGGTGAGAGATTTTTGCGTCATATTACGGGTGAAATAGTTATCCCATGTGATCCCCCCCAATACTGATTCAGTCCAGCCAATCGAGGTTGAAGGCGTACATCATTACATGTTGCCCCCTAATCCTGCGTTTTACAACGCATGATGGAAGGAGAAGAGTTTTGGAAAATTTTATCCTGAAGGAGTTACACACATACAGAACCATGATGTGATTGGTGTAGTTGATAGTACACGTAAAAGTCGACCATCCCGTCCACCTCCTGACATGATGTCTCAGTCATATGACAATTTTCCCGATGACGAGTCGTTGAGTGAACTACCGGTAGTTGACTAGCGTTTACCAGTTTACATTAATGGTGATCTTTCAGATTTGGTGGTTCCAAGGCCAACATCTTATCCCTATAATTTTGATCATATTACCGCGGGACGGGTAAGTACGTTAATTTGTTTTTCCTTGTTTGATGGATTAATTGTTCAATTTGTTGTGAAATGGATTAATTGTTTAAATTTTTTTTCTTTTTAGGAGGAATTGTTGAACAAATTATTCGAGCAACACATGTTTATCAATGAATCTAAAAGAATTATTCAGGAGCATACAAGAAAGTACCGTCTTCGTGGGATCTCTCCTTCTTCCGGTTTTACCACAGGCGGGACACCGACTTGGAGTAGTTCTCCCAAATATCCAGAAGAACAGACACTACACGGCACGTTTAGACAACATGAAGGTGTTGTGGTAACTCCCCAACCATCAGGTACTATTATGTATAATCTTGAAGAATCCTACCAGCCGGTTCGACCAATGGAAGACCCATATGCAATGTTTATCAAGGAAATATGGATATCGGTTTGGGGAGTCAGGTAGATGATTCGATTGGTATGGATCTCAACAGTGGTTTTTCGATGGATAACTCTTTTGATTGTGTTATTGATACCCAACCTGATACATGAGCTTCAAATGACCAAAAAAAGTTTGTTCAAACTAGTTTTTATGTTATAGAAAAAACTTTTTTAGTTTTATAATTTTCTTTGCAATATTTAGTTTGATGTTGACTAGACGTATTTGGACAGTTATGTATCTTATTGAAAAAAAAAATTTACACACCTTGTGGTAGGGGTGCATTGTGTTATTTTGTGTGGTATGGGTCACTGATTTCTTCGTAACTTGCATTCTCTCTGATTCCTTTAATAGCGTTTGCAGGGTATCCAACACAATATTGTAATCAATAATGCAAACATGCTTTAATGATTTTGCAAAACAACCAACTTTAATTGTTGTCGTTTTCCCAATAAAAGTGTTGGCTCTCCGCGTTTCCCAAGTTCCAACGTCTCTTGTATTCTCTCTGATTCCTTTAATAGTGTTTGCAGGGTATCCAACACAATATTGTAATTAACAATTCAAACCTGATTTATTGATTTTACAAGACAACCAACTTTATTTTGTGTCGTTATCCCAATAAAAGTGTTGGCTCTCCGCGTTTTCAGGGTTCCAACGTCTCCTTCAGCTTTAATAGCTTGGCAGTATTCCTAAAATAATGTACTTATTTAAAAATATTTGTAGTTTTTCCAAATAAAGTATTGGCCGTCCAACTTGTTAGTTTTCCAAGGTCTCATTCGGTGAATATTGTTTGTCAGTATGCTGAAAATATGGGTGTTATTTAATTTAAAAATATAAGTAGTTTTCCCAATAACCTGTCTAGCATTACAGCTATTTTTCAAATGAATTTAAAATTATAGCCGTTGTTCCCTTGTGTGTATATAAAGAGGATACCTATTTTGTATCATACACTACCTTATTCACAAAAATCTTTCTCCACTGTTAATTTTTTTCATTTTAAGATGTCAACTCCATCATCATCAACTAGCGAACAACCAAATCAATTACCGAAATGGAAGAGGAGATACGGAATAGAAGCAAACATGCAACTTCAAATGCAACTTCGTCTTCATCACCTAACAAATTTATTAATGTAATGGATGAGTTTTACGGCAAACGAAAACCTATAACTTATGAAAGCATAAATTCGCCAGAGGCTGTGAAAAAATATGAAGATAAAATGACGTCAAAAGAAACGAGGTGAAGATCAACGTAACCTAAGGGAAAGAATGAATCAAGTTGAGGAAGAGACCGAATGGATTAAGAATTATTACATAGTCAAGGATCTTCCCGAAGAACATCAACATGAGAGTTTATTTTGGCACCAGGTAAGGGATGGTCCTTTCGAAGGAAGGTCGGGCGATAACCGGAATGAACCACGCTTTCATTATGAAGCTGCCCACGTAAGTGATAGATTCTTTCATGTTAAGAAATTGTGCACCAATTACAATGAGTTTCTTGCCAGGCACAGAGATGACCGGTTTGCCGCACAGGATGCTTATACCAATTGGAGAAAAGAGCCGTTTTATCATTTGGAAGCCGCCTTGATATTTGAATCTCGCACTAAGAAATAGAGAAATTTAATTTTATGCTTTTTAAATTAAATCATTGTGGTAGTTTGGTACCGTTCTAGTTTAAAAACCCCACCGAAGTTATGATTTGTGATCCTCCAAAAAAATGGAGGTGGAGCTAATATGTTTAAGAGATTAGTTTTTATATGAGTATTGAGTGAGTATCTCTATTATAAGAGTTGTAATTAGTTTTGTGTGTTTTCTTCTATTGTTGCTTTGTATGTTTTCCGTAACCGGGGATCCACTATTTTATAAATATTTTTTATTTTCCTATTACACTTGTGGTCCACCATTTTTGTTAGTTTCCTATCCTTTCTATATTATTGAAAAGCTAGGTAGGATGTAGGTCACCACTGTGGCCCTTTAATAATTCCAACATGTCGTATTCCAAATTACCTCTATAGCATCACAACTATATAAACCCAACCATTCAGTGTAACCTCCTCATCCCAAACTTGTGTTGTTCCATATTATATTCTAGTTAGAATCTCCACCGAAATGCCTGCCTTTTCACTTGCGGAGGATTATTGTCTGGTCCGAAGCTATTGTAAAGTTTTAGATGAGAGGGACACTTCAAGGGGAAGGCGATTTTGGTATCGAGTTACTGAATATTTTAATAGTTCAAATGCCAATGATACCTATAGGAAACTCCAGCACCGACTTAACATAGTAAAGAGGTTTTGTGTGCTCTTTAGGCAGTATATTGTTCTAGAAAATGGTGATAAGGATATGTTGATGGACATGTATGCAGCGGAACAGATGTGTCCATTTAAACATTCCGAATGCAATGAAATATCTGGTACCCGTATATAAAACCGAATAACGTGGTTGTGTGGTTCTTAATTTTATTTTATCGTTGTATTAGTTTAATCACAGGTTTTGTGAGTGTACCTCTATGTAAGCCCTCACGAGACCCAACTCGTCCTCCAGGGTCACCTGGGGGTTTAAAGGCTTGTTGCAAGGGCTAAATGCAATCGTGTTCCCAGCGACAATGTCATATTTTAATAAATTTATCTTGTTTCTTTTTTCAGAATCTTTTTTCAATAAATGTATTAGATTTTTTTGCTTTAATATAAAGTTGTTTGTTTGTTATATATATTTCGATTTATCTTTGACTTGTAAACAGTACCCTATGCATAATTTATGGTGCAGTGTGCAATTGCATTGTCGCTACATTTATGGTGCAGTGTGACATTGTGTTGTCACAACAATGTATGGCCCTCATAATAATAATGCAGCTTATCCATGAGTTATATGTACTCATTAATTCAGACAACATTTATTGGTTTTTAACCACACCAAACTATTTCCTATTCAACGTTATCTTGTGTTGTCGTTTGCCTTCTGTTTTTTCCTTCTATTATTGCTTTGCATGATGTACATAAACAGGGGAATGGCAACTTTATACATTTTCACCAGTAATCCTATCAGGTAGTAATGCTATATAAACCCAAAGTCTCAACCATACTTTCTCACCCCAAGCTTGTCAAGTTTTTAATTTTATTTTTGCAATAACATTCACTGCAATGGCATATTCAAATGAGGAAGATAATGACCTCGTTTGAAGTTTTTGCAAAGTGTTAGATCTAGTCCCAATGGCAGGAAGGAACCAGAGTAGTAGCCAATTCTGGAATCGAGTTAGGGAGGAGTTTTTTCTTGTCGATGGCAACCAAAACCATAGGTCGGTGCAATCTTTGACGCATCGCCTTACAATACTGAAAAAAATTGTAAGATATTTAGGCATTGTATGTCTCTCGCAAATGGTGACCAAGTGGTTGTGCTATCCCTATATGAAGCAAAAAAGAAGCATCCTTTTACAAATTTCGGCGCCAACGAATTATTTAATACTCGTATTTGAATAATTAATAATGTAATACGTCTGTTTGTTTTATTTTTTTTTTTATTTTTTTTCCCGTTGTATTAGTATAATCAAAGGTTTTGTGAGTGTACCTCTAAGTAATCCCTCACGAGACACAACTCGTCCTCCAGGGTCACCTGAGGGATTAAAGGCTTGTTGCACGGGATAAGTGAAACCGTGTTTCCAGCGATAATGGCATATTTTAATAAATTTGTCTTGTTTATTTTTTCAGAATATTTTTTCAATAAATGTACTAGCCTTTTTAGCTCAAATCAATAGTACTTGATTTGGATCCTTATGGTGTTGTGAGTAATCGTATTGTCAATTCGTTTTGTGACACAAAACAGTGACATCAATAATTCAAAAACCCTTATAAATAGGATCCTTATTTTTCCAGTAACACACATCCAACCAAGCCAGCCTTCTATTCGAGTTAAAGATTATACTCATCTTCTCTCTCCTCTTAAATATTATTGTGGAAGAGTTTTTTTTTCCATCTTCTGAATGATGGTGAACTTTAGCAAGCGAGAAGACGTAGCCTTGATAGTTCGTGGGTTACCGTTGCACAACATGAAGATTACATAAATCTTTTTATTACCAATAACGAGTTTTTGGGGAGAGTTATGGATAGATTTACAGAGGTTGTACCAAACCACCAGAGAAGTAGTAATTCCATTCAATGTAGGGTCAACGTGATCAAAAGAGCATACCGAACTTATGTAGCAATTCAAATAAATATATATCGGATGGAATCCCCTCGACTTAGTTGTGAAGACATCGTAAGTGATTATTATTTTTCATTCCCTATATCTTTTGGGTGTTATCTCAATGTCCACAATAATTTGATATTTTGATATGATATTGCAGGAATTCATTGCAAAACGAATGTATGAGAAAGATAATCTACACTGGTTTAAGTTCTACAACTGCTATTAATTTTAAAGGGCAACTTACCGGACTTCAACCCGGAGCTAACACCAAGGCGTGATCCCCCACCCCCCACCCCCCCAAATTCGAACGAGGAGTAGTTATACAAATTTAGGTTTTGTGGGTATACCTCTAAGTAAGCCCTCACGAGACTACAACTCGTCCTATGGGGCCACCTAGGGGTTTAAAGGCTTGATGCACATGCTAAGTGCAGTCGCGTGACCGACGACAATGGGTTAGGGATTATTAAAGTGTTACTTTGCAATATTTTTCTTATTTTTAGCTCAATCATTCTCATTTGTTCCGCAAATAATAATAAATAACCCTGTGTTTTAACAAACATGCTAAAACCATCTTTTGTAATTATTATTGAAGCACACACGTTACAAAGATAATCCTACTACACCCTAAATTAAAAGAAATACTGAAACAACAAAGGAACCCTAACACATTAATTTAAAAATACATCATAATAAAATCATGTTATTATACTCCATCATCGAAAAAGTTCTCGTAGACCTCTGGTCATCTTCAGGCGGATATGCATCATTTTTAGGGTCAACGTCTTCTGAATCCATGTGGACGTCTACAAGGTTGTCTATAATAATTGGTGTGTTTTCTTGGAAACTCGCCCCACGACGCTCCCAAATGTGCTTTGTGAGATCCAACCTCATCCTTTCCCATGTAATTGGGTTCGCAAGAACACCGACGGGCATTCTAAGATCACCATCCACTTGTTGAGTTGGTTGTTCCGCCATCAATCCCCAATTCTATGCACGATACTCGTTCTCCAAAACCATGTTGTGCATTATCATGCATCCTCTCATTATTGATTTCATATCTGATTTTTTCCAATACGTACACGGATTTTTGACAATAGCAAATTTGTGCTTCATAGTACCAAAAGCTCTTTCCACATCTTTCCTCTCTGCCTCTTGGTATGTGTTGAAAAGTTTCTTTTTTCAACTTAGTGTCGCTTCTTTGTAAGCAGCCACGAGTACTTTATACCTTGGATGTATACCATCATCCAAGTAGTAACCTTCGGTATATCTGTATCCGTTTACAACATATTCGCACCGAGGGGCAACACCATTGTTGATGTCGTCAAACACATCAGAATGGTTCAAAACATTGATATCATTGTTTGACCCAGGCTTTCCAAAATATCCATGCCAAAACCATCTATCGAAATAAGCAACCGCCTCTAAGATGACCGTGGGTGCTCTCTTATGGCCCGAATAATGTTATCAGCCTTGTAAGTTGGGCAGGCCATCCATTGCCAGTGGAGACAATCAATACTTTCTAGCATCCCAGGAAAACCCCGCGCAACATTCTCCCTCAACAACCTTTCCGTATCATCCTGGGAGGGCCTACGCATGTATCTATCGTTAAAACCAAACATTAGGGCATCAAAAAACTTCTTCAGATACCTATAGATGGTACGCGCACCCATTGCTATATAATCTTCAATGCTATCCGGAGGAACTGCCTTGCACAAGCACTTCATGACGGCAATCATTTTCATGTGAGGAGAGTGACCCATAATTCCAGCAGCATCGGGACGTTGTTCGAACTCAGGGTCCATCTCTATAATTTTGCTTAAGATATGAAGAAATAGTAGTCGATACATACCAAAACGACAATGAATTGTTTTCTTCCCGTAAACACAGTTGAAGTTGAAATAGTCTTGCATCGGCGGCGACACGGTCTCTATGAACTATTTCACTTGATGTCACTTGAACGGGCACCAGTTGATATAAATCATGAGCACTTTGTACGATTTGTTGATACGCTAATACAACATCATCGTTGTCTAAATCATCCATTTCATAATTAGCAATCGCTTTCATTCTCATTAGTGTTCTGAAATAATCCATGGAGCACACAACTTCAAACAACGAGGTTTTGATGATTGCAGTAGATTCATAAATGAAAGATGAAAAATTATAAATAAAAAAATTTGAAGAATACTGGAAATGGGTGTGGTTTAAAAACAAGTTAATTGCTCGATATTTATATGCATTGCACACCTAAATGGATGCATGTAAACTGGAGGACTTCCTAACCGTGAGATTATTCTGCCCGTTGAAAATCCAGTGGCTCATAATACAGCGAGACTTGGATCCTCTCCGGGGCTACTACTCTGACATCGCTTTTTTTTTTGAGTTGTTATATGATTAACGGGAGGAAATATCTACCGACTTGAAAACCCTGGCTCCAACGTTCGTATTATATAATCGAGGAGCCTGGTCTCGCTCGGCGATGCCTCAATCTTCGCTTTTATTTTCAGCCGTATGATCTCAACGGGCATAATCATCATGCGGTTATCATCATCACACATACAACAGCTCTATTTAATTTGTACACGTCTGGTTTGTGAAGCAATTATCACACCAAACTGTTAATTTTCATCTATCCAACTTATCTATCTCCTGATACCTTTCATTTTTCCTTCAAAAATGGTCAATTTTTCAACAAGAGAAGATGTATCCCTAGCAAGAGCCTTGGTCAGTATCATAAGAGATGGAATTGTAGGACATCAACAAATTGATAGGAGATTTTGGAATCGAATTATGACAGAATTCAACAAAAAATTTCAATTCCAACCACACGAAGCGTAGGTTCTCTACAACACCGAGCAAGTATCCTTAAAAGGGAGTGTAAGTTTGTATGCCGCAGCTGTTGCCCCGTATTTGAGAAATGGACCGAGCGGTTGGGACGATGATCTTAAGGTAAAAGGGCTAGGAAACCATACAAACATTATCATATTTATAGATTTGATTTTTTTTAAATTATGAAATCAATTACTAATACGTCTTTCATATGTTTTGCAGTATCAGGCAGGTCGAAGCAATATAAGATGGGTCCGCCAGCGAAAATTTGGAAATATAAGCAAGTATTCCTAATATGGAAAGATACTATGGAGGATATGAACCCAGAGGCAGTAAATGAAAACCGTCCCAAGTCTCAACCGGCTGCGGCTTCTTTTCCCAACTCAGATCCGGAATCAATGGTTGATTTGAATGCCGATATAGAAGATGGTTCTGGAACAAGTAGCCAAGGCCGCCGTCAAGATTCTATGAAGAAAACGATCCGAAAGAATTCCCTGGTAGGGATAAGTTGAAGAGGGCCGCTGCACAAGATAACACGGTCGATAGAGGAGCCACTAGAATTTCTGATCAAATGAGGGAAAACAACACCGAAAAATTAGCCTCGTTAGCCACAAGTTACGCAATGTTTCGTGAATATTTGGATATACAAAAGCAACAAACAGAAGTGAACCTTATGGGGAGAAACTTGAGGAAAATGCCTCCATTACAAAGAACTGCAATGGAGAGACTCTAGAATCCTATTTTGACCCGACTCGGACTACCTACACATGGCAATCAAACATCGGAAGATGACGGTGATGATGAGGTTGAGGATGAAGATGAATATGAAGAAAATTATGCAAGTTACCGATGAGACTCAAGGAGTTGTAATTTTCTTTTAATTGCGGATTTGTTTGCTTTTTAAATTCACCAATGTTTAAAAACTATGTAACGCTATAAACTGAACAATAGTCCCTGCTTAATTAAGTTATTATTATGTTTTTAATTTTAAAAATGTTAGTTGTATTAGTTTTTTTTCACAGCCTTAATTGGTGCAATCTGTTTTCGAATTAATGAAGTAAGCCCATATTTATAGTAGTTCCACAAAAGTTATAAAAGTAATTACTACTTTTATTAATTTCCAACATGGGTGAATACAATTCACTGATTAGTTATTGACTATGAAACCTAACTCAATGTCGCAGGCACCGCGGATGCACTTAGCACGTGCAACAAGTTGTTAAACCTCCAGGTGTCCCTGCCGTCCGAGTGGTGTCTCGGGATGGTTTACAAGAGGTTTACCAACAAAACCTGAAAATCCACAGTATTTATGATTCTATCCGCGCCTAGACAACCTTGTTGGATTGTAGTCATCCATTTCGTCCTTCATAAGGAGGTAGCATTCGTAAAACCTGAAATTACGGCCATGCCTTTCACGAAAATATGCTTTCGCCATTGTTTCCAACATACATTAAAAAAATACTCAAATTAGTATCGGTCCGCGAGTTATAACCCCAAAGGTGTCACTATCCATCCACAAAAAACCCATCAAAACAAAAGTAACACAAAAACCCCAAAAAAACAAAATTAACACAAAAACCCCAAAGAATTTGATGAAACCAATTTTGAAATTTGGGGTTTTTGTATCAATTTTTAAAAATTTGAGATTTTTGTATCAACTTTGTTTAAGATGGAGTTTTAATGGATCCCAACATTTGAACGGGGTTTTTGTACCACTAGTTTGGTCACCTTGGGTTTTTATGACTAGTTCTGAATTTCGTATATGTTATTTTTTTATTTTTCAAATAAAAACCGGTTTTAAAATTATAATTAATTACGATCGTCATTTCAGCTGCAATGAATGCCGGTGGCAAGTCTCTAAATAGCGTAGCTTGGATGATAACATACGTTTTGACATCTCTTTTTATACTACCAACCTTGTATCTTAAATCTTGCTTTGATCTATGGTTCGGATTCAGAAAGTTTTCTAGAAAATGAGAATAGACCAGCTCCCAGAAGTTATAGGGTGGTGTTACAGCATCAACTGCAACCGGAGCTCTCATTACACTAATCCATGCAGCCATGATTGCAGTATCTTCTTCAACGGTGAAGTTAACATTCAGTTGGATGAATAATATGTTCACGGTTTGGTTGTGCAATCCATATCAATGTCCGAGACTCTATTTATAGGTAAAATAAAGGATGTGTCGTCCCTCCCTTTTAGTGACTCTTCACGGATGTCTCATCCCTCCCTTGCAGTCACTCGTCACGGATGTGTAATATCTTTAAAGGGACTTTTGTTTTAAAATTGATAATATCAGAAATACAACTTGGAATAGGCCATATCATTACACTCATAACTTTTGTGTAGGACGTGACAATTTTATGTCAATAGTTCGAAATTGTGGTGGTAATAATATTGATGGTGTCAGAATCACGAGGGAAGGGATACACTGCAAAATTTTAATGGGAGAAAACCGAAAGGAAATAAATAGTATTATTTATATTAATAATACATGAACAAATAACATAACTATGTCCTTGTCGCTGGACCCACGGTTGCACTTAGACCGTGCAACAAGCCTTTAAACCACCAACCGGCCCTGGTAGACGAGTTTAGTCTCGTGAGGGTTTACAAAGAGCTGCACCCACAAAACCAATTTATTGATGCAATCATCCTTAACACCGTGCTAACAATTGGGGGTCCATATAAGAAAAGTGATGCCTGGAAATGAGGTAGCAATTGTGATACATAAATGTCTTTCCCTTATGTTGGAGGTATAACTACCGCGCATTTGAATCCTGCAATAAAAAACAAATATAAGGTTTGTGTATAGATGAAAAATTCACTTTAAAATCATGTAGACGTATTTACATTGTTGCACCTACAAGCATATCTTCAGACCACCCTTCGGACACATTACAATATATCGGTACCTGGAGTGCAAACAAAAACGTTCACCTCCTTCTTTATGGTGAAGACCCGAGACTTTAATGATTTCCATGTCCGACGATTGTCATTGCCAATTATTTCGGTAAACAATTGAGCAACACTGATCCAAAACTCATTTGAATTTTGGTCCGTTAGTATGTCTGGATCATTCGAAACATTTCAGTTAGCCCATGTTAGAGCTTCATCTTCCTGTGAAGTGTACTGGATTGCCATGCTACGCAGATAAAATATGAAAAACTATCACAAAATGATACTCAAAGGATAAAGGTTATAACGCAATGAAAATATAAAAATTTAAAAAGCAATTTTATAGGTTAATTTTAACACATCCATTAACATTAAACGCCTTTTACCTTTTCCTAGAGTAGGTTGTATATAATGGGTCTGATAGAGTCTATCTATAGGTAATAATCAACAAATAGGGTAACGGAAAATGACCTAACAATATTTGAAAGAGTATTATCACTATTTACAAATGACCGCTTCTTTTCACCAACGTCCAAAACTTTTTATAGACGCTCATCGTTGTTCACAAACGACCCTTTCGTATTTCACTCGCATTATAAAAACATCGGTAATGTTGTTCCAAAAATATCCACAAAATATATTACCTCTATTTGAAATTACCCCCTGTAGAAAAAATATACTCAACAATGAGTTCTAATCGCAAGGGAAAATAAATAGTTTGTGTGGAAGCCAAAGAGATTTGTCCATTATGTTACAAGGATAACCATACCTTTCTTGAATGCCCTTGGATCTACTCAAAGTGTCCACAAAAAGATTGTACTGGCATTAAGATGGTAAAGGAGTCGCCGAGGGATAAGATACGTTATTTGAGGTGTATGTATGAAAATTGTTCTGAAGAGCCGCAGTTGCTGTCGGATGCAATGAAATCCAAGGAAGATGAAGAGATCAATGAACTTTGTAAGAATTTGAAGAAAAAATGGAAATTTAAGATTGAGAACCAAAAAATTGATCCTTGCTCAACCCCAGACTGCAATTTTTATATGAAACTCCGCCGCTCAAAAGAAAACAGCATGTTTGACAGACATTTCTGGGAATGTTCAGTATGTAACTCGGTGGAATGGACCGAATAGGTTTCGTTATGCTACAGTTTGATTAGGCTGAAGTTGGTGATGTAACATGTGGTTTTATGTTTTATTGTGTGTGTTAGTTTGGTCGACAGATGTTTATGATGTTAAGTGTGGTCGTATGTGTTAGTTCCAAATAGGGAGCAAATTTAATGATTATGATGTATTGTGTTTTTTTCCTTCTTTAATGATTATGAGGTAATGAACACCTTTTATAATGACGAATTTTATTATAACATCTTAGTACATTAAAAATCATAATTCAAAACCTAACTCACTTTCGTAGGAATCACGGTTACACTTAGCACGTGCAACAAGCCTTTAAACCGTAAGGTGTATCAAACGGACGAGTGTTGTCTCGTGAGGGTTGAGAACATATTTACCCACAAAATCTTCTGTAAAACCTAATAAGTACCTTCTCATTCATCGGGAACTCCATTAAGATTACTTTTGAGTTCTGTAAGAAGGTCCACCCGATACTTGGTTTTCATAAATTCAAAAACTTCATTGTGAGGAAATTCTACCTCATTATCTCGCCCGTACTCCTCTTTTTCCAGTAACTCCTGCAACATTGAAATATAAACTATTAATCCATTTTTATTAAGTTTAAATCACTACAAAGAAATGGTTAAAACATTTACCATTGTCGATTGGGTCATCTTTGGGATTAGGGTGGTTATTGAATGCGCGTTTATGTTGGAAACGAAGGCTAGAAAGTTCAGATTTGATTAATCTGCACCTATCCTTTATGTGTATTAATGTTCTTCCACTTTCTGTTCCATACTCCACCTTGTAATAGTGAAATATTTGGTGCCAAAAATAGTCTTCACTTACGCTGCCTCGTCTATAGTCTTCACTGTTAAATTGTGACACCCATATTTTCATTATTGCAAGATCTTCTGCGGAATCAAATTCAGTCATTGTAGCTTATGATCTGGGAGGCTAAAGTAAACCACTAGATTTGATTTGTGAAATACCTTTGGGTAACCCATCCATTTATAGGTTCCAACTTACTAATTGGTGTCAAAAAAATTTTAAGTCGATCCCTTACACTCTTGCTTTGACAAATATTGTTTACACACCATAGTTACTTTTTACGTACAACCCTTCCTACTTTCGAATAACTTCTCATGTTTATAAACACCCTTTACTATTTTAAACACCTCTTGGATGAAAAGGAAAGACCAATCCCGTGTAAGAAGAGATATTCGAACGACCCTTGGTTGTGAAAAATAACAATGTATATATATATATATTGTCAGAAACAAGTGTCGCAAACAAAAGAAAACTTCCTAGATGATTTGATTACTCAAAATAAAGCACGACAAAATATGACAATTCAAGGTGGAAATAAATGTCGGCAAAATAATAGAGACACTTCTCAAATAATTGAAATTGCATTGACACAAAATCTCATCTTCCCAAAATATCAAAAGTCTGACAAAAAAGCTAGTTGTGTGGTAAAACCAAACACATGGCACAAAAAATAAGAAAGAGAGACAAAAGAGGCGATTTCTGGCAGAGAACCTCAAAAAATTCCGCCACCCCTAACTAATCAGATCTATATAGATCTGAGCAGTAACTGTTTCAAATCTTCATATAAGCAAACGTAGACCTCAGATTAATCTCCTTCTTCATCTTCAAACCATAAATCAACAACCATGGTTCTAGCCTAGTCGAATCGGCTAATCTCGACTCACCGGCCCTTTGTATTCAATTAAAGCTTGTTGCTTCTTCTTTTGTGAAACCTAACCTTCTACCATGCTTCATCTTCGATTTGTTGTTGCTGGGATTTGATTAACATTGGATTTTATCTCAGCTCTGGTCTTCATCGAATACCCCTTTTAGATCTTATTTCAAATCGCAATAAACACCTCAGTTTTGGTTTCAGGTAATTATTCAAGCTTTATTCCAGAATCTTTTGAATCTAGCTTGCCATATATTTAATCTATAAGAATCCCTTTGACTGATATTTATTGCTCAGAGAAAATACAAAATTAGGTGATTTAAGTACCTTAAACCTTGATCTATAAAACCCCTTTGCAATCATCCATTCAATTTCAATTCCTTTTATTGCTCTGGCTGAAGTTTGCTTTCTTGTTTGTTTCTGCATACGAATCCTGTAGTTCTTCATTCTCTATGCAGAACTCCCCTTTTTTTTTTCCAGTGTTGAGTTTGTTTTGTTTTAAAGGCATTTTCCCAACCGCCAGTATAGTTGTTAGCTCGCAGTTAGTTTTTGAATAGTTGGTGGTGCCATGTCCTGTGTTTGTTGTTGTTCTTTCCCATGCCTTGATTGTCCCTTGGTTAGTACTGCAAGTATAACAATGTTTTCTATAGTTTGTCTTAAGTTTTATTTGGTTATGATAAAAAACAAACAAACAAAAAACAAAAAATTATTCGGTTTTATTGTTAGGATTCGTCTTTCTTTCTTTTCCAAGTTAGAGTTGTTCAAGGAGTTTGTTTATCCTTGGAAATGTGTTTTTATGATCCAGTGTTAGGTATCTTAGAATTTACCCGCTTTGTGGTTGATTCCTGTTTATTCTTAAGATTCATGTTTTGTACTTTGACCTGAGCAATCAAAGCAAATAACATAGTCGATATTACCTCCTCTGCAAATAACATGTTTTGTACTTTGAGGTATCCAGCCAAAAATTTCATATACCCAAATTCAGCTCGACTGGCATTATTTCTTCAGCTTTAACATGATCATTTTTTTCATGATATACTATATGCCATCCTTGGTGTATCGATGATGCAGCCAAAATCAAGCCGCACTCAATACCTTCTCACCTTGATCCTCTATAAGATTTCTAAATCAACATCTGTCTTGGCCAAGGTGATAGAGTTACCATAGCTAGCAACATAAATTATTGTCTCCTCATGTTGGATTCCATGGGTACCGAAATCTCAAGAATATCACAACTTTAATTTCACCATTATAACAGCAGCAAGCATTATCCTAATTGATCTATGAATGGGCCGGTGAATTCGACACCTTTACTTCTCGAGTTGTTGAATTCCTTCTTTTTACATTTCAAGTGAACTTGTATTCCTTAGTTTAATACAATTGAGTTTGTAATTTCTGTTGTATCTTTATTTCAGTCTGTAGTAACTTCTGTAATAGTAGTATTAGCACTTTTAGCACAAGGAACTCTAGGCCAGAGATTGGACTACTACAAGACTCGGTCAAAGCTAGAGCTTCAATTTCAAATGATGTATCGAGCCGAAAATCAAAGAAGTATTCGCATTTCAATCAGGCAATTCATCGCAACATCAAGATATACGAAGACTTGTTAACATCTTCATTCAATTGCATCGAACACCTCTACCGCCATCTAAGTTTCTATGGACACTGTTGTGTCTATCAAACGTACAACTTTTCTTGTGGAAAGCACTGACCGAAGGCATTTTGACCTTCGACTCCAACATTCGCCCTCGATGCAACTATGATCTGAAGACAGTTATCCTACTCCATTATCATGTTGCTGCCGACTATTAGTTTATCATTCAATATGTATTTGATGAATCTTGTGTAACAATCTCTTAGTAGATTAATGAATTTCATGTCTAAAAAAAAAATGGGGTTACAAGATAATATTATTGATAAGAGTAAAAAGTTATTCGATGTAATTTATAAATTCAATGAATCAAGACCAACAAGTTTACTACTCCCTCCGTCTCTAAAAGATAGGCAGGTTTGTGTGTAAATTTACACACAAACCTGCCTATCTTTTAGAGACGGAGGGAGTATAAACACCCTATATACTGTAAAAAAATGATAATTATTAATCTGGAAATTCCATAACTTTTCAAAAACACCCACGACTATTTACAAACGACCCTTATTCAAATAACCCATTCTTTATTCAAAAGTCATTAACTATTAACTAGCAACCCTTACTATTTCTCGAAAACCCTCCGTCTCGAGAAGAGAACATTTTTAGTCATGGATTTCTATTCGGCACTAGAATACCACTCAGTCCATTTGTGATGAGGTTGATCACTTACTTTATGTCAGAGTTAATTTTTTTCACTCACTCTTCCTATTTAAGCCAACAAATTCATTGAGTCCTCTTCAGTAACTAGAAACACAAAAAAAATTATACTTTGTATAAAATTTATCATGCACTTTAGTAGTGAAGAAGATTTGGGGGTTGTGCGGGCATGGATTTCAGTTACAAATCAAGGTCCACCTGGATAATGTGAAAATGAACAATCTATTTTTTGGCGCCGTGTTTTTCAATCCTTCAAAGATATTACCGTAAACGAAAACGACAGAACAGAGACATCTGTTAAAAAAAAGATTTTCTTTGATTACGTCTGAAATTGATACTTTTGTTACATTTTTGCTTCACGTTAACATAGGTCATCCTGCATTGTCCTATGACGCTCGCGTAAGTGCGTAAGTATACTTCTCACCTTAATAATTACTTGGTCTAATCAGAAAATGTCGATACTTATTCTTTTTTTTTATTTGTTTCCTACAGAAAACAAGAGCTCGCATCGAATTTCGCGCATAATCGAAGAGGCCATTTAAGTATGATCAATTGTACGAGCTCTTAAAGGACGTAGTCCCGGCATACAATGTAGAGTGAATTCATCTGTGTAATCGACCGTTAAGTAAAATATAGTGGGACTTTGTTGTTTTCAGGATCAATACGTTTATTTTATTTACCGGTAATCACCGTCATTGATAATTTGAAAAACGACCCCTACTGTTTACAATCGTCCCTCCTTTGCTATTCTCGAAAAAAACCTTAATGTATACGAGAAGATATTATATTGGTTGTGTTAAATTGTAAAATGTAATTTTTTTACTTTTTTGTGTCATAAATTGATATGACCCAACATATTAAAGTTATGTGAACTACCAAATAAAACCAACCACATGGGAGGATAGGAAAATATTAGTGAGATGATGTACAAACGACAAAAATGAATAAAGTTATTTGATGTAATTTTATATTTCAATAGATCCATACCAAGAAGTTCACTATAAACACCATCATCCTCTACCAAAAAATAAACAACACATATAATAAACCATCTTTATTTATCCTTTCAATACTTTATTGTTTTATTTTTGAGTTGGTTATGGCAATCAAATTCACAAACGAGGAAGATACGTCTATAATCCAATCATGGATGAATGTCTTTGTGGCCGAAAATGTTACGCGAAATAGTGTTTTCAGAGTGAACTTATGGGATTTGGTAGTTCAACATCTAACAGTTAGAAACGGAAATCCAAGTCTTATAAATCCGGGTCACCTCGATTAAGAAACAGGTGAAACGATACTTGGATTTTGTAGTACTTATTACCGAAACTTACCTAGTGGCTGGACTATCGACGAATGTGTAAGTGGTTCAAAGTTTACATAAAAATATGTTAAGAAACCATTTAAATGAAACACTAATAATTTTTTGTTTGTTTATTGAAGGAAAATGAGGCCAAACATAGACACTCGGAGGACACCAACAAAGAATTCAAATTCTATGAGTGTTATTTACTGCTCAAAGAAAGGATATCCGAGTTCAATCCGGATGAAATATGTCGTGAACTACCTGAAGCTAGCGATGAAGATGATTAATTCCACTGCAATGGAGTTCAGGTTTTGTTGGTAAACCTCTTGTAAACCATCCCGAGACACCACTCGGCCGGCAGAGACACCTGGAGGTTTAAAGGCTTGTTGCACGTGTTAAGTGCATCCGAGGTGCCTACGACAGTGACCTAATAAGAGTTGTATTGGCTCAATGTACTATCTTGTATTGTAGTTTGAAATTAATGAAATAAGTTAAATCTTTTTTGAGTCCGCTAAACATAACACTCCACGTCCAACGTTGTGTCCAAAAAATGTGTTTGGAACTAAAAGAGAAGATTAATATGTTACAGAATGAGCTACGCTTACAATTTTATTATCGATAGATACATCTACCACTATTGTCGCTCTCTAAAATTAATAAAAACACATGTACGTTAGGGTTAAGCTAGGTCACATTGATCCAGGTAGTGAACCATTAATTCTAGACAACACTTTCAACGATTATAAGGAGAGCACGAATTAGATAGAAAGAGAGTGTTCATTGTGTAGCAGGGTGTAACAGGGGTGTAAGAGTGAAAAGTTCAAACAAATATTTCAAAACATGCGAGGAAGAGGGACTCGCTTAAAATAATTGAGCGATGTCCAGGACGTCGCTTCAAAGGGAGGTCACCAGCATCGCTGAATTTAACAAAAGCGAGGTCCTTGGTCTCGCTTTTCCACTTTTTCTGGCGATGTCACACTCCTCGCTCAGTTTGAAATCCTCGCTAACCTTCCCTGCTTTCGAGCAAAGAGAAAGGGAAGGAGTTTGATTAAAGCTTTTAGCCACGCCCAGATGTCGCTTTCATTCCCTTCTTTTCCTCCACTACATTAAGCCTTAGTATCCTCGTCATTTTCAATTGGTTTTAGTACACCAAGGTCATGACAATTTCCAAAGTACATCTATCTGTTTTTGGGTAAAACAAATGTATCGTAGAAATACTTAGATTCGAGAGATCAAAATATACAACACTCGCCTAAACCAAATTAATTGTGCACATAGATCCAGTTGTAACTTTTGCAAATTAAAGTTGCTAAGTAGAAGACGCTTTAGAAAGCACATAAAGAGTAGAAAATGAAATGTACAGAAGTCCCATATCAAATCACATGAAAACTGAAGCTAGGTACACCAAAGTAGCACAAAGTCCGATTGAGTACACGGTCACTGACGTTGGCATGCGACCTTTATCCATCCTCAAGAACATGGCCTTGTATATCGGTAAGCTTACAATGCTTATATATCCTGAAATGATTATTTGTAGGACCAATGCCAATGAGTTACTGACACCAAGACTAGTATTGAGTTCTGCTTCTTCAAGATTATTGGACATGACTGTTGCTGTGACTAGTGATACTACTGTCCTTACAAGACAGTATAGGTTCAGCAGCGACAGAGTTGTAGGCGGAATAAACATAGGGGATGCAACTGCAAATTCCATCATTTCTTTGTTGTATCTCTTTAATGCTTCTTCATCAATAACTTTACTAGTAATTTCAAACCCTGATTCAGAAATACCCAATGCTTTTAAAATTGTGACCATAACTGAAAACAGGTAGGAGGATGTTCCTTTTAGCATCCACATCCTTGTTTCGTTCCACCACATCTTGAAGGTCCCTTTAGCCAACATTAGCTCCGCTAAACTAAATACATGAGAGCTAATCCCTAAGAAGATGAAAATCCTAAACCAGGGGTTAGATACCTGCAAAACAGAAAAAAAACCAAACCCAAATATAAATGAGAAATAACATAAACAAAGCATCTGACACGACAGGATAATGCAACCAAATGCACAGCGAGGTATGAACTAAGTGTAAAATGCACTGACATACCTTTGGAAATAAGGATATCCCGTTCACCATTGCCAGAGGGGGCACGACAGCATAAATGAGCATTGGTAAGCACCAGAGTGCCCACAAAGTATAGAAACTGTAGCACATTATTTGTCCCAACTTCAGTTTCCCATCTCCAAAAAGATTAGCCAAACTCATAGGACAGTAATCTGAGAGAAAGATCTCAAGCAAGCCAGTTGACCATCTTTTGTGTTGAATGAGGGTATCGTTGGTGTTAACTGGTGCCAAACCTAAAAAGGCCTTCCTCTCAGGGCTACAAAATATCGAGTTCCACCCCCTTGAATGCAACACTAGCCCAGTGTATACATCCTCAACTGCACTTCCATACATTAGTCCCATCTACGTTGCAAAAACAAGAACAGAAAAAAGTGCGTGAGCCATTGACATTCTATGATTTTAAGAAATAAAATGGAAGATCAACCGTAACGGCAGTAGAATACGAATCATAACTAGCAAGAGTATGTGTACCTCACTCCCCCATGGTTTGCCTTCCTCATATGTGCATGTTGTTACAAGTTTTGCCTGAACCTCCAATTCAACCCAGTTCTTACTTCCTCTGACTGCATCATTTCATTGGCACAGATTTGTTTAAACACTCGTTGATTTCTAAATAATGGTTCATTTAAATACATATAAATCTGTTAATATTTGTAAACTCTAGCCACGAAACAATCATCGATCGGTGCATTTTTACCTGATTTGTCTTCTAATTTGATTTTAACATTTGGATCATATTTCCTTCCATTGAGAGACTCCCGACGGTGAATCGTACCAGTTCCAGCGTACATAGGCCCATTGTGTGCATTGGTGCCAAAAAATTCAATCTAAAACACAAGAAACATGTCAATTAGAGAACCATTCACAATAGTTGGTTAAAAGTTCAGGATACAGAACACATGACATAATTTTGGTTCCTTTTTTAAGTACCTCGTAAATTCTTTTCACACCATTTCCGTACAAATCATTCTGCGTAATCCCACCAAAGCTCTGGGGGAACTGAACATAACCTATCCGGTGGCTTTCTTTGGGGTCTAAGAAATAACAGACGGCATGGCGAAGTGCTTGTGAATTATTAGAATACATGTCGCAATCGACATTGATAACTAATGGGGCATTACTTATCAATGCTGACACTCGGTTCTGCACAAAATAATTTTCTCAAGTAGTATTAGTATAGAAAAGCTTCCCAGTGAGATTAAAAACATGATTATATAAGGAATAATTTGGTCAGAGGAAGTACGTACCAAGGCGTTTAACGCCCCGGCCTTAAAACGATGGTGGGAAGTAGGTCGTTTTTCTCTGGAAACATATATAAGGGTTGGCATTGGATTGCCCTCGTCATCTTTATCGACTCCATTTCCACGCAACAAAACCTAATCAGACAATATAAAGATGATAAGTCAGCTGATTTTTCTTTTCTTGCATTGACCTGTTTCTAGTTTTGCGATGAAAAGATTAACAAATTTAACACTCACCTCGATTATGCTGGCATGGTCACGAGGGTCGATCTTGGTATCCCACTCCTTAAAGCCCTTGTGCTCATTTCTTGTTTCAATTGGCACATTTCGTAATTGTCCTGCCTTTTCAATCCGCTCTTGCATTTTCTCGAATTTGGCCTGCATCAACAACCGGTTTATGAAACAGTTCAACAAATCGATACACAAAAAATTAAAGATATTAAAAAAAAATGGAAATGTTAGTCAAACATGACTGGTCCAACATTTCATTTTTCTTGATTTTAGACACATGCTTGAGAAGCTCATCACTTTAGACTGCAGTTGGCAATCAAAACAGAAGTGCTTCCATTTCTTCATATTTATATACATCATAAGCAAAAATTTTGATTTCAAAAAACTATTCTGAAATTCAATATTAAAACAGCTTTTAGCTTTTTTGATCTAATTAATCGTAAAACCGCTTCTTATATGGCATCCAAATAATCTTTCTGAACTGTGAACCTACATTTTTTTTTTTTTAAAGTTCATATAAATGCATTAGTATTATTTAACCAGCGAGCTTATACCGCCGGCTGGTTTTTCAACCGCCATGGGTATTTTTCTCAACAAATGGCGGGGTTTTTTTGTAGACCTTGTAGACTAATATTTTTCAATAGCCCTCTCATGTGTGTCAAAAAAATAAAGTCGGCATGTTCTTCATTTAAATACCTTGCCGACTTATACTGGCCACGGAGAGTTTTTCAACCGCCCGTGGTATTTTTCACCAAAGGCGGGGTTTTTTTAGACCTTGCCGACTAATATTTTTCAATATCCATCTCCTATGTGTCAAAAAAAAATAAAGTCGGCATGTTCTTCATTTAAATACCTTGCCTACGCTAAAATTGGTCGGCATTTTATTCAAACAAAGACCATGCTTGCCATATATAGCCGACCTTATTCAAACGTATATCTTGCCGACCTTTGACATTTTTGAAAACCAAATTTTTTGATCGAAATCGAACTCATAAGACGGATTAAAGGTTTAACCTCTTTGGATTTTCATTTTCAAAATTTTAATCTTATTTAACTGCGTTATTTAAGACGCCCTTTTCAGTGCCGGCTTTAGCTCTGATGCAGAACAGAAAAATCTTAGCATCTAAAAGTGTAGGTTTCTGTTGACTTTTTTTTTTTTCTTTTCATTTTTTTTTTTTTTTTTGTTTTTTGCTAGCCAATTTTCTGTTGACTTGGAGTTACTTAGGATTGGCCACTCACACCGAACAACACCGTGCTTCAGTAAAAGAAAAAGGAAAATGGACACTGGTGCTTATTTACAAACAATCAGACGTACTCGAGAGCAGTAAAGAGTTTAATTAGGCAGTCGAAGTAGAAAATTTGGAGAATTATTGTGTTCTTTCTGCTATGTTTATTTATATTCTACGCATGGTCAGTTTGGTCACTGATTTTCCTAGTTGGCCCACAGTCAAACTTGCACAAGGTTACGAACTCATTGTAACAGGTAAATCCTAACCTGACCAAGTACCCTCTCTAACCACCCCACATTTGATATCATTTGAAGGACAAAATAAAAGTAAGTGAGCTATTTCAGATAATAATAAATACAGATGTTTAGGTACCTTAATTTTGTCATATTCTTGCCTGAAACTTTGACCGGAAGGAGAAGAAGTTGATGAAGAGGAGAAATAAACTTTTGGAGACCTTGGTTCCACGTTATATTTCTTACAGAAAGGTAACCAGGATTTGGCAAAAATGGAAGCCAGATAAACGGCGTGAAAAGTCAACTGAGAACCACCATCATCGGAGATGTAGTAAGATAGTTTGTTAACGTCGTAATCGTAAGACATCAACGATAATAGAGTGTTTGCTACTATGGAAGGTGGCTCTCTGTCTGGATCAGCCGTGCACACTAAGACGTCTATCGGTGGTAGATTTGATTCTGCCAGACGTTCTGGGTATTCGACATGATACGTTGGTGCCCATCTGAATCCTTGCTGCAAGAACCAAGTGACTCCAAACCAGAATTCAGCTAAAGTTATGAGAAACCACAGAACTGGATGATCATAAGCTATATTTGTGACACGATAGTATAACAAAGAAACTATTCCTGTAAGAAAAACCAGGAAATAGATCTTGTAAAGAAACCGACCGCCGGCTTGACGGGAAGTGAAGAGCCGCTCATCGTCGAGCGATGATGATATGACCGTCATCTGGAGAGAACTCAGTAGACACGGAGGAAGAAAGTCAACAGTGTACTAAAATGCCTATGCCTCTTCTCTGTGTGTTTAGGGCGGGTAATATTTATATAAGTTTGAGATACTGAATAAAGAGGCAAGTGATGAGAGTAGGTATACAATTTGGTTTAAGAGTCATTTTCAGAATTTTAGAACCAAAACATAAATGACTCAGCCGTCACATGGGTGCACAAGTTTTATGTTAAGATCCCACGGAGAGCACGTTGTTGACTAAACTCTTTCTCTATCACGGCGTGCAAAGTAACATTACGTTGCATTTGGTCAATTATCAATTTACACCACAAGGAAAGTCGTTTTTATCCTTGCAAGCAAGCTGCAACTTTGCATATTTGGAAGAATTGATTGGATCCATAGAAGTCCTTTGACTCCTTTCCTACGGGGACATTTGATAGGAGGTTGTTGTGGATCCACGACAATCCCCTGCTTGGTAAGTATTAGAACAGTCAAACAATCAATTTTGTTTAACTTGACTACTTTATAGGTGCCTGTTATATGTTTCTCTTACAAATATTGTTTGTTAGTAATAACCACATTGGGAACCTGGATACATTTCTCGTGGTATTAGTATTTGGTTTCGATCCTAATCCGCTAATCCCAAGCTTTTCATATTAAAATTTTCTTTCCAATGTGAAGCATGACCTTTTTTCTGCAGATGCTTCGGCTAAACAAGCATGTTTGTTGGCCGAAGACGTTTATGAGTTTTATGAGGGTAGGCCAGGCTTTATTCTTTTTGTAGAATGGTCTGGGGAGGTTTATTTTCGTTTCAAATAGGTTTTCTTAGCGTGTAGCCTAACGGCTAGGCGCTAATTGGACCTCGCCCTGTACAGTTCCGCTTTTTTGCTTTTTTATTACAGTATAACTTCTTTAAAGTAATACTCGATAATATAATATTCTCTTTAAAATAATAAAATTTTACGATTCAATTAATATTTCTAAAATAATATTAGTGCTAAAATAATAAATTCGATAAAATCATAAAATAATACATTTCATAAGTTTCCCTTAAGCATTAATAGGTCCCAAATAATATATAAAATAATAATTCTTTTGTAAAAATAAAAAATAAATTTCATACATGTAAATTTTCTCCAAATATGATTCAATATTGGTTTGATTTTCTTAAAAATTCAAATCAAGTTGTATTTCATTATATTGTTGACCGAGTAAAAAAAAAAAAGACCTTTTTTCCAATTTGGCGTAAAAAGATTGGATTTGGTGTAACTAATTTTTTTTGGTCCAACGATGAAAGGACGACACTGCCCCTCCCTTTTATTCTAATTATTATAATCGGAAAGCAAACTAAAATATATAACATGTATAAAAATCCGTGCTTTGGAATTTTACAAATTTTATCTCGTTTGAAAGATTTTAAAGAAATCTATGCAATGAGTACAAACAACAATATCAAATTTATAGTTTTTATGAAAAATTAGGAGGTGTTTATCCATTTAACCACAATTTTCGAAAATTGAATGCATATCCATTATGCAAACGACCACAAAGGATGCATAACACATTATGCAGCCATATTTTGGTTTATGCATCAACTAATTCTCCGTTTCAAGAAAAATGATACTTTCACTCCATTTCAGAAAAAGTGATACTTTCATTTCGTTTTAGGAAATCCCGTTTCAAAAAAAGAAATATTTTCATTCTGTTTTAGAAAAAGAGATACTTTCACTTTGTTTCAGGAAAAGTGACATTTTCACTCCGCTTCAGAAAAAGTGACACATCTCTTTGCTTTACAATTTTGCTTTACAAATTTACAAGTCCGACTCCGTGCCATTATGACAGAACTAAATTGTGAGTACAAAATTTAGTTTTGCGTTATAAAATAGTCTATGGAGGAACTGTGGACAATTTGTTTTGATAAAAGAGTGTAATAAATTCTATTGGCCTTCCGATTATATTAGATCTTAGAGCTAGTTTAATGGGACTTGGCGGAATTTTTCACACATAAAAAAAAAAAAAAAAAAAAAAATTGCTCATTTAATGGTGCACGTCGATGGAGGAAACTACAATTCTAACAGTGGAGAACGGAGTTTATTGGAGAAGATTAAGCTGGTCGTCTTAGGCTTAGTTTGGTAATGCTGCGGCTTTTGTAAAAGCGCTTTTCTCACACATTGTCTTTGTGTTTGTCTTTGTGTAAAAAAAAAAAACAGTTAGGTGTTTGGTAAACTAGATACTAAAAGTTAAAGCTGATTAAAAAAATGATCAAATTGTGTTTGGTAAAATATAGGTTCACTTATTGTAGTTGTAACAAATGACAAAAACAGACATAATCTTTTAATATAGTTTTATTCTATTTTATGGGATTTAAATATATTAGATATTTATATATATGTTGAGTAACTATTTTTTATTATTGATATAACTTGGGATAAAAAAAAATTATACTAAAATCAAATATTTACTAAAATTATACTATTTTTTATTTAATAATTATATTGGTTCTTATTTATTTTATTTTTTAATTAAAATGGTATATAACCAAAAATTTGAAAGTGAAAATAATAATCTTTGAAGAATGTGACATAGTTTAAAATAACAACCTTTAAAGAATATTATGGAGAATAAGAAATTAATTATCAAATATTTAAGGGCAATTTTGGTCATTTATATACTATAATAGGGATATAAAAGAAAAATCATGCATTAAAATAAGGTGGGACCAAAGCTTATGCTTTTAGAGCTTTATAAGCTCCTCTCCTCCAACTTTTTCAAAATTGGGATATTTTGGAAGTGCTTTTGGTTAAAAGCACTTTGAAAATATTTTACCAAACGCTAATATGAGAAATAATTACTATATATATTTTTGAAAGTGCTTTTAGAAAAATAAAAGCATTACCAAACTCAGCCTGGACGATTGTCTCAACTTGAACCGTGGGTGGCTCCAACGACAATGGATATCTCCTAACATCCGGAAAATGATTAGTTTTTTCAACCTTATAAATAACACCCTTCTTCAAACACTCAACTCGCACTAAGTTTAATCCTCTTTACATTTTCTCCGCTAAAAATCCTTTTAATTCTTATTTTACTTCTCTAGATTTCTCTATAAAAATGTCCCAATCTCAAGATTTCATGCGAAAAGGAAATGAAAGAACACCCACCAAGGAATAAACCTAATATATCTTTATCGACGGGAAAGACAAGTTCGAATGAAGAGAACAATCACAATCTATATTTCGATCCAGAATTATCCAAAGCTCTGTCTACAAAAATTGAGCAAGATAGCTCTGCTCAAAACTAAGACGTGGTTGGTGTGAAGTTACAGAAGTTTATGAAAAGCTACCTAATGGTGCTAAAATTATTATCGGTAAATTTCCTTGGTTCACTTTGTACCGGCTAAGAAACACCAAAACAAATTATTGTTTGTATTTGTGGAACATTGGTGGTATACTACACACACGTTTCATTTTGAAGACTTCAAAATAGGTATGTAAATTTTTTTGATTTATAGTTTGGGATAATTGGTGTTTAATACTCAGGTTTTGACCAACACTAGGCTTTGGTCTAACATTTGTCCAACGTTAGTGTTTGGTACCTGGACCGTACGTTGACCCGAGTTGACTAAGTTAACTCTTGAATTATGTTTGGTATTTACTTTAAAACCTAAATAAATGTATTTACTTAACACCGTTAAGATGGTCGTTACCAATTTTAATTGAAGAATCCTAATTGATGTTCTTCCCCAAATTGAAACTCCATCCCCAAATTGAAACTCATCTTCAACATCTCCATCATATACTCATCGTCAGTAGTTGCTTCAGTTCAATTCCATTCAAAGGCCAAATAATTCTCAAACAAATCCAAGCTTAAAGCCTCCAACAGTAACAAAACCAATAAACAAAACTTCACTAAATCCATCGTTCACCAATCACCACCAAAATCTCAACTAAGAAGAATCTACAGACCCAGAAACAAATCATGTACACCATTAACAAAGCTACTACCCCACTAAAATGCTTTAATTTCTTATCAAAAGAAAAACAATAAAATCTTTATTCATGGGACGTACTCTCCACCAAAATCAATCATCATCGTTAACTGAATCCAAATGTACCCTCATGTTTAAAGTTCCAAGTGAAATTAAATTCATAATTTTTTTAAGTTTTCGTCAAAACCCTAAATTGAATCTTGAATCCTTCAATTTTCTCGTTTAAAATCAAATTTTCACAATAACCAACAATGATTCGATGAAAACCATTGAAACCCATTAAAGAATTGTAAGAAAACCCATCAACATCAATCTGTTTATCGCTGTCGTCAAATTTAATTTGGTGCTGAAACATGATGCGATGATTGAACGACTCCATGTTATAATGATCGGAAGAAAAAGAAAAAAAAAGAAGGAGACGAAAATGTTTTTAAGCTTTTGCGGTTTTCTAATGATTGAAAGAAGAAAAATGAGATGACGAGGTTTCTCTGCTTGAAGAAGACGGATATGCAGATCTGTTTGGTGTTAGATATGAAGAAACGGAATGAATTTAAGAATCTGAGTCGTTAATGTTTTGGATGGAAGAAGATCTAATGTGGACCGTCCATATATATGATGGGCTAAGGACACAGTTAGTCATTATTACTAAAGATAAATAAGTTTTAGTAATTACATATTTAATTGACGGAAATTTTAGATACGTCATCACTTAACTGGTCAAATAAGGTCAGCGTTAGGTCCAGGTACCAAGCCCTAATGTTGGAAAAATGTAAGACCAAAGCCTAGTGTTGGTCTAAACCTGAGTACCAAACTCCAATTATCCCTTATAGTTTACATACAATCAATACGAAAATGCAAATGAAATAAAAAAATGTTAATGTTTTTTCCCCAACTCAATTACTAGTGTTCAATTAGGGTGGACAGAGGCGTCACGAACTATATAGGTTGCTACCGCCTATGATTAGGTTCCGCTATCTTAGTCGAGTTGTATCTTTGTCTCGATGTCGCGTTGTTGGGTTCCTCGATCATCCAAGGTTTATGGCGCATTGTTGAGGTGAATATAACTTGAGAAATATGTGGTTCAGTCTTCTCTTACCTTTTGTTGAAGAAGTTCTCCAAAAGTTTCGGTTGATCTTCGCCTTAAAACGGTAGAACGCAATGATGGCTGCCGTGATGTCTGTTTCTTAACTACATCTTTTATCCTAATCTGAGCCTTAACTAATTGTATACTAGAAATCAAGATAAAGTTTTGGCAACTAAATTTGACAACAAGCTTGAGATAGCAACACTTGTGAGTTCGACCGAGCAATGCTCTAACAGTTTGCAATAGACAAAGCTAGCAAACCTCACAAATCCAGAACTTGCGACTTCTGAAGAGCAACCTATATTCTTAACCACCTCTCAAGAACAATCTTTAAAAGATCAATTAAGATCAGTTTTCAGATATCTATCTTGAGGAATCACATAGTTTGATATGAAGAGAACTTTGCAATTACTATCTATCTTGCCTGAAAGAGATTATGAAAACCTCGATAGCAGAAAAGCAAGATCATGATACACGAAATATCAAGGTAAAGATGGTCAGACTTGGCTTCACGAATCCCCAAAGCGATGTCTTTTAGTCGTAGACCTAATTATGTTTCTCAGAGGGAACCTAGGTCTATAGAGGACGACTCTAGAATCAACTAGGACACGAAGTTTCAGGGATTGAATTTCCCAGTTGAAAGAGCAACTTTATTTATAGATTTTCAAGGATCAAGGGTTTCTTAGAATTCAAGCTAAGATAACTTGAGAATCAAACAAACACTTTTTGGTCTTGAAAATACAATAGAATAATATACACTAGGAACCAGTTCTTGAACCGTGTATAATAATTGTTCGGTTTGGCAAGTATGCCAAAGAATTAAAGTTATTTGGTGTTCATTTAAACACCTAAGAACTTAATTATGATACACACACATAAGTGTTTGAGTGATCAATGAAGTCTTAGAAGTGTGTGAGAGTATTCTAGCAATGCCAAACATATTTAAAAAAATAAGTCTTTGAGCATGTGCTAAAATCTTACTCGGACAGTTGGTACTACGGTTCGTGAACCATTTGGCTTGACTTGTTCACGAGTCAGGGTGTGACGGTTCGTGAACCGGGTTCACCAAACCAACAAAACTACTGAACTCAGTTGACCACGGTTCGTGAACCGGGTTCATCAACTGCTAGCCTTTAATACCAACTTTCAAATTTTAGTTGACAACGGTTCGTGAATTGTCCCCATATGAACTTGCGTTTTGGGAACTAGTTCGCCAACCCTCTTGTATTTTTGAAACTCAAGTATCTATGGTTTGCGAACTGGTTCGCCAACCTACCCTGAGTAGATTTATCGGATTGTTCAATATTTCTCTCTAATGATGTTTGAAATATTCCCACGTGATAAAATCATTTGCGTCGGCAATTTTAAATTGATCCAAAAATTTAGTTCTCACAATAAATTGTTTAGAACTAATATTGTTAAGGATCGTTGAACATCTTTGCTTGGAATCATATTTCGAGATTTTTAACAAGACAAGCTTGACTCGAAACTTCTTCTTTGTAAATCTACTAGAAGTCATACGACATCGTCTCAAAAAGATAGAATGGTAAGATAGTGAATTAAATAGAATGGTTCAGTCTCCACATACCTGATACAAAATTTCTCCAAATATCTTCGTCGATCTTCAGTCTTCGAGGGTGATGGCTGATACTTAACTACCAAATTCTAATCTAGTCATAGACTTGACTTAGTAGACTAGAAATTCAAGATATAATTTTGATCATCTAATATTGAGAATAAGCTTGAGATAGCAAAATTTTTGGGTTCAACCGAGCAATGCTCTAATAGGTTAGTATTGGTCTTACGGAGGTTGAACTAGCATTGAGATTAAGATTTTGAAATTTGAATGCCGGATTGATGAGGTTATCAGAGTTCAAGACTAGTTTAGCTGCCAGAATTTCTTTCTCTTTATAGTATAACTGTTTTTGGAGTGGCCAAGTGTTGATGGTGGATTTTCATTTAAGGGCTGAAATTGTAAAAGCCAAAATTATGCGCTAACATCTTGCAAAAGATAAAGCCATTAATAAGTGATGAATACTTCTTCACCTTACTAATTCACCTAGAATAGAGCATGTGGCAACAATCCCAGCATTCTGTGAATTAAATACAAAAAATCCATTTAGGTTGGAGCATGTAGCAACAATCCCATATACCCTGTGAATTTATAGCATTATTAATTAATGCATGAACAGCCTCGTATTTCCTGTACTCATTACCGGTGCGGCATGACGACTGAGTGTTGTTTTCAGCAGAGCAACACGAATCTCCAAGCATTAATAATAAAACATGTATGAAATACCCATACAGGCTACAACTCTCGGTGTGTTATACTAGCCCGATTGAGCATGTTTGAACCTGAACTGACCCTATCAGTCTCAGAAACAATCACGACCATCCAACCTCACCAGCATGATTGGATGGCTTAAATTAAATCCATGACCTCAAGCAGGTATTGGAATATTCACCACCATAATGACCACCAGCGGGCCCGTTTATGCCATGGTCGGTTGAATACATACCATGCGCATACCAAATAACCACCGAACACCAGCCTAAAGTAGGATGGTTTAACTGGTGTGGAGCAGCTTGGAAAAGCTTGTGCGCACAAGACCGCCAACGGCAGTCTCAAAACGGCCACGTCCGTCCAACTTCACCGGCATAATTGGACGGCGTAGATTACCCCATGACCGGTCGGACAAGCTTGTCCTGCACCCTGGCGGTCCCCCTTTTTACCTGCATAGCCGACCATCTCATGACCTAACTAGGGAGGAGTGAACGTTCACCCATAACCTGGCTGGCGTGATGCTTTAAGGGTCGCTAAGGGTCTTAAACCGATCACGACCATCCAACTTCCCGCGTATCCTGGATGGCCTAGATCAAGCCCATGACCTTCGATCGGGTATCACCATGATCACCACGGTCCCAATATGGGTCCCACATGGTCAAAAGGGGAGCTTAGCCTACCAAATCGTCGGGTTGAAGTTGTGTACGCACGACCAATCCAAAACCCTAATTAGGGTTTGCGGCATATTACATGTGTCGCTAATCGATCACGAGCGTCCGTTTCTACCACTTGGATGAAGGGTCCAGAATAGATTAAGCAGTCCGGAGAGTATCAACATGATCAATGTGGACCCATCTATCTCCATGTCCGACCGACCAAGAAAACCACGGCTAGATGTTTTGGTTCGTGCGCCACGAAGGTGGCATGCCACGCCCCTTTAGGAATCCTTTGCAGCATGGGATTTTTGTTGCAAATCGATCTCAACCGCTCTTCTTTACCGGTAAACTTGAGTGGCCTAGATAGCATCTTCGTAGGATAATGAAGTATAAACATGGACACCAGCATGTCGTATACACACATGCATGATCGATCCTCTATAAAACACTTCCCATGCTTGGATTCGACCAAGCTGAAAGAAGGAACTTGCGTACCTCTTAAACCCCAATCCGACGGTCGCAGATGAGGGTTGCAAGTCATCTCGTCCGTCCAACTTTACCAGCTTGGACGGACAGCCTAAGACATGAGTTAGGCTATCAATGAGGCGTCACCACAATCACGGTCCACCACTCTTCCACATGGAGTGATCGGTCAAGTCAGGGCTTACCTGTATAGCCTCCAAACAATCACTCGAAGATGGTGGACATGATGCTATTTTAAGACGCTTAAATTCGTGACTTACTCCGGTAAGCCCTAAAAACAAATGATGCTTCATACATGCTTTGAATATACTTGATGCGAAACTGCGTAGAATACACACGATACTTCACAAGTATCGACTTCCTAAATAATTTAGTTATTTAGTCTAGCATTACATGCTACTTTCTCGTGGGTCCCACTATCCACACACTCGAGACATCAATCATGTCACAAACTGGGGATACATACTTTGGGGTATTGGTCTCGGCGGTTTACAGCATGCAGCGTGCAACGCGCCATCACAAGAACGTGTCAGGAAGTCATGGACGGTTAGAGATGACAGGAGAAGTGGGCAAGACTGGTCGTGTAACATTAACACACAACTCCACTACTCCATCACTCCACTTCCTCCACTTCCCACGAGAGACGTGAATAAGGCTCAAATGACTTGTATAAATAGGTTCTCCTCCATATTTCCAACAACAGGTACAAGTCTAGACAACAGAAGCAAGTGTTGATACCATCGTATTCAAACACCGGAACTGATAGCTTACATCCTGCAAGCTAGTTCAGCTTTCTAGTACAAGTCATACATATCCAACACCTTCACAATCTCAACACCTTCTTCGCTTCCCTCCCTAAGATCAACCCCATCTCCTTCACTTTGTGACCGAAACAAGTCTGGAACGGCCATTTCTTGGTTTAGGCCGGATTTGCACATATTGATTTCTCGAATCTACAAGCACTCCCGTATAGTGCATTTGTTTAAGGTTTAGACTCATTTCTCATCCACACACCCCAAATTACCAAAACCGGCAGAAATAGTTTTCACCCATAAACACCAAGAATTTTGCAGAATTGGCACAACTTCAAGGATCGAAGAGTATAAGTAAATTCAATCCAAGTTTTCACTACATCACTCATGCAGTCAGTGCCAAAGGGGAGTCTGTACATCAATTCCAACCATTACATCCACATTTTTCATAGAAACTCTTCCATAATAATCTTTGAAAAACAACATCTTTTCGGCGGGCTTGGATATATCCTCGAGATCACAATAAGTGATACGGTCATGTTAGAGCATTGCTCGGTTGAACCCACAAGTTTTGCTATCTCAAGATTGTTTTCAATGTTAGATGATCAAAACTATATCTTGATTTTTATTCTATTAAGTCAAGTCTCGGACTAGGTTAGTGTTAAAGCATTGCTCGGTTAAACCCACCAAGTGTTGGTATGTCAAGTTTGGTTATCATATTTTAGTATCAAAACTCATCTAGAGTCGCTTGATTAATTACTAGAGTCAACTTCGTTTAGGTTAGACTAGAAAGTCTAGGAATGTTGAGACTTACAAGTATTATTTTGAAGACTGTGAAGAAGTAACGACTAGAACGAAGACATCATCCTTCCACTTAAGGTTAGTAATATGAATTGACTTGTTTCCATTACTAACGTATCTTTCAAGTGGATTTATATTGAAAACATAACATGCAAAGCTATATTTATAACATTCTAGTGATTAGACTTGGTCACAACATTATGATCAAGGCATCAAGGAATTATACTGAATTACAAAGTATAACGCTTATCTTTTGAAATTTGTAAATACGACATCAATATAATCTATGTATTTACTTACTTGATTATGTGTGGGATATAGCTGTGATTTCATCCCTGGAAACTATATATTATTACATTGGTTTAAGGAAGTAGATGTACGAACTTGTTTCGTAATCGAAGGGGAAATCAATAACTGTGTTGGTATGGTTTTTCATTGAAGAATATTTGGATGACCAATGCAAGATGAAAAGGTAGAACCAATCATAACTTATGTTGAGAATCAAGGAATAACCGGTCATAACCTATATTATGTGACAAGGTATAACCGATCCTAACTAGTATTGGGAGACAAGGTAGAACCGGTCATGGCCTATATCTAGTGACATGGTATAACCGATCCTAACTAGTATTGGGGAAACAAGGTATAACCGGTCATAACCTATATTAGGAATCATGATATAACCGATCCTAACTTAGTTTGGGAGTCATGGTAGAACCGGTCCCAAGAGCAAAAACGAGTTTCCAAGATTCACATATTTCTTTATATTGTGTGTGAATTTAGAATTAGGTTTTGCTAAGATAGGAAACTTCTAGATGTCGACATTATTTGAACATGTGCATAACTCTTATCATTAATTGTTCAAAGATATTCCTTGATGCTCAAGGTGGTCCCAAACTGAAATAGTTGAAAAGCATTTAATTATGATTTTCGATTTTATATGTTTTAATTACCAGCAATTAAAGCATATACTCTCGAAAAGGATTATTAGTTAATGTGCTAAACTAATAATAGAAATTTTCTATGAGAGATTTCGAAAATATTGTTTGACATTAATTGGAAATAAGAAAACTGAAATTAGTACTTATTGCATATCTTGAGAATCTTTCGGTTTGGGAATTTCTTTGTAGTTCAAAAAACCTTGGTCTATAAATACTTGAGTTTCTTGCAAACTGTCCTAAGAGCCAGGAAAACTTCATTCGTCTTGTTTCTGGTGGAGCCATCTATTCGGAGAGGAAAGTACCCTAATTGGGCGAAATCTCTTACGATCGCTCGTTTAAAGACTTCTTTGGGATCAAGAAGCTCTACGAGTACCGTTGGTGGGAAACTAAATAATTGCATTGTTATTTTAGTTTTCGATTATTGATTTGATTGACTGACGATTGTTGAAACTTTGATTGCACCTAGTTTGATTATTCTTGAGAGCCTTCTCTTCTGACATAAGGGTCATTCAAACTAGATCAGAGTATCGACGAGATCATTAGAATTGTTGTTAGATCTAAAGACATCTTGTGATAATCCATTGTTAACATACTCTGTTCTGTGCGTGATTGATCACAAGAGAATTCAAGTTTTTGTGTGCAGGTACTTTAAAGATAATCGAATATTTGAAGACGAATAAGATTTATCTATTAAGTTTTCGTATCTGGTGAATTTTGTGCACACATCTTGATCGGCTGGGATCCGACCTTTGATCCGATTTATCTCTTGATAGATCTGATCATAAAGTCGTTTAGATCGGCAACTATCATTTGGTGGTATTTTTCAATATCTGAATCTGATAGTTGTGAAGCCGAATCTAAGTTATTGAATTGGATTGGTCTTACTCGACAAAGGAGTTTATTAGAAAATGCGGGGGTACCAAAATACAACACCAACTTTTTCTTAGGAAATTTGTATGGACAAACTTAAAAACAATTCCGAAAGTTCAACGTAATGAATCTCAATCAAGAAATAGTATCTAGAGTTATATCTCTTTCTCTCACAATCAGAAAGTTTATAGAGACTAGTCCGTGAACCTGATTTACATGCGAGAGTACTTGGGTGATTCCAAAGATCAATTTCCAAAGTAATTAATCAAATCGTATCCAACAAACAAGGATGGATGTATCTACTTTAATTGATTAACGCACAACATATGATATTTCAAGTATAAAGATAAACAATATAATGCGGAAAAGAAATAACACAGACACCAGAAATTTTGTTAACGAGGAAACCGCAAATGCAGAAAAACCCCGGGACCTAGTCCAGATTGAACACCAAACTGTATTAAGCCGCTACAGACACTAGACTACTACCAATTAACTTCGGACTGGAATGTAGTTAAGACCGAATTAAACCCTCACAACAATTCAGTGACATTCTCATTCCTTATGCCTCTTGTATCTTAGCAGGATTCCGCGCAATTGATTCCCTTAGTTGACGTCCTTTAAATCCTAAGGGTTGATTTAGCTCAATTGAAGACTTTAAACCAATCTGCCTCCCACAGATAATCCTATATGTGTGATTTCCTTTTTGATCGTAGATCAAGGTGATTGGAAATCGATAGGAATATACAAAGTCTATCTAACCTCAAAATCCAAACATATGCAACCCGAAGTGCAGCCTAGATTATTATTCACCTCACAAGTATTAAACTTGTGGAATCAAAAAAATCTGAGACGAAGAGAACTTTAATGATTACTATTTATCTTGTTCATGTGAGCATCTCAACAATCGAACAAGATCAGGATACTCGAGCTATCAGATAAACAATAGATGGACCTGGCTTCACGAATCCCTATGAAGTCTTTGTAGTCGCTAAACCCTAAAAGGGTTTTAGGAAGAGTACGACTCTAGTTTTACAACTTGGACACACCAAGAAAAGTAGTGTCGGGATTCAAAGATCCCAGTTGTTTGAGGTTCCCCTTTTATAGACATTCCAAGCATATGTTGCTTTAGGTTTAAGTTAAGATAGCTTTGGAACTAGCCAAACAATATTCACCGTTAGATGAATCTTTGAATCTGATTAACATAACAAGATATACACTCTGGTTAAGATGAACCGTAACCGAATCGTGTACAAAGACCACGCTCATGAATGATTAGTCGAAACAAGCCAACTGAGCTATAAGCTTGAGAATTTTCATAAAACACTTAAGACTTAACTCGAGTCACAATTATGTAATCAAATATGTCTATGGTGTTTTTAGAGATTATTCAAATGTAAATTATCTCGGAGAAATAATTTATGTGCATATGAATTTAATCGACATGGTAAGTATATGTACAAGGTACAAATAATTAACATGTTTGTGAACAGTTAAGTCAAAGTACGTGTACCGGTATGTATACCTTATAACGTGACTGAGTTCCGGATTTCACAAAACTTTTCTGGTATGTGTACTGGTATGGATACTGATAGACGCATTTATGTGTCTATTTTGATCTCAAATATGTGTATTGTTAGTGCTCGATTTTGTACTTATTTGATTATTTTATGTTTTTGTAGGTGTTTTTGGAGAAATTAGCTCGAAAAGTGGTATCCCCCCCCCCACCCCCACCCCCACCCCCCGGAAAAATGTGTTTAAGGCACCCCCACGAAAGTTATTATTTACGCCCAAAAATCAATATTTGCACCACCAGGGCGTGTACTAAACGGACCCCAGTAGTGGATAAGGGGTGACCAAATTACTAAGGGGCACCCAAATTGCTATCGGCGCCCGGACAGTAGGTTAAGGGGCGAACTTCATCTTCCCCATTTAAATCGGAATTTTGCCGGGAAATGAAGAACAGATTAGGGTTCAAAATTAAACGTGTTCCAGGGAGATTCAATCACTGGAATTGTTTTGGATGGGCCTGTTTGGGCTAAACATGGACGGTATGACTGTTAGATTCGAACAGAATTGGCTGGATAATCTGTTCTCAATGAAACAGGGGAGGATAGTTTTTTCGGGTCATCTGGGAAGGATTGGAGAGGAATTCTCATAGATTTAACCCTTGGAATTAATCGGGAATATCCTGTTATGCTATAACAGGAATGGTAGTTGTCTTGGATTCGAGAAAATAAGGAGATTTCCATATATTTCGACAACACGGGAAAGTAAGAGTATCTCGGGTTTTTTGGAAGTTCCTCTGATCTGATTTGGCTCTATCTAAAAGAAGTTGGAAAGTATAAAGGAAATAGTGGACATGTCAAGAAGATAAACCAAGGAAAAAGAAATTACCATAACTGGAAGAAGAGAAAACGGAAAGATAGTTGAGATATTTCTCGAAATAGGAGTGCGTCTATGTGCACCCCATTTAACCCGGGGTGCACATTCCTCCTTCTATTACTGGTTGTTCTCTAACCTTTGGTTAATTAATTTATTCTTAAATTTTGAATATTATACATGCAGATTTATATAGGGAATTGGAGACAATTTTAGGGAAAAACCAAATGTACCATGTCTGTTTAGAAAAGTAAAATGTATCATGCCTCTCCTCTACATATTTCTTGGTTCTCTTTCTCCTCTTCTTAAGTTCTCAACAGCAAAGATATCTCAAGTTCTTAAACAATAACCTAATTGTTGCACTAATTCGAAAAAATGAAATAATAAGGATGTTGATGATCCATCTAGTCAATTGTTTCCATATCACGATTAATTACTAATCAATAATATTTTTTCTTCCTAACAATCTAAAGAATTAATCAACTGAAGAACCTAAAGAGTTCAAGGAGTTTAGTAGACCATGGAAAGAACTCGTAAGTTTCTTAACATTTACATTCCCTTACTGCTACACCGGACCACAACACTTATCAGAAAAACATAAATTACATGTTAATTACGCTATTGCTTCTTTGATTGTATATTGTCTTGAGTTTACTATGGCATACACTTTAAATCCATTCTGGTATACAATCAAACACTTTGATGATCTCTTAGCATTGTATTTGTTAAGTTTGGTAACTTTGGTTGCTATTGTTTCTTTACCATTCACACGTGTGTTATTAGTTTGCATTCTGTTTTAGGATTACTGATGATCAGTTCTTGAATGAACAAAAGAGAATTTTGATAATGGGTTTGCTTGTTATAGGCTTATAGTTTCGTTTGAATGATTATTCTTTTGTTTTGTGATCAAATCGGCTTGGAGATCGGGATTTTGGATTTTTAAATTCGATGTTGTAAAGTGGATTTCACACTGATATAGTACAATCACCAAAACAATTGAGTTTTAGACGAAAATGCAAAGTTTGAACAGAAAAATACCATTGAACTTCAGGTTATGAATAAGATAAAAGAGAAGGGAAAGAGAAACATAAATGCCAATTAAGGTTTTATTCTTTTTTCCTAATACCAATGCATAACTCCAAATAAAATTCAAAATACAATAAAAAAGACAACTAACCAAGGGTTAAGTAAATATCCAATAGTAAGAGGAGGAATGTGCACCCCTGGTTAAGAGGGGGTGCACATAGATGCACTCTCGAAATAGCATCACATGTTGTGTATATATAGCCTGGGTTGGAGTCAGAGAAAGATTATCGAGAGTTGGGAGGTGATACGGAGGACCGGAACGGAGAAATAAGAATTACAGCAAACATCGATGTTGTTGCATGAAGAAGACGAGATGAAGAACATAAGACTCAAGAATGTGTCACAAAAATAGTCGCAATTCAACATTACCTATTTTCTTGCAAAAGACCTTCCGCGACTATAGTATACTTTCAGTAAACAACAATAGATTTGTTGAGAAAGACTTTTTGCAACTGCTGTTTATTCTTTTCATTCTTTTCACCTTTGTAAACACTTTTTGAGCAATGGAAAAATCTTTTGAGCGTGTTTCCAACATGATGAGCTAAACCCCATCACTGGTACAATGGAAGAAGTCATTTTTCGTCACTGTGGTAATTATATTAATTCTTTTTATGACTTTTCGCACTAATTTAATTTGAATCATGATTTTTATTAATTATTTGTGATTTAGTTTGATGGGTTATGCTTAGCCTAAGTGTTTTGATAGTCCATTCTTACCATTTACAATTAATGTTTTACAAAATCTACCTTGGCAAAAATTCATAGTCAATAATTGTTATTTTTGGAGCAATAATTCTAAGAATTTATATTTGAACCACAAGAACATGAATTTTGGTGGGATCCTGAGTCCCAGTATCTCCCAACTTTGTTACAATCTTTCGTGTTTTTTTTTTTTTGCTAAATCATGAATTTTATTACTAAAGAGAAGAATCATTACAAAAAAAAACCCAAAGAAGGCTAAACTAAAAGAAGATGCCAGCTATACTAAGGCATTACATAAAATCAGAATCTAAAATACATATCATTTTCATTCTCTAACTTTCCTAGCCACTGTGGTTTCTCTTCATAATAAATGACTGCTCTTCTATTCATCAAAACACCATTTTTTGCCATAGTGTCAGTTGAAAAATTTGTCTCCTTATAAGAATGTCTTAAAGTGATGGAAGGAATTAACTTTATGATCTTCTCCCATCTACTCAAAACTATCCAAGGCACCTTATTGTTTGAAAAGGAAGTCAAAACTGCTTGTGAATCAAGACTAAAGACTACATTCATGAAATGCTTACTAATAGCCCATTCCCCTGCCACTATCAGAGCCATTACTTCAGCTAAATAATTTGAAGCTACACCCATTCCCCCTGAAGCAGCTCCAATGCAATCACCTGAATTGTCTCTAGCTATAAAACCCAGACCAGCCATACCAGGGTTGCCTTTTGATGCTCCATCACAACAAATTAAGATTTGATCCACTTCTGGCAGTTTAAAGAAACATTGCTTCACATTTGTAGTTTTAGCATGTACTCCAGAGATTCCAAAAAATAGAAGAATTTGCAGGTCATATATGTTTCCCCACATTTTACCTCTCATTCTTACACTTCCATCCTTGACAATCTTCATAATCTTATGTTTAAATGCTTCAATATTTCCTGTGACAGCTTCATATATTATGGAATTCCTCAAAAAATATAGTTCCTTCATAATGTTGAATGAGCATATTTTCCACACTTCTGAAACAACAGGACTTTTTCCACATGCACCCTTCAATATTTCCTCAAAGTTATTTGGTGTAGAGCATCTAAAGATACCACTCATCCAATGCCATATCTTCTTGCTGAAATCACATGACCAAAGTAGATGCTCCATTGTGTCTTGGTTATTGGCACAAAGATAGCATTTTGATACTGTAGAGAATCCCTTTTTTCTAACTGTTTCTTTTGTTGCACGGGCTCCCCTTAAAATTTTCCATACATTACTAGAAGTATAAGGGTGAATGCAAGGTTGCCAAATATGTTTAGCCCAAGAAATTACTGGGTATTTCTTCCTTATGAACTGAGCTGCATTAGCAACTGTAAACTTGCCAGTTAATTCTTGTGTCCATACCTTTTTATGTTGTCCTTCTCTTAAGATTGGTAGTTCATTGATGTCAAAGAATTTTAGCATATCAGTTGGAATGTGCCATTCTCCATTTTGTATTAAGTCTTGCACCTTCAAATTAGCATTCTGCAAAATATAAGAATCCCCAGCATGCATATCAATGAAGGCATATTTCTTTACCCATTTATCATTCCAAACTGATATTTTTTGCCCATTCCCAACCAACCACCTATTGCCTTCTTGCATCTCTGCCATCACCCATTTTAAACCATGCCATATTGATGATTGCCTATAGTATTTTATCCATTCACCCTTCTTATTCATATATTTGGCTCTCATAAAATTAGTCCATTCTTCATCTTCATTCTCTATTTTCCATAATAATTTCATTAACAAAGCTTTGTTCATAACCTCAAGCCTTCTGATGCCCAAACCACCTTCCTCCACTAGTGCATTCACTTCATCCCACTTGAATGTAATTAGCTTCTTCACATTTGGGTCTCCATACCATAAGAAATTTCTAATTATTCTTTCATATACCAATATCATAGACTTTGGCCATTTATATACTGACATAGTGTAAATAGGCATGCTGCATTGGTAGGCTGGATAATGTGTTTATATTTATGCCTACATGTTATAACTGCAAGTGCACAGCGCCTGTTGAAGGCGTGGCAAGTACAGGTCGAACCACAGAGACTTGTGGTGCTGTGTGTTTGATCTAAGGCTTGCTCTACTGAATTCTAGTGAAGGTAACAGAACTATTGAGGTTTGTCGATGCGACTAAGTTTGCATTAGTGACTGAAATAGTAACTAAGATATAAGACAATGACAATGGGGATACTAGGGTCTTCAAATCCACCTTTAACTTACACTATGTCTTCAACTCATGATATTATTCTTGTTTCTATGACAGATAAGGGAGAGGTGTCAAATCTACCCTATATCTAAGAAGTTTCTCCGATTGATAGCTTAATCACAACTAAAATATCTTTCCATAGCATTAACTGTCTATCTAAAGCACAACTAATCTAAGGATCAATAACAGTCTGGTTGAGTTTGGGTTGCAGCATAAGCAACACAGAGGTATTCAAACTACAGTAGATACATGGCATGTACTGTGAGAGCAAAGTGTTGTCATACTAAGATTAATTTCTATCTAGAAAATATTTAAGCATTCAAGAACAACATATGAAGTGTGAAAAACACAATAGCAAGTTAGGGTTTCATCTGAACCCTAGCAATTTGAATTAGAACATGATACAAATATAAATTAACCTAAATTGGTGCTCTGGCTAGCCCAGGCATGAGTTTCTAACACACACAGTTCTTCTATTTATACATCCATAAACTCAAAACCCTAGTTCTCTATAAAACGGAAATTAAATGCAAAATACTCTCACCCACGTCTCTGAATCGTGCTCTACTCTGCTTGTGCGGCTTTGATTTGATGTTACCTTCCTCTGCTCGTGAAACCCTAGTTTCATTTATCTCCTACATAGCCTCTAGGGTTACAAGAGAGGCTAGGCGAGAGATAACTAAAACTAGAGGTGGCGGTTGGTGTTGTTGCGGGGGCTAGTGGTGATGACGACGAGAGATGGAGATGGTGGTAGTGAGGTGGTCTCGCCATGGGTATGGGAGGAAGAGAAGGGGATGGCTTTTGAAGAGGTATGGGGGAAGAAGAAAGAGAAGATGGAAGAGAGAATGGGGGAGTTGGTCGAGAGGGTATAGGGTTAGGATGTTTCGTTGTGAAGCATGCACAACGACGGACGATGGGAAGGATGCAGCGAGCGTTGGATGTGGCGGGTGAGATCTGAACGGCCAAGGGATGATGGGCTCGGATCCGGGTCATGGCTAGCTCAAGCCCATGTCTTGTAAGTTGGGTTGCGACTGATGCGCGCGCGGGCTTTGGCTTTCTGCTCCATAGACGCTCGACTCAAATTCTTTGCTCTTTTGGCTCCTCAATTTCTCCGAGCTTTATTTATTACCTAAAAACACAAAATTAATTAGTACAAATATTTATTCTTGAAAACAAAGAAAACTCGGAATGCTGGGATAATATCTCGATTTCGAGCACAAAAGATGAGTAAAATGCCAATAAAAAGGTGTATAAATATGCAATATTTGGGACTCATCAAATACCCCCAAACCTGAATTTTACTTGTCCTCAAGTGAAACGAAATGAAGAAATCCTAACTATACCCCCGTCGCTTGGTCTCTCGAATGCATTTAGCGTATGCACTAAGCCTTTAAACCCCTAGGTGTCCCTAGTGGACGAGTTGTAGTCTCGTGAGGGTTTACCGCAGGTGTACCCACAAAACCTTCTCCAACTTCGAGTGTAAAAGAGTCTCAAGCATCCAAGGAGCTATGAGTATATAGAGTTTCGCATGCTAGTAACACGAAGTTAGAACTACCAAAGAACGCATTCTCATCCTTAAGTGCTTTGAGCGAGAAGTAACCATACCATATGAAAGAATTCGGATTCGATTGTGATCATAAGCCTCGACTTCGCCTCACTAATAGGGTTTTATGATAATTGCACTCAAAAAAATCGCTTTTTTAGTCTCTCATGTGTGCAGGCGGAATAAAGAGAGAAATCCCGCACACGTTGAAGATGAGAAGGATAACCTTCCGAAATAATTTCGGAGACTCCACGTAAGTGTGGACAAAAGAATCTTTTTCTCGATGATCTCTAAGAAGGGAAATCAACCATTAGCAAGGATGGGAGTACTCACTTACCTTCTTACCCGATCGGCAATTAACATTACTCTCTCAGCATTCATAGAAATGTCTTCAATCTTCGGTCTTCAATAGCTGATGATGAACTTCTGAACTTTACAAAAACTTGACTTTTTTTTTTTTTTTTTTTTTTTTGACATACATGACATGAAAATAACAATAAAACAGTAAAACTCAATTTTTCACAAACTTCATTAATTCTCATCCTATTTTCTTTTCTTTGTTGCACATAAACCTTGGACTATATCAACTTTTCTTCAAATATTCGATGATGCTCCGCTGGCCGACGATGATGTGTTTCTATGAATGTGTTGATGTTGTTGAGAGGGAGAGAGTGATGCTAACTACAAATCGGTATTTAGAAGAAGTTTTCATCTTTAGACGTCACCCTCATGATTGACAAAAATCAGCACTCAAGAGATCAAAAGTAGTCTTTGAAAGTGGTGCGAAGTTGGGTAGCTCACCATTCCTACCCGGAATTTACGTACGGTGACACACACTCTAACAGCTTTTCTAGAAAGTTGCAAAAATTGAAGGTTGGTGCCTCACTTGATGTAAATTGGGTAGTCTCCACTATGGGTGATCACAATTCTACTACCGAATATCTAAACAAAGACCTAATTCGCTCTCCTGTATGGTTAAATCCAACTTTAACGCTCTAATCAACTAAGAAACCTGATTGTGTTCTCCAGTACTTTCAAGTTCTGTTATTTCGGTCAGACTCTCTATGTAAACATAGCTAGAAGCATGCTAGTGACTCTAAAATCTCTAAGAGTTGGAGGTTTTTATTTGCAAAAAGTTTTGAATATTTTTTTTTTTTTTTTTTTAGACAATAGAAGATTAAAAAGACTAAAAACTCTATATGCAAATGCAAATGCACCCCCAAACCTAAATCAAACATTGTCCTCAATGTGTCAACAGATATGGAAAAATTTAAATAGTCACATACCAAGAGAACTATGCTGATAAGAGAAAAGGGAAGAGATTATCGGATGTCGGCGGAAGCAAGGTTAGAGCTTCATTAGTCAAGGCTAGAATCCAACATTCTCAGCGGAGATCATATCGGATTAGCATAATATATGCGCAAGAAGACTCAACCGATGCAAGAAGGAAAAATTAACAAGTCGTACCGGATTATATACAATGAAAATTCACCATACACCAACAATCTAAAGAGTTGAGGATCAACCCAAAAGACAATATGTACAAACATCAACAGCCTTACACACATATAACAGGAGAGTGCAGGAAAGATTGCATACGTGAACAAGTTACCCCCAAACCTAAACTTGTCAACAGATGTGTTCTTGAGCACAAAATCTTGCAATTTTAAAGGTACATCATGCAAAAGGTCTAACTCAAAATGAGTTTTGCTAAAAAACAGTGACATACACATTCCAACCTGTGGTTCCTTAAAAGTGTTATACTTTGATGCAAAATAGTCCAAGAGGACTTGGGAAGCACAAAGCTCTAGGCCTAAATTATGCATTTTCGAAAAGTTGGTTTTGCAATTTTGTTACAAACTACACCTAGGTTTGGTGGAGGAGTTTCAATCTGTGACTTAGGAGAGAAAGTAGGTACATCTAATTTGTTTTCATGTATAAGATCATTTGCACCATCACATACTTTCCTAAGGTCAGAAGAGGGTAAATCATACTCACCAACATAGAACAATTCATCAATCACCATGTCATACTCATCAAAGGAGGCAACATGTTGTGACATGGGCAGGGAATCAGACACAAAAATAATATCATGATCCAAAAGAACATTAGTGTCAACGGAAGATTCATCTTTTCTTAAGTCACAAGCAAGTTGTGTAGCATGCTCACATTCACTGAAGAATTTCACAAACCCAAGCTCAGAGTTAACATCACATGTATGAATATTAGAAGAGGCATCACCCATAGGGTTCACAGAAGAGACGCCTAACGTCTCTGAACCCAAAAATTCCATCATATTTTCTGCATGCACATGCTCTTATAACATATCATATTCATCATCATCATCATCATAAAAACAATGCATTTCCCTATTATCATTTCTAGTGTACTCATTTACCTCTAGATTAGTTTCATATTCAGTGTATGGTTGTGCATATGGTTCACTAGAGAAGGGATGCTCGTGCAATGCTTTCCATCCAAGTATATCATTTCTTTGTTCTATGAGATTTCCCATTAGAGATTGCATACAAGGGGCTGGGGGAGTATAACATTGTTCAACTTCCGACTGTGATGGATGATGCATGTGTGCATGGTTATCATGGCTTTCCCTAAACTGCCTAAACTCATGCAAAATATAGCAGTTCTCAGCAGGGTGGTCTAAGCTACCACATAAGGTACAAGCATACATTTCATATTGCCTAGGGGAATTAGATTCGACAGATTTCTCATGTAATTGCCTTTCTAAAGCAGATACTTTAGCTTCTAATTGATCAAAAAGTGATGACTGGGTATGAGAAAAGTGTTCATTTTCAACCTTGTGGTGGATGATACATGTGCTCATAATGATTAGGGTATGTGGAGTCGGAGCCCCGAGAAGGCTCATAATATTCCCTAAAATCACTATGGTATGTGGGGAGTTCATATTGTGAAGCATGCCCGTAAGCAAGCTCTCTAATGGATTTGTTTCCATCCCCGGATGCACTCAAAATCTGACATGGTCTAGCAACTCAATTTGGGCTCAAAAGAAGCACTATAGCCTAGCACACATCAAATATACTAAGTCCAGATGCAAGCCCAAGTTATGCAAAAAACCAATTGTGGTGGGCTCAGTTTTGGTTTCAATGGGTTTTGGTTTATGTAGGTTTGTGTGGGCTTCAGGTTGGTTTTTGTGGGCTTCTTTGGTTTATTGGGGATTAGTTGTTTGCAGCCCAGGTTTTGGGTTCAGTTAGCCCAGTGGGTGTGGGCTGAAAATTTTATGCACAGCCCAGCAGTGTGGCTTATGTGGGCTGAAGGTTGTTGCACAGCCCAGTTGATGTTTAGCCCAATGGTTATGGGCTTCAGCTTATGCAGCCCAGTGCACAGTTTGGTTTATTGTGGGCTTGTTTGGTTTATTGCAGAGCCCAGGTATGTGAACAGGTTACATTGCACAACCCAGGTTGCACAATGGCTCAAGAGTAGTTGTGCAAATGCACACCCCAAAAAAATAACACTTGGGTAAAATTCTCGGGGAGATCATGCAAGTCACGACACAACTCATAAAAGAAAATGATACCCAATTTCGGCATACGGGATGCCTTGGAGAGTGTACAGACAAAACACAAGTTTTGTGCTCACCACCACTTATACGAGACAAAGACAAACTTAGGAAAGCTTATGTGCACGTAACACCACAGAGCAATTCAAAGGCTATACAACGGATGAAAAGCTATTCGTGTGTGCAGACAAGGCCGGTTGACTGGGTTTCAATAGGCTTGCGAGGCTCAACAGCCTTCGGGGGCTGGAGCAAAGCGCAGGTCTAATCGAGGCCAAGGAGTTACAGCACAGTTCACCCACAAACACAGATTTCATACATGTTTAGCAATGCAATTGGTTTATCAGGCAAGCAAGGCAATGGCACAGCTAATACCAATTCACAGATGCAACAAGGTTGACAGGTAAACCGGAGCAGTTGATATGCCTGTTTGCACAATGATTAATCACACCAGGTTGTACTTGGGTATGTGTCTTAGCACCTAACACTGGTGATCATACAAGTCTCTCACGGACTCGGTTGACAGATCGATGAGCAGAGGTACGAGCTTGGTTTCCACGGGCTTACAAGATTTCACAAATGAGGTTGACAAAGATGCTCAAGAAGGTATCTAACTGATCATGCAAAGGGACCAGGTCTGATGGTTACAGCCAAGCTCAGGGTTTGCTCAAACTTGCAGCTTCAGGGGGCTAGCAAGTTAACAGGGTAGAGCAATACACTTGGGTAAGCTCAGGGTTTGCTCAAATGCAGATTTACAACTTTACAGATGCAACAGATAGGCCAATTTTCATGTGAGTTGACAGCACAGAGAGGGTCAACTGGGTTGGTGGATTCTCTAGTTTTCACAGATGTATGCTCAATGGTATGTAGGGCAGATGACACAGCTGGTAGACACACAGATGTGGTATTAGCTTTAGTTGTCTGACTAGAGCTTGCTGAAGTGCAGGGCAACAGCTAACTAGGGATTCACAGGTTATGCTCAGGGTTCACACAAGCACAGAACACACAATCTTTCCAGATTTCAGATATTGATCACTTCCTAGCAAGAGGTTTTATCATGCATTCAGGCAAGTGCTTGGGTTGGATAGCTACTTTGTTATGCAAGGGCAAACAGTGTATAAACAATGATACCCAACTCAATTTTAGTCATGCACGAGTTAAAGCAAAGCAGAGTAGCTAGCAAACACAAACTCAAAATGTCATATGGATCAGCAACAGAATGGCTATTTCACATTTGCATATTGGTTAGCACAAGATTAGGTCATTCTGAGCTAGCATGTTTGTGATTCACAGATCGTGGAAATTCAAAGTTGTGGCTCAGGTGGGGTTTGCATCCAACTTGGTTAACCAAGTTATAGCTCAACTCTACAACACTACGGGGGCTGGAGTTGAGCACAAGCCAGTGGAAAGTTAAGATGTTACAAAGACAAAGAAAATCTGCACTATTTCACCCTAGTTTCAGTGTATAGGTCACGGAAAGCATACACTTTAAAATTTCAAAACTGCTCAAGTGTCAAAGAGATATGCGTACAATGAGTTCAACAGACAATTATGGATGGTTGCCTAATTATGGCACAAAATCGAGCACCATCAACTAGCATTGAACCACTGAATTTGATCTAAGGCTTGCTTGCTAACACTCAAACTGACTCAACATTATAGTGAAGGTTTAACAGTTAGAGTTAAGACATTGAGGTTTGTCGATTTGCGGGGAAAAGTAAGTTTGCATTAGTGACTTTGGCAGTTGATAAACTTGGTTAAATAAGTAACTAAGATATAAGACAATGACAAATGGGGATACTTAGGGCTCTTCAAATCCACCTTTAACTTAAGATAGCAACTATGTCTTCAACTCATGATATTATTCTTATGTTTAACTATGACAAGGAAGAAATTCTAAGATTATACAGGGAGAATGGTGTCAAATCTACCCAACAAGATATATCTAAAATGAAGTTTCTCCGATTGATAGCTTAATCACAATGCTAAAATATCTCTCCATAGCATTAACTGTCTATCTAAAGCACAACTAATCTAAGGATCAATGGGGATACTAGGGTCTTCAAATCCACCTTTAACTTACACTATGTCTTCAACTCATGATATGAGTTTGGGTTGTCAAATCTACCCTATATCTAAGAAGTTTCTCCGATTGATAGCAATCACAACTAAAATATCTCTCCATAGGTATTCAAAACTCTAAGGATCAATAACATCTGGTTGAGTTTGGGTTGCAAGATACATGGCAAACTGTAGATACATGGCTGTACTGTGAGAGCAAAGTGTTGTCATACTAAGATTAATTTCTATCTAGAAAATATTTAAGCATTCAAGAACAACATATGAAGTGTGAAAAACACAATAGCAAGTTAGGGTTTCATCTCGAACCCTAGCAATTTGAATTAGAACATGATACAAATATAAATTAACCTAAATTGGTGCTCTGCTAGCCCGGCATGAGTTTCTAACACACGCAGCTTCTTCTTTTATACATCCATAAACTCAAAACCCTAGTTCTCTATAAAACGGAAATTAAATGCAAAATACTCTCACCCACGTCTCTCGAATCGTGCTCTACTCGCTTGTGCGGCTTTGATTTGATGTTACCTTCCTCTGCTCAGAAACCCTAGTTTCATTTATCTCCTACATAGCCTCTAGGGTTACAAGAGAGGCTAGGCGAGAGATAACTAAAACTAGAGGTGGCGGTTGGTGTTGTTGCGGGGGGCTAGTGGTGATGGCGACAGGAGATGGAGATGGTGGTAGTGAGGTGGTCTGCCATGGGTATGGGAGGAAGAGAAGGGGATGGCTTTTGCAGAGGTATGGGGGAAGAAGAAAGAGAAGATGGAAGAGAGAATGGGGGAGTTGGTCGAGAGGGTATAGGGTTAGGATGTTTCGTTGTGAAGCAGGCACAGCGACGGACGATGGGAAGGATGCAGCGAGCGTTGGATGTGGCGGGTGAGATCTGAACGGCCGAGGGATGATGGGCTCGGATCCGGGTCATGGCTAGCTCAAGCCCATGTCTTGTAAGTTGGGTTGCGACTGATGCGCGCGCGGGCTTTGGCTTTCTGCTCCATAGACGCTCGACTCCAATTCTTTGCTCTTTTGGCTCCTCAATTTCTCCGAGATTTATTTATTACCTAAAAACACAAAATTAATTAGTACAAATATTTATTCTTGAAAACAAAGAAAACTCAGAATCTGGGATAATATCTGATTTCTGAGCACAAAAGATGAGTAAAATGCCAATAAAAAGGTGTATAAATATGCAATATTTGGCACTCATCATGCATAAAACAAACTTAACTAGTGTTAATCTTTCAGAAAAAGCTAACAATTTACATATCCTTCCAGCCAACATTTTCTGCATTAGTTCCACCATCCCCCAAACTTATTATGTTGTCACTCTTCCTGGTTTTAGTATCACCCCCAAATACTTGTCTGGGAAATTAGATAGCTCCATTTGCAAGTTATTGGTAATCTCATGTTTTCTTGTATTTGAGGTGCCTCCCACAAAACACTTACATTTTGCTTTACTTATATCCTGACCAGATGAACTTGATACTGCATCAGTAACTTCATTAAATTCTCCAATGTTTTCTTATTTCCATTACAAAATATAAAAATATCATCTGCAAACATCAAGTGTGTTGGCTGAATTCCCCCCCTAATTACCATTGGTTGTATCCTCTTCATCTGCACTAGCTTTGTAATGTTTCTACTTAGTACTTCTTCAGCCAGCACAAATAAAATGGGTGAGAGTGGATCACCCTGCCTTAATCCCCTTCCCACACCAAAGAAACCACAAGGACCCCCATTCACAAGGACAAATATCATTGCTGATTCAAAAATCTTCCTTAACCACAAAATGCCCACTTCAGAAAATCCAAATCTTCTCAACACTTCAAACAGAAATTCCCAACTCAAGGAATCATATGCTTGAGTTATATCAATTTTGAGACCAACATTGCCACCTCTTCTTTTAATTTCTAGCTCATTCACTAATTCAGATGCTAAAACAACCTTCTCATGAATATTTCTACCCTTGATAAAAGCACCCTGTTGACAAGATATCATTCTACTAATTACAGTTCCAATTCTGTCAGTTATGATTCTTGTGATAATTTTGAAATTGAAATTTGCCAAACCAATAGGTCTAAATTGTGCAGCTCTTTAGACCCCTTGAGTCTTGGGAAGAAGAAATAAGAAATTAGAGTTAAACCCTTTTGGTATGAACTTGTTCTCCCAGCAAAATTGAATTGCCTCCACTAGCTCTTTTCCAACAAAATTCCAAGCATATTTATAAAAATTCCATGGGAACCTATCTGATCCAGGAGCACTATTTGCATTCATCCCAAATATTGCTTTTTTAATTTCTTCTTGTGAAGGTACTGCATCCAAATATTTATTTTCATCCTCATTAAGAATCTTTGGAATTGCTTTAAAAAGCTCATCCTCAAACACCACATTCTTCTTTTCAAACTTCTTTTTGTAATGTGACACTAAAACTTCAGAAATCTGATCTTGAGAAGTAACTACATTTCCAGCTTCATCTTCCAATTCCGAAATATTATTATAAGATTTTCTAATTTTCATAGTTGTGGGAAAAAAAGTTGTATTTGCACCACCTTCCTTAACCCATTTAACTCTAGCTTTTGCTCTCATTAACTCATTGTACTGTTGAGATGCTAACTCATGCTTCCCCCTTGCAGTGATCAAGTTATTTAACAACACAATGTTTTCAGGGTCTGCATCAGATTCTAAAGCAGCAGCCATTACATTATCTTCAGTAGATTTGACTTTTTTGCTTAGATCCCCAAACACCTCCCAATTCCATATTTTAAGCCAATTTTTGAGTCTTTTCAATTGGCTAATAAAACATAAAGCTGGATTCCCAAAAACTTCTTCTTTCCATGAATCTTGTATTACCTTAATGAAATCAGGATGTGTTGTTCACACAGTTTGATACCTAAATGGTATATTTTATGGTCTTGTAAAATTTGTAACACCTCCCATTAAAGCTCCATGATCTGAAGTTCCTCTTACACCTACTTTATAATTCCATCTATCATATTTCTCTAGCCATTTAATATTATAGAAAGCCTTATCTAAATCACATAGCATCCTTTTTCTCCCCACCCTGTTATTGCACCATGAATACTTAATTCCTGACCTGGGTGCTTGCATTAAGTTACATGATTCTATGAAGTCTCTAAACTCTTGCATTGATAATCTAAGTGGGCTCCTGCCTCCCTTTTTTTTCTCACAAGTCAACACAACATTAAAATCACCAATACCATGTAACTTTAACTGCTTCAAAATACTACTAGAAACTCTCACTTTTGGCTCTACAACCCAAAGTAAGGAAGGATTATATTGATGTACTAAATTTATGAGTTTATCTTTGGCTTTAATTCTCCTCAAGCCTCTAATATTCCAATAAATGACTCTCATTGAGATTGAGAAAATTGAGAAATCTGAGAACTCCCCACTCCATTATCAAATTTTACTGAATTATTTGCCTGCATTCTTGTGGCAACATTTGGAACAGCTTTTTTTACCCTTAATTGGTTTGGCTACAGCTTTAGGGTGGGATCCTGAGTCCCGGTATCTCCCAACTTTGTTACAATCTTTCGTTAATTTGCTAGTTATTCTTAGAATTGTTATTTTTGGAGTAATAATTCTAAGAATTTATATTCGAACCACAAGAACATGAATTCTGGTGGGATCCTGAGTCCCAGTATCTCCCAACTTTGTTACAATCTTTCGTTAATTTGCTAGTTATTTTTACAATTTAAGTCTAAAATCAAATCTCTACAAGTATTTCAACGAACTTTTATTTACCACTTCTACAACCACATTAGATACCTTAAGACAATAATCAGTTCTGGAGTTCACAGAACTTTTTAGGTATGTGTACCGGTATGGATACCAAACCGGTTCCGGGACCAACAGTTCTTTTCTAGTACACGTACTGGTTTGCGCACCGATCCAGGTTCACGAGTTCACAGACTTTTTATGGTGTGCATACTAATATGCATACTAAAAATATGTTTGTCGACATATAGCTACTCTGTTATGTGTATGAGTACATGTATTACGGCTTCAGACTTATAAAAGTTTTTTCAGTTTGTAAGATTGATATGTACATGGTCTTGTATCCCAATTTACAGTAGTTTTATATTTCTCTCTAATCGATTCGAAACATTCCCGAATAACATCAATGACACATATCACTGTTTCAGGCTATTTTCGAATGATACTTCTTGAATCACTATTTAGATTACGAAAAATAAGTTGTTTTTAACTGAAATTCATCAAGTATGAAATTTTCATTAAGCTTAGTCATATTTCGAGAAATTTCTTAACTTGGTAATTAGTCCTCGACTCGAAATTCTTGATATGCTTACGATAGTCTAATTAGTTACGTGACAACATCTCGTAGATAGAAAGGTGAATATAACTTGAGAAATAGGTGGTTCAGTCTTCACTTACCTTTAGTTGAATAAGTTTTCCAAAAGCTTCGGTTTGATATTCGCCTTCAAACGGTAAAACGTAATGATGACTGCCGTGATGTCTGTTTCTATCCTAATCCGAGACTTAACTAATTGTAGACTAGAAATCAAGATATAGTTTTCACAACTAAATTTGACAACAAGCTTGAGATAGCAACACTTGTGAGTTTGACTGAGCAATGCTCTAATAATCTCCCCCTTTGTCAATTTTAGTAACAAAACTATCAATACATATGGATAAAAAATAAAGCTTCATAAACTCTATGAATCCATCATGTCTTGATTTCCTTGGTTTCTTCAACTCCTTGAATTCTTTGTTACTTCAAGTTCCAATGATTCTTAAAGTGTTGAACTCATCATTGTTGTTGTTGAAGATCCGTATCCATAGATATAACAACTTTTGAAAACAAATATTCTCAATCGTTGTTATACAAAAACATAGTATTATCATCTTCTCCAAAGCTCAATTGTATCCCAAATTTGAAGTAATCCTACGGTGATATGCCCCCCCCCCCTAATCATACTTACATCTTTTGCATAATATGTGAAACCTATAGATTATTGATCCACTCTGTTAGAGCACTGCTTGGTCGAACTCGCAAGCATTGCTATCTCAAGCTTGTTTGTCAAAACTATAAGTCTTGATTTCTAGTCTACTTATATATATGTCTCAGATTAGAATAGAATGTGTAGTTGAGCTTTAGACTTCACGACGTTCATCGATTGAAGACGAAGATCTACTAAGGGGAGCTTGGAGGAACTTCATCAACAAAAGGTATGTGGAGACTTGAACTCATCTATCACTTAGAAGTCTATTCTATTCTATCTCCTATTGAGACTAAGTCATGTATGCATCCTCATTATTAACTTGAGAATATGAGGATTGCATCAAGTTTGCTCAAGTCTTGTATAGTTGTTAATTTCTTATTCTCATTTTTGGCTTTATATAAGCTAAGATTTGCAATTGAATATTTCTTACCAAAAATAGACAATGGATCGTGAACCATGAAGACTTTTTCAAAGTTTTCTTTAGGGTTTACTTATCTGGTGCTCTATTTATATTCATTTGTGTTTAAAGTGCCCTTCACCCTTTTTCTTTGAAAGATACATTTTCATGGCTCCTGTAACTAGAGGTACCACCAAAAGGGATGCAGTAGAAGCAGTTAATGTGTATCTTTGTGAAGGAATCCAATCCTCAAGGAAGAAAAGTGAGAAGTCTACAAATGATGAAACGGGTTCTTCCTCTAACTGTTTTTTGTCTATTTTTCAAAATGATAATAACTTTAGGGCTATGATAAAGGATTTCATCACCAAAAGAAATGATTTAAAATCTCAAATCATGTTCTCTTTGGAAAAGATAGCTCACTATGAACAAATTTTATCTCTGATAAATAACACCTTGCGTTAACTGAAAAGAGAACTTAGTGAGTTAACTGATATTTCTGAAGACCTAGAGGAATTAAATGATCCCATAATCAATGGGTTCTTCAATAATGAGAAGGAATTCTCGGTAGATGCTTTGAGAAGGCTCTACAATGTCTAGGAAACTTCTTATGAGAATTTATTCTTGTGTTTTTAAGAAGGATAACTAGGGTTTGGAATAACAATTATTGTGATTACACATAGCTATTGCCAACGATTTTCATCTTGCAATGTTTTAGATTTATTTATTTAAATTCTAAGTTAAAGATGATTTTGCAGTATTAATCTTTATTGGTTTTATATATTGCAAAAATATTATGGGATATGTGTGTTTACATCTGTGAACTATGATTGTCCCATATATGTCAAAAGTTAAGTCTATTTGTCTTTATGCAAATATTGATAAAAGATAGAATGAACTTTTGAAAATTCCGCAATATTGATCTTTCCTTGATCAACTTTTATGTGAAAGCACTGTATGGCTCCATAAGTTTTCTTATTTTGAGCATTTCCGATTAAATTAATCAATAAGGTCTTCTTGTGGTTAATTTATTCTAGTTTACTGAATACAAATCCATGTGATTTGTTAATATCCAAAGAAATCCTTCTTTTCTTGTGAAAGTAAGGTCGCTCTTGTTGTTCTTTCGGGAATGACATTTTATGGGGGAGAGTTCTTAATTGAACTTGTGCTTAATTGTCAAATCTTTGTGGGGAGTGCGGCTGTGGAATATTGTAGGAGTTATCTTATATCTTTATAAACTCCTTGATTAATACACTAAGTTTCGCTTTTAGTCATGAATAATCTCTTTGAGAATTTCATTATGATCCCGCTAGTTTTCGTACCTTTGCCAATTTATATTGGCAAAAAGAGGGAGAATTATTTTGTAGTTCACACTACATACATATGGTTTACGGATCATTATGTAAGGGGGAGTGGTTTTCATTGTGAGATGAAGTATTGACTAAGCTGGAGTGATGCATATCACCGTAGTATTATTGTCAAAGTTGTGATACAATTGAACTTTGATTATGTGTAATAAATCTATGACATTGTATAACAATAATTGAGAACATTTGTTTTCTTATTCTTATGGCTACGGATCTTCAACAACTATGATGCTGAAGTCGAACACGTTCAGAATCACTGGTGAAAAGACGAGGGTACCAAAATATACCTCAATCTAAAACTTTTCCACCTATAAGTCCTTTCTCCGAAAGTGATTGTCTATGGACTGAGTCGAGACAATACAACTAATCGGTTCACACTTCGTGTGATCGTCTATGGATACGAGATCGAGACAATACAACAACGAAGTATGTTTACTTTATAAGAGGTTCGGACTTAACCAAACACAATAGGATTACTATCAAGTAAATAGGAATTAACGTTTATGTATTTTACTTCTAATTATAATAATAACAATTATAATTGCGGAAATAGAAAAGTAAAAGACACGGCAAGATTTTGTTAATGAGGAAACCGCAAATGCAGAAAAACCCCGGGACCTTGTCCAGAATTGAATACTCTTAGGATTAAGCCGCTATACAAAATCAAACCAACATCGTATAGTTGAGACCAAGCAACTAAACCTATAGTTCACCTAGTTCCGTCTGTATTCCCACGCCTCCAACTTGCAATAAGTCACGTACGTGGAACAATTCCTTTGGTTCGTATTCCAAATAGTAAAGGAACAACAAATATGTTTGGTATCAACTCTTTTCAACCAAGTGATGTGAGTTCGACACAAGGATCTTCCGTTTATCTCAATAAACTCCTTTGTCGGGTCCTTAGATCTATCTACTAACAATTACCGAAGTAATCGTCTAGATTTTGCGATCAATACTTTGAATCACAAAGAATTGTATTGATGCCGATTTACTCAACTAATCAATCCAATCTACCACAAGGATAAATTGATTATAGTTGGATCCTCTTTAACCGAAACAAGTATTGTGCACACCAAAGATTATGAACCCAAATCGGAAATCTTCAAAGTCTTCTTTGTCTTCAAATCTTCTTAGATCTTCAATAAACACTTGCACACAATCAACTTGAATCTCTTGTGATCAATCACGCACAGAACGGAGTCTATTAACAATGGATTATCACAAGAGGTCTTTAGATCTACAAACAGTTTAAAGATCCCCATCGAAACTTCGATCTAGTTTGAGTGAATCTTATATCAGAAGAGAAGATTCTCAAGCATAAACAAACTAGGTGCAATCAAAGTTCAACAACCGTTAGTCAATCAAATCAATCAAAACTAATAATAAACCGCAATTATCTAGTTTCCCACCAACGGTACTAATAGAGCTTCTCAATCCCAAAGAAGTCTTTAAACCGAGCAAGCATCAGTAAGAGATTTCGCCTAATTAGGTTACTTTCCTCTCGAATAGGCGGCTCCACCAGTAACAACACAACTAGGTAGTTTTATCAAGTTCTCGAGGATTAGTTTGCTAGAAATGCAAACTTTGGTATTTATAGACCAAGGAAATTTGGACACCAAGGAATTTCCAAAACCGAAAATATTCTCAAGATATACAATATATTCCAGATTCGGTTTCCATAATTCCTGGAAATGCTTTGTCCAATCATTGACCGAAAATCTCTTTGAAAATCTCCAATTAGTAAATGCACATTACCAATTTTTCATTTTCCAAAAATAAAATTAAAAACCTTAATTTTATGATTCTCAATTTATTTTTCGATCCGAGATTTTCCTTTAGCTATTAAGGAATATCTTTGAATAATAAAAGATAAGCGTTACTGCACATGTTCAAAGTATGTCGACATATTTACTTTGTAAGTCCTCTTTCATACTTACAATATTGAAACCGATTTGCCACACTTCCAAACGAGTTTAGAATTGGTCCATCTGACTTTCAAGAACTATGTGATTGATTAAGAACACTCAATCACAAATCATGGGTTTCACGGTTCTACCAAAACAAGTTTCGGTTCTACCTCCATGTGAGTAATGTGCATAGTCACACTAGCTTTCCAAAAATTCGGTTGACTAGGTACTAGGATCGGTTCCCCACATACTTATGGTAACTACTTGTATTTGCTGCACATGTCCATAGGATCGGTTCCCCTTTCACTAAAAACTTGTTGCACCTGTTTATAGGATCGGTTCCCCCGTCTACTAAAAACGTGTTGCACCTCTTACAAGGATCGATTCCCTTCTTGTGATTGGTTGCACTTCTTCATAGGATTGGTTCCCATTTGCCTAGAGTTGGTCATACCAATAACACTAAATCGATCATACCATCTCAGGTGATTACTTAAGATCGGTTTCACTAATAAAAGTCATATACCAATACAAAAGTCAGGCCTTGTGAATAGTTTTACTAAGAACATAAAGAAGTCATGAGCGGTTATATTAATCACACATATTGGTAGTTCAAACAATATGCAATGAATCACAATACCAATAAGCCTAGCGATTTCCCTTTCGATTCACGAAACAAGTTCATGAATTTACTTCCTTTAAACTAATGTAAAACATTGTTTCCTAGGATGAAATCTTCACCTCATACCCATACATAATCACAATAGCATTCAAACAATTATGTCGATGTCTTATATACGAAGTTCAAAAGATAAGCATTATACTTCGTATTGTATTCCTTAATACTATGTCTAACTAGAGTGTAATCATTCATGCTTTGCAGTTATGTTTTCAATATGCACGACTTGAAAGATACGTTAGGGAATGAAACAATTCAAGTCAAATATCACTAACCTCAAGTGGAAGGATGATGTTGTCGTTGTAGCTCCTTACTTATTCACTTCTTCAAGTCTTCACAATACTTGTAATGTCTCATATCCTAATACTTTCAAGCTAACCTATACGAATTTGACTCTAGTACATAATCAAGCGACTCTTTAAATGAGTTTTGGTTTACTAAAATATGACAACCAAACTTGACATACCAACGCTTGGTGGGTTCAACCGAGCTATGCTCTAACAATCTCCCCATTTGTCAATTTTAGTAACAACACTCTTACATCATATGGATAAACAAATTACAAGAATTCATTACACATACGCTTGATTACCAAATTCAATAGCACAATAACCTGTATACATTCAATCCATAAATATCGTTGTTGACATTATAATAACAAAGCTAATACTCCCCCTAAAGGTAAGATAGGTAGATTTTATCAATCTGCACGTCTTTGTTATTCCTTTGTAGTCCATATAACTACAAGTATCATATGATATGCTACTCCCCCTTAGTTTATGCTTTACTCTTTCGTTAGATAAACGTTTGAGCACCAATGTCCTTTCCCTTAGTGATACCAATCAATATAAATCAATACCAAAAGATCACTTGTTTACTCCATATATTTCTCCCCTTTTTGTCACAAAATGACAAAGGTACGAGCAAATATAGGACAAACCGAAAGGATCTTACAAATCTCAAAATAGACTTGCAAACCTATAAGAGTTAAGCACGAGGGTTCCACACACCATTTTTGATAACCAATATCAAAACCGAAACTACAAAGTAATTTTGTTTTGATATGTTACCAAGGAAACAATTGACCGAAGCAATTTTTCTTAATAGTTTAGCAAACCAAAAATCGACTAAGGACCGTAGTTCCTTTGCTAAACCGATTGTACAAATACAATCACTTTTTCGATAAGACTAAAATAAAGATAACTCTATTTTTCTCATCAGGTTCTAATTATCCATATAACTTAGACCTTTAACTTTTAAACAAAACAAATACTAGGTTAGTTAACTAGCATTCCTTGTTAAGGCATTAGATTAAACTTGAATAACCGAAACCTCCACTTTGATAAGTCTAACTAAGATCAGAATTAACTTAGTTTCTCTTATCCGGAATCGAATTGGACTAAACAATTCATCCCGTAAACCTTTTCTTTCGTTAAGCCATAAACAATTCATACAAACCAAATAAATCAACTTGCATAATTATTCACCTCAACCGGAGGCAATTGAAACAACATAAACATTAAAGCACCACAATTGCACCAAAATTTTGTAAGCCTATACGATTGATACCAAACAATAAAGCAAGATAACAATAGTTTTTCTTAACCGGAAACAATTGAATCACACACACATCCATACACAAATAATGGAATAAAACATCAATTGTACCGAAATTTTGTTAAGCAAAAGCAATAAATATACGCAATAAACTCGGGATTTTCTTAAACAGGAAAACGATTAACTAACAAAGTCGTTGCCTGAAATTTCGCATCCTCTTCTCCAATATGTTTGCATCTTCTTCCAGGGAGAATTGATATCGAAATATCATTATGTTGTCATCCTTATGCAAAACAAAAAAATAACAACAACCAACCTTTACCAGAGAAAGGTTGAAAACCGGTTTTTAACTATTGCAAGCAAAAGTTGAAAACCACGAAATACATATGCTTTTATGCTAAACCAAATGATTCAACATATTGTGACTTTTTCACATATTGTTTCAATCAGAACCCCTCATGATCCTTTGATAAAACCTACCAACATGGGCTATAACTTAATCCTGCTAAACCAAAAAGTCACCCAAACCATAAGGGTTCACAACATACGAGATCGAATACCAAGATTAGAAAACCGAAATCAAACATCCCATACACATACATGGCAATAAGATAAAGCATTCAAGCACAGGCTATGTAAACCAAAAACTATCACAAGAAAAATTATAAACCAAATAATTTTATTCATAATAAGATAGTTTTATTCATAATAGACTTTATTGAAAGAAATCAAAAACTACTATCTATTTTTATGGATTAAGTATTACAGCATATAACTTAATCTCTAGAAGAGCTCCCATTATTTACCGAAGATTCCTCGGTGTTTTGATTCTTGAGTCTTCTCTTCTCTTTCAGATGATTGAGTCTTTGTTTCAGAAGATTTAATTCCACAATCGACTTCAAGAGGTTTGACTCGAGCAGTTTTTCATTCACTACTGCAGTTTCCAAAAGATCACGAGCGACTTCAAAATCTCCCATTAACATAAGCATAAGCTCAAAAGAAATATGATTCTTTTTATGTTCATTTGAGAAGTAGCACTTGAATTCAACTGGAAAGGTTTCAAGTTTTCGAAGTTGAGATTCAATGTCTATAGTATTTTCACCCATCTTTGACCGCAAACAGAACATAGAAAAGTATCGGTCCTATAGATGGTTTATATTCAAACTTGGATTCCAAGATTGAGATACCTAATCAAGGTATATTATTGATCCGAAAATATTTTTCAAAAATTTTCTTATAGACATTCCAAAAATCGAAAGTATTTTTCTAAATATAGAAAAGGTATTCCAAACATAGAAAAACACTTTAGATGTTTATGAAAAAGGTAAACAGAGTATAGTATTATACATCTTTCATCTTCTTGTGCTCCTTTCAAGAACTTCCCTTTTATTTGAATCGAGCACATCAAGGGAAATTCTAAATGCCAACATTAGTTGTTGGAGTGAGCTCATGATAGCTCAGAAATAATGGAACATAATCCATCATGATATTTTTGAATATCTTTCCTTTTGGGATTCTTCCAAGAATAAACTTCTTTCACTGAGTCACAGTTGGAGTGATCTGATTTAACAGAATGATCAGTTCGATGAACTGGATCATAAGCGTGACTTGAAGTTTTTTGAGTTGTGAAATAACCAGAACTCTTATATCGACCCAGGAATTCCTTGGAATATGACAACATCAGTTGATGAGATTTTTTCCTGGGTTCTATTTCAGACAGTTGATCAACAACAAAACAACATGATATGAAATCATTTGTTTTTGTATACTTGAGTTGATCTTTTTCTCTATTTAGGAGATAATGATCGTCAGATGATCTTGACTGGATACTAGTCAAAGGATTACCCCTTAAAACACATCTATATTGATTCTTATAAGTGGTTAGACTATTAGAATCATGATGTTGTATATTAGTTAAGAGATTTCGAAGATTATAATCACATATCCTTGTTTTAACTAATATATCTCTTTTGGCTTGAGCAAATTCAAGTCCTTTAGATTCAGCATCTTCATGAATCAAAGATTCTCTGACGATCTTTTCGGCATATGGATAATATATATCATCCTTTAGATTATATTTTTCAAAGAAGATTTATGAAAAATTTAATCTCATCATTGTCATCTGAATCTGACTTGTTTGTCACAACAATTTGTTTTCTTATTAACTCATCATGGTTAATATTTCCTGAGTTGTGTTCCACTAGTGAAATAACAGTGCAAAGTTGTTTATCAGGTTTTGAAAACAAACATCCTTTATGAAGTATATCATCTTCTTGCTCTACTTTAACTGAATCAGACATGGATTCAATTTCTTATAGGTTGGATCGCGCTAAACACAGATTGTTAGATCTTTTCGGGTTTGCCTGCTCTGATACCAATTGAAAAGACGAGGGTACCCAAATATACCTCAATTTAAAACTTTTCCACCTATAAGTCCTTTCTCCGAAAGTGATTGTCTATGGACTGAGTCGAGACAATACAACTAATCGGTTCACACTTCGTGTGATCGTCTATGGATACGAGATCGAGACAATACAACAACGAATTATGTTTACTTGATAAGAGGTTCGGACTTAACCAAACACAATAGGATTACTATCAAGTAAATAGGAATTAACGTTTGTGTATTTTACTTCTAATTATAATAAAAACAATTATAATTGCGGAAATAGAAAATTAAAAGACACGGCAAGATTTTGTTAACGAGGAAACCGAAAATGCAGAAAAACCTCTGGACCTTGTCCAGAATTGAATACTCTCGGGATTAAGCCGCTATACAAAATCAAACCAACTTTGTATAGTTGAGACCAAGCAAGTAAAACTATAGTTCACCTAGTTCCGTCTGTATTCCCACACCTCCAACTTGCAATAAGTCACGTACTTGGAACAATTCCTTTGGTTCATATTCCAAATAGTAAAGGAACAACAAATCTGTTTGGTATCAACTCTTTTCAACCAAGTGATGTGAGTTCGACACAAGGCTCTTCCGTTTATCTCAATAAACTCCTTTGTCGGGTCCTTAGATCTATCTACTAACAATTACCGAAGTAATAATCGTCTATATTTTGTAATCAATACTTTGAATCACAAAGAATTGTATTGATGCCGATCTACTCAACTAATCAATACAATCTACCACAAGGATAAACTGATTATAGTTGGATCCTCTTTAACCGAAACAAGTATTGTGCACACCAAAGATTATGAACCCAAATCAAAAATCTTCAAAGTCTTCTTTGTCTTCAAATCTTCTTAGATCTTCAATAAATACCTGCACACAATCAACTTGAATCTCTTGTGATCAATCACGCACAACACGAAGTCTATTAACAATGGATTATCACAAGACGTCTTTAGATCTACAAACAGTCTAAAGATCCCCGTCGAAACTTCGATCTAGTTTGAGTGAATCTTATATCAAAAGAGAAGATTCTCAAGCATAAACAAACTAGGTGTAATCAAAGTTCAACAACCGTTAGTCAAACAAATCAATCGAAAACTAATAATAAACCGCAATTATCTAGTTTCCCACCAACGGTACAAATAGAGCTTCTCAATCCCAAAGAAGTCTTTAAACCGAGCGGCCGTAAGAGATTTCGCCTAATTATGTTACTTTCCTCTCCGAATAGGCGGCTCCACCAAGAACAACACAACTAGGTAGTTTTGTCTGGCTTTGAGGATTAGTTTGCTAGAAATGCAAACTTTGGTATTTATAGACCAAGGAAGTTTGGACACCAAGGAATTTCCAAAACCGAAAATATTCTCAAGATATGCAATATATTCCAGATTCAATTTCCATAATTCCTGGAAATGCTTTGTCTAAACATTGACCGAAAATCTCTTAGTTTATATCCAATTAGTAAATGCACATTACCAATTTTCATTTTCCAACAATAAAATTAAAAATCTTAATTAAAAGATTCTCAACTTATTTTTCGATCCGGGATTTTCCTTTATCTATTAAGGAATATCTTTGAACAATAAAAGATAAGCGTTACTGCACATGTTCAAAGTATGTCGACATCTTTACTTTGTAAGTCCTCTTTCATACTTACAATCTTGAAACCGATTTTCCACACTAGAGTACTTGGAGTGACGAAGAATTCAAGGAATGTTGAAGAACCAAGGAAATCAAGCATTTGGATGGGAAGCTACAAAGTTTATTTATTTTGTAATACATATGTACTGATAGTTTTGTCACTAAAATTGACAAAGGGGGGGGATTGTTAGAGCACTGCTCGGTCGAACTCATAAGCATTGTTATCTCAAGATTGTTAGTCAAGTTTAGTTGTCAAAACTATATCTTGATTTCTCTCTAATTGATTCGAAACATTCCCAAATAATATCAATGACACATATCAATGTTCCAGGCTATTTTAGAATGATACTTCTTGAATCACTATTTAGATTACGAACAAAAAATTGTTTTTAACCAAAATTCATCAAGTATGAAATGTTCATTAAGCTTAGTCATATTTCGAGAAGTTTCTTAACTTGGTAATTAGTCCTCGATTCGAAATTTTTGATATGCTTACGATAGTCTAGTTAGTTACTCGATAACATCTCATAGATAGAAAGGTGAATATAACTTGAGAAATAGGTGGTTTAGTCTTCACTTATCTTTTGTTGAATAAGTTCTCCAAAAGCTTCGGTTGATCTTCGCCTTCAAACGGTAGAACGCAATGATGACTGCCGGGATGTCCATTTCTCAACTACACTTCTATCCTAATCCGAGACTTAACTAATTGTAGACTAGAAATCAAGATATCGTTTTCACAACTAAATTTGACAACAAGCTCGAGATAGCAACACTTGTGAGTTCGACCGAGCAATGCTCTAACAATCTCCCCATTTGTCAATTTTAGTGACAAAACTATCAATACATATGGATAAAAAAAATAAAGATTCAAAAACTCTATGAATCCATCATGTCTTGATTTCCATGGTTTCTTCAACTCCTTGAATTCTTTGTTACTTCAAGTTCCAATGATTCTTAACGTGTTGAACTCAGCATCGTTGTTGTTGAAGATCCGTAACCATGGCTATAACAACTTTTGAAAATAAATATTCTCAATCATTGTTATACAAAAACATAGTATTATCATCTTCTCCAAAGCTCAATTGTATCCCAACTTTGAAGTAATACTACGGTGATATGCCCCCCCCCCCCCCTAATCATACTTACATCTTTTGCATAATAGGTGAAACCTATAGATTATTGATCCACTCTGTTAGAGCACTGCTCGGTCGAACTCGCTAGCTTTGCTATCTCAAGCTTGTTTGTCAAGTTCAGTTGTCAAAACTATAAGTCTTGATTTCTAGTATACTTACAGCTATGTCTCGGATTAGGAAAGAATGTGTCGTTGAGCTTTAGACTTCACGGCGTTTATCGATTGAAGACGAAGATCTACTAAGGGGATCTTGGAGGAACTTCATCAACAAAAGGTATGTGGAGACTTGAACTCATCTATCACTCAGAAGTTTACTCTATTTTATCTCCTATTGAGACTAAGTCGTATAGCTATATTGACTTTATATTATACACATTTGATATTTCGAGATGAGTTTAACTCGCTTATATATTTCTCGAAATATATGTTGGAAAGCTTTTTGCTTTAACTACGTTCATCATTATTCTTGACGAAAGTCAAAATATGATCATGTGAAAATCGCCTTGTAACATCTTACATGATTTGTGTGAGATAATCATTTGATGTAGACTCGGAGTGTTTCGTATTGGTCATTTGATCACTTGAAAATTACTTATAAGCTAATAGTTTGTGTGAGACAGCTATTGTCGTCTTCTAAGGATGTTTTAATGATTGAAATGGGAGTTCTGAACAATTAACCATTGTCTGGATATAGCACAGTATGCATACTCGTATGCATACTGTGGTAAGAATAATTCAGGACCGGGAACCAAGTATGCATACCCGTATGCGAACGGTTTTAAGAGCATCCACAGTCATCGACCAAAACTAAAAATTTGGTCGAAATCACAGACACTATCGAGTGGAGTAAAGATTAAATCCTAGACTAAAACTAAAAACCAAACCAAATTTGGTCTTTGGTTTAGTTATAGTCCGGCGCAATTGACACTACGCCCGATTGGGGGCGTAGCCGTAAGTTGCGTTTGTTAATGAGACGCAAATTTAATGTACGCCGATTGAAACGCAACTTTAGACTCACTTGGTGACGTAATCAACACTTGCGCCCGATACCAAGCGGCACCATAATATTGAGCCTCACTCAAGCGTACTCACAAGTTACGTAAGATCGGCGTGATTTTAAAGTCCGCTTTTAGTCGTGCGCAATTACTAGTACCTTTGTTGAATGTCAAGCAATTATAAGTAACGCTGTTGAATGCATGGGGGCGCAATTATAAGTTACGCTGTTGAATGGATGGGGCGCAATTTATATGTACGCCCCATCCTTCACCGTTTTTCATATATTACAATTCTCGTTCAAACTACTATCGAATCTTAAGAAGACAAGTGGAGATGGTACCCAAGGGGCAGGTTCTAGTCCTATAGAAACTAGGGATTCCAATTGCTCGAAAAGGAGGAAGAAGATAGCGGAGGAAGATGACGGGCCACTTGATGTTATAGAAATTGAACCATTTCTTTGGTGAGTAATTCTTATTGTATCTTCATTTTTAGTGGTTTTTTTATGTTGTTGTTCGTTTCCTTTACTTGCATACTTGAAATCTTGATGACTAATTGAACAAATTTCGTAGTTTCATCTGTTGTTGTTCTTTTAGTTTGCTCACATGTTTAAACTATGATAATTGATAAATTTCAGCAGGCGGAGTTACTAAGTTGCGCCCCATCAGGCACAGTCTCAAGTTACGCCCCATCAGGCGTAATTCTGGATTACGTTCCACACCAAACGCAAATTTAAACACCGCCCAACATCAGGCGTAACTTAAAGTTGCGTCCAACCCAAACGCAATTAACAACTACGCCCCATATCCGATTTAACCATTCTAACTCCGCTCCACCAAATTTACTCCTGCAACGTAGTGTCTCACCACGGACTAAAACCATATCTTTAAATTATTTTTGGTTTTTAGTCTTTAGTTTTACTCGTCCCACTGCAGTTGCTCTAACTGTTAAAATCCGGGAACCAAGTTTGTGTACCCGTTTGCAAACTGTTTCACCTGAGTTCGGTCTGGATCGACAGTATGCGTACCCATTTGCGAACTGTCAGACGTGACCAAAGTTCGGAACTTAAGTTTGTGTACCCGTTTGCAAACTTATGTGGTTAAGTTCTAAAATAAGTAACGTATGACTTCATACTCATGAACAAATACATTTATATATTAACAAATGCAATCTTTGCAAACCGTGGCTAAATGTTCATGAATTGATTCTTGTGAATCAAATCCGATTTTGCTTCAATTGTGTCTTGTATACTTCTATGAGAATATAAACAATTGAACAACTCTATGAGTAACATAATTAGATTCATTTGATCTAGAAGTGTTAAGATGAATGTGGTTAACACAAAAGTGTTCATATGGCTAACTTCGGTTAACTGTTATCGAGCCAACTCAATATACACGTTTAGGTACGGTTACCCATATCTAAATGAAGGTATATTTCATTTGTGTGTAACAAGCTAAGACCATCTAACAATGGAGAGATATTTATTTGGTTTAAGCAAACTTAGCTTGAATCTTAAATCAGGATTTCATCCGTGAATATTGATTGCTTTGTTACAAAGTTATCAAACCATGATTTGAAGACTATATTAGGGAGAACTCTAGCAACTGGGAAACCTAATCCCCACACCTCATGTGTGATACTAGTTGCGACTAGAGTCGATTCTCCTTTAACCTAGGTTTTTCCTAAAATAGGTTAACGACTTAAAGACTTCATTGGGATTCTGAAGCCAGACCCAACTATTTTCTCTGTAGTTTCCTGTTCTGATCTTACTTGTTCTATCATATTGAGTACTATCTTATCTAAGATTTTCTCGAGATTTATCTTTGATAGGTAATATATAATAAGTAACCACAAAGCTCTTTGTCTCATTTTTTGTGATTCCACAATAACTTGTTCTACTACCATATAGTTAAGTTATTGTGAGGTGATTGATATTTCTAGGTTGTTCTTCGGGAACATAAGACCGGATTATCAATTGGTTCATGTTCAACTTGATTTATTAAAATACGGAATAAAAACTTCGTAGGTATTTCTATGGGAGACAGATTTATCTATCAGAATAGACTTTTCTGTGGGAGACATATTTGTTTATCAAGTCTTCGACTTTGGGTCATAATAGGTGAGATCAGCTAAGGGAATCAAGTGTGTAGAGTCCTGTTGGGATTCACAAATCTTAATCAGTGTGAGATTGGTTAGGCTCAACTACATTCCAGTCTGAAGTTAACTTGTAGTAGGCTAGAGTCCGTAGCGGCTTAATACAGTGCAGTGTTCAAATCTGGACTAGGTCCCGGGGTTTTTTTGCGTTTGCGGTTTCCTCGTTAACAAAACTTCTGGTGTCTGTGTTATTTATTTTCCTCGTTATATTTTCTATATAATTGAAATATCACAAGTTGTGCGTAGTTCAATCAATTGGTAAACCCAACCTTTGGTTGTTGATTGAAATTGATTGACACTTGAACATTGGTCTTTGGTACCGTTCAAGTTGTTTTTCATAATAATCAGGCTCGTGGATTTCTATTTGTTTGATTTGATGATTACATTGAGAAACAGAGATATAACTCTTGGATATATTTTCTTTGATTGAGTCTGACTGTCTAGTTGATCCTCTTGGAATTATATTGGAGTTAGTCCATACAGATTTCCTAACGAAATATTGGGTGTGGTTGTTGTACCCCCGATTTTCACACACACCTTAAATAATGATCCGTAAATCATATGTATGTAGTGCGAAACTACTAATTAATTCTTCCCCTTTTTGTCAATAAAAATTGGCAAAGGTATGAAAATCATGGGATCGTAATGAATTCAACCAAAAGATATTTCAAGTTTTAAGGAAATTAGAGATAATACATAATAACATGGTTAAAATGTAGCTCCTCATATCAACTTTATTTATATGATATCACGTAGTAAGAAAATACTTAGCGCTCATCTAGGAGATTTAAGATACAAGCATCCCCTTTAAATTCCACATCCACACACCCCACAATGATATAGCAATTAAGCACCAGTTCATTTAAGAACTCTCCCCCATTTGATATCATTCCCAAGAGAACAACATGAGTGACCTTACTTTATGAAAAAGAAGGATTTTGTTGGACATTAACAAATCACATGGATTTGTATCCTGAATATCGACTTAAATTAATCTCATTGCCAGTTACGAACAAAGAGATAATTTTAATCGATATGACTCAATATAAGAAAATCTTATGGAGTGTGTCATGCAGTAATAACATAAAAGTGTGATCACAAGTAGATCAATACTGCGAGAATTTCTCAAAGAGTTTGTTCTATTGTCAGTTTATAAAAAAACATAATAGATTTAACTTATGAGCATATATAAAATATCAGCTCGATTCACGAAAATGTAAAGGCATATATATTTCATAAGACTTCTACAATAATTATACCAATAATGATTACATACTGCAAGTTCATCTTCCAAAAACTCTTAGAAGGAAGAACCAATCTTTTCCGCTAAGATTTACACCAAGATTGGCTACCAACGGCGTATAAAAAGATTTCCTTGACAAAGAAGAAGATGAACATATATATATATAACTCATAGAGAATTGTGCATCATATGTTCACATATAAACCAAGAAGGTCGTGAACATTCAAGCAATAACGTGTTCAATAACACTCAAGACTTGAACGATGAAACATAATCACAAGTGATTTAATGATCAAAGTTGTCTTAAAAGTGTTTGAGAGTGTTTTTCTAATGCCAAACATATTTTAAAAATAGTTTGAATGCATCTGAAAAATTTCGGCAAGGATGGTATGCATACCAGGTATATGTACCAACCCTATATGTGAATTCAGACTGCCAAGGTACATGTACCTCAAGGTCAGGGTGTTTTGGTATGCGTACTGGGGACGTTTAACACAAAATAATTCACGAACTCAGAACTTCCTTGGTATGTGTATTGTGTACACATACCGTCCCTGTTCTAGTATTTCAGTAATAGTTCTATAGACTCTCTTTAATCGATTTGAAACATTCCCAAATGACATCCATGATGAATATCATCGCTCGGGCTATTTTCAAATGATTAATCTTGACTTAAAAATTAGTTTAATTATAAACAATAAATTGTTCTTCGCTATATTTGTCAAGAATATGAACAACAATTGCTTGTATTTCGAGATTTTAAACAAGATAAACTTGAACTCGAAATTTTTTCTTTGCAATTCACCAAAAAAATCAAGTCATCGGCATTGTTTATTTCTTCAAACTTGAACATTTAAGAATCTTAAATACAAATCAAGTTAGATAGACATGAACGATACACAAGGTATATGGATCATTAGCCAGATTTGTTTGTCTATCATAAGTACTTCACCTACGATCCATTATTTCTTAGCTAATAGAGAAATAAGAGTACAAAAACGTTTTTGATATCAATAGATCATGGAATCAAGCATATATTAATAAAATCATAAAACTTGTTCAAGTTTATAGACATACCTAAATGAATCCAATCATGAATCCTATGGATTTATCAAATATCTAAAATCTTACCATATTATATGTGCGCCCGAATTCGTTTGCTTGCCTCACCATATTCATAATAAGGCATTTCTTGGTGAGGATGCACTTTCAACACAATCAATTTGTGTTGGGGTGAACAATGTCTTTCTCACCACAGGTGGTTGAAACAAACTTTTCCACATCTATGGATTTTTCACCATATATAGTTTCTGGCTTATTTCGTTTCTTCTTCCACCAATTCTTGTGTTTCACTTTTGGATTATCATGAAAGAGATCACTTTTAGACCCATTCATATCTAAATCCATCTTTCCCAAAAAATTCTTAACTTCCAAAATCATGGATTTAGCGTTTTCCATAGTCATGGAATTTTATGGGAGATCATTCCTTTTTACACTCAATGCATTATTGACTTTCTTTGGTACCCACTTTTGACTTCTGAGTGTGTTCAGGAACAACCAGAACCTTCTTCCCATTATTCTTTTTTCAAGGTTTCTCAAAAGAGAATCGGATTGACTATTCTTTTGCAAGTTAATCTTTCCCCAATTGGGAGCATCAGATCTTGTCTCCGTATTTGGAAAGTTATACTTTCGATAATCATTATAATTTTGAAAAGGCTTCGTATGACGTTTATAGGCAAATCTAGGTTTATCACAACACTGATTCCTTTGCCTAAAGGTTGGACGTTGACAACCCATAATGTCAAGGATATTATCCTTAACATATGATCTAGGTTTGATCACTTCTTGTGATGCCCAAACAAGAACATCATTAAGTTTCTCATTCCTTATACGAAAATGACATCCCCTGTGCAAGTGACCTTTATTTCCGCAATAATAGCAAACATAAGGAATGTTCTTACCTGTATTCATGTGTGCTGGCTTTGGAGGTTGATATACTTTTCTCTTTCGAACCTTAACAGCTGGTGTAGGTATTTCACTTTTGCCATCAGTGGAAACCTTTGGTTGAGAAGATTCACTAGCCTTGACAAATTTTACCTATTTGCTAATACTTGGAGCATCTATCCCTTATAGCCTAATCCTCGTGTATCACGATGATTTTTACTTGCTCCTAGCATAATGTTTAATTTGTTTGAACTAGTATTGAACTTTTTCAAGTCCTCTTCCAACATCTTGATTTTATCAAGAGCAGCAGCTAAATCAACCTCAAGGCATTTTTCAGGAGCGAGACAAGCGCTTTCTTTCTCTTCAAGACTACTTTGTTGAGAGTTAATCCTTGCTTCATATTCTGCAATTTTTTCTTTCAACAAATAGAAATTTCGACCAAGATTTTCACATTCAAGATTCTTTGAAAGTACATCTTCTTCACGATCTTTAAGAAGGGATTGAATAAGTTGATAACCACAATTATAACCTTTAAAGATCTTTCTCAATTTATTGTTTTCTCGACAGAGAGGAGTCAGAAACGGTGTAAGATGAGAAGTTGTCATCTTTATCTTTTTCAACGGTTTCAATAGCTTAACATAATATGAGATTTCCTCATCTACATCTCTATCAATATCTGAGTCACTTTCATCAGAAATTTCTCACAACTGTTTTTCTAGGCGTGTTTCCAAGTTATCAACAGTTTTTACATCAAGAGGATGTTTAGATATTGATCTAGATGTGATACTTTGATCAGTTGTTGGATCCAAACTTTGATCAAAATCATCAACTTGATTCTGAACTGGTGATACGTTATTAGAGATAATACATTCTTCCATAGAATCAAAATGCTTCAAACACAAACTTATTAGGTCTTCGCTTGTTTGCCTGCTCTGATACCAAATGAAAACGCGAGGGTACCAAAATACACCACCAACTTTTAGGCAATCTGTATGGACAAACTTAAATACTATCATGAGAGTTCAACTTAATGAATCTCAATCAAAGAATTTATCTAGAATTATATCTCTTTCTCTCACAATCAGAAAGTTTACAGAGACTAGTCCATGAACCTGATTTACGTGTGAGAGTACTTGGGTGATTCCAAAGATCAATTTTCCAAGTAATCAATCAAGTCGTATCCAACAAAAAAGGATGGATGTGTCTACTTTGATTGAAAATGCATAACATGTGATATTTCAATTATAAAGATAAGCAATATAATGCGGAAAAGAAATAACACAAACACCAGAAATTTTGTTAACGAGGAAACCGCAAATGCAGAAAAACCCCGAGACCTAGTCCAGATTGAACACCAAACTGTATTAAGCCGCTACAGACACTAGCCTACTACTAATTAACTTCGGACTGGAATGTAGTTGAGACCGAATTAAACCCTTACAGTAATTCAGTTACAGTCGTGTTCCTTATGCCTCTTGAATCCCAGCAGGACTCCGCGCAATTGATTCCCTTAGATGACATCCTTTATAGCCTAAGAGTTGCTTCAACTCAATTGAAGACTTTAAACCAATCTCCCTCCAACACATAAGCCTATATGTGTGATTTACTTTTTGATCGTAGATCAAGGTGATTGGAAATCGATAGTAATAGACAAAGTCTAGCTAACCTCAAAATCCAGACTTATGCAACCCGAAATGCATCCAAGATTATTATTTACCTCACAAGTATTAAACTTGTGGAATCAACAAAATCTGAGACGAAGAGAACTTTGATGATTATTATCCATATTGTTCAAGTGAGCATCTCATCAATCGAACAAGATCAGGATACTCAAGCTATCAGATAAACAATAGTTGGACCTGGCTTCACGAATCCCTAGAAGGGTTTTAGGAAGAGGACAACTCTAGTTTTACAACTAGGATACACCAAGAAAAGTAGTACTAGGATTCAAAGATCCCAGTTGTTTGAGGTTCCCCTTTTATTAACATTCAAAGCATGGGTTGCTTTAGGTTTAAGCTAAGATAGATTTGGAACCAAGCAAACAATATCCACCGTTAGATCAATCTTTGAATCTGATTAACATAACAAGATATACACTCTGGTTTAGATGAACCGTAACCGAACCGTGTACAAAGACCACGCTCATGAATGGTTAGTCCAAACTAGCTAACTGAACTATAAGCTTGAGCATTTTCATTAAACACTTAAGACTTAACTCGAGTCACAATTATGTGATCAAATATGTCTATGGTGTTTTTAGAGATTATTCAAAAGCAAATTATCTCAGAGAAATAATTTATGTGCATATGAATTTAATAGACATGGTAAGTAGATGTACAAGGTACAAATAATTAATTGGTTCATGAATAGTTAAGTCAAAGTACGTGTACCGGTATGTATACCTTATAACATGACCGAGTTCCGGAGTTCACATAATTTTTCCGGTACGTGCACTGGTATGTATACCTTAACCAGTTCTGGAGTTCACATAAATTTGTTGGTACGCGTACTGGTATGGATACCTTAAGACAATAATCAATTCCGGAGTTCACATAACTTTTCTGGTACGTGTACCGGTATGGATACCAAATCGGTTCCGGGGCCAACAGTTCTTTTCTGGTACGCGTACTTGTTTGCGTACTGATACGGGTTTACGAGTTCACCGACTTTATATGGTGTGCATACTAATATGCGTACAAAAAATCTGTGATTGTGGTTGTCAGTTTTGGAAAATCGACAGCAGTGGTTACAGTTTCGGTTGGTGCCCAAAACTGAACCGATAACCATCGGTTTTAACCGATTAGTATAGGAGGTTTTTTTTTTTTTTGATATTAAATAAAATTTTATTGATTAGAGGCAAACATTACATTTTTCCTTCTCTACTGCTATAGAAATATCAGGTGGTAGAATTCCTTCAAACATGAAAGTATAGTTTTCCTCTCTAGCCTTTTTAGCTAGTAAGTGAGATACTTGATTACTTTGTATGTGTACAAACTTACAAAACCAGAATTGCTTGGTTTTAAATTTATTTCGAACTTTTAAAAGAAAACCCTGATTGAACCAATGGACTTGCAGCTCTTCTTCATTAATTGATCTAGCTACAGATTCACAGTCTACTTCAAAGATTGCATAAGTAATGTTGAGATCCTCCAGCCATTCCACTGCTTGTTCTAGAGCCTTACATTCAAAATATTCAGCTCCATACTCCTCTGCAACTTGCTCTCCCAATTATATGCCTCTTGCACCTAAGCATTGACCTGCACAATTACGGATGATTAGTCCAATGCTTCCTTTTTTCGTATCTGGCATATAAGATCCATAAATATTGATCTTAATATAGTATTTATCTGGCGGAAGCCATTCTTTCACCTGCAAAGTATTAGTACTGCTATTAAGATCTCTAGTTAAAGTTCTAATGCATTGTTCCAGAAGATAGTTTATTCTAGCAATAGTTCCTTGCTGATGAGGTCTAGTGTTCTGAAAAATCAGAGAACACCTATCTTTCCAAATATACCATAAAGTGCACATGAATCTGTGCAGATTATCTTCCTCCATTACATAGAGAGGAGGAATGTTTTGATCTGCAGAAAAATTCCAACTTATGATCTAGTTTATCAAACTTGGAAATTGTTCAGAGATGACTGATATATTAATATTCATACCCAACCAAATAGTTCTAGTATAGATGCACTCAAAGAAAAGATGATTAAGAGTTTCAACATTATTGTTACAAAAAGCACACTGAGTATCAATGTTAGGATTATATCTAGCAAGAAAATGCCTAACAGGGACAATGTTTTTTATGCACTTCCAGATGAACAAGTGAACTCTATGAGGAACTCTAGTTTTCCATAAATGTTTCCATATCTCAGTGGGAACAGGGTAACAAGCAACCCGAGCATTAACATAATCACTACATATTGTATTATAAGCATTTTTCACAGTAAATTTCCCTTTCTTGTCTGGTTTCCATATGAGGCAATCCTCACCACTAGTTGGTATATTCTTGTTAAGAATCATAGAAGCACAATCCTGGTTGAAAATAATGTTGATAATATCAACATTCCAAACTCTTGTTCCAGGTAAGAATAAGTCACACACAAGATTATAATTTTCAAAACTAGATGCTCCAATAACGAGAACAGGTGGGCTATCTAAACCAGTAACCCAAGAATCTAGCAAAATACTAATTTTGGTGCCACATCTAACAGCCCAAACAGAATATTTTTGAATCACTTCAAGACCATTATAGAAACTTCTCCACAACCAAGAGCATTCATCTTTAAGCTTATCAATATGCAGAAAACTACCATTTTTAGCATACTTGGCTCTAAGGATTTGAACACAGATAGAATCTTCACCACTACAAGCTTTCCAAGCTTGTTTAGCAAGTAAAGCAATATTAAAAAATTTCAAGATTTCTGAATCCTAGACCTCCTAGAGCTTTAGGAATGCTAAGTTTGTTCCATCCTATAGGATTATAACCTCTATTGTTCTTATGCCCCCACCAAAAATGTCTTTGAATAGAGTCAAGTTGAGCTAAAGTATTATTGGGAAGTTTGAAGCTTCCTATCTGATGAGTAGGCAAAGCATTTAGAACATGTTTCACCATAGTAGATCTAGAAGACTGATTCATGGTTTTGCCTTTCCAGTTCTTTAATCTAGAGCCAAAGGAATGTATCATGGGTTTAAAACCTTTATTCTTATCTCTACCTAATAACAAAGTAACACCCAGATATATGTTTGAATCTTGCATTTCAGACATATTTAAGGATCTAGCAAGAAATTTTTTAGTATCTGGACTTAAATTTTTACTAAAATAAACACTAGATTTATTAAAGTTAAGCATTTGTCCTGAGTACTTACCAAAGTCACTAATAAATTTCTAAATACCCGAGATATTATGCATGTCTGCCTTTGCAAATAAAAGAATATCATCTGCAAATAATAAGTGAGTGATTGCAGGAGCATTTCTTGCAGCTTTCACACCTGAGATAAGATGATTATTAGTAGCAACTAATAAAAGTCTGGAAAGATATTCCATAGCTATAATGAACTGATAAGGGGATAGAGGATCCCCTTGTCTTATTCCTCTAGTAGGACTATACTCATGAGTAGGAGTACCATTTAGCAGAATAGAGATTTTGGTAGTAGTTATACACTGTTCTATATATCTGCAAAAAATTTCATTAAAACCTATTTTCTTAAGCATACCCAAAAGAAAAGGCCATTCAAGCCTGTCAAAGGCTTTAGAAAGGTCAAGTTTTAGAGCCATAGTACCACTGTTTCCCTCCTTATTTTCATGGTGTGTATCATCTCATGAGCTATAACTATGTTATCATGGATAGCTCTACCTGGCACAAAAGCAGATTGAAAAGGTGAGACAATATGCTTTAAAAAGGGCTTCATTCTATTAGCTAAAATCTTGGAAATAAGCTTATAGATAGTGTTACAAAGGCCTATAGGTCTGAAATCAACTGGTTTTTTTGGCAACTTCAGTTTTGGGTATTAAGCTTAAGTAGGTTTTGTTAAATTCTCTAGACATGAAACCAGTCTCAAAAAAAAAAAAAAAAAAAAAAAATCACAAAGACAAACCACATCATTACCCACAATATCCCAATTAGCTTGGTAAAAACCAGCTTGAAAGCCATCAGGCCCTGGAGAGCTCCAAGATGCCATATCCTTTATTGTTTTATGAATTTCCTCAGCTGAAGGAATATCTGTCAACCTATTGTTATCCTCATCATTTAAAACAGTAGGTATAATGTTAAAAATATCATCAGATAAGACAATATTAGAAGAGGTACTAACCGTACTGAAATGATTAACAAGCAAATCAACAATATCTTCTCTTTTATCAAACCAAACACCATCATTATTACACAGACTATCTATATTTTTCCTGAACATCCTTCTATTGGCAAGAGTATGAAAATACTTAGTATTATTAACAAACTTATCACCAGATTTTTGTTTATAAGACTCACCTTGAATTGAAAACCAATTTTCAAGATGACTAGTAATATTCTTGAGTTTGTTATGTTGATTACCAGAGGGTTGTTCATTTTGGATTTTCAAAAGGTGATCTTGAAGATTATTTATATTCCTATCAATGTCCCCAAATTCTACTCTATTCCAATGAAAAAGTCTTTTTCTAGTTCTTTGGTGTTTCATAGATAAATTAAAAGCAGGTGAACCAGCAGAATCATCTTTCCAAGCTATACCTAACTGAGTTTTAAAAGAAACACGCTTCATCCACATAATAAAAAAATTAAATGGTCTCCACATATTTTTAATGGAATTCTCGGTGTGAGGGAGAATAGGACAATGATCAGAACCATCTTGAACTAGATGAACTAACTTGGCATGAGGAAAATTTATGTTCCAATCTTGGTTACCTAGAGCTAGATCAATCCTAGATTTTCTTACTCCAGTGACCATGTTATTGCTAGACCAAGTAAAATCTCTACCAGGGAAGCCTAAGTCCATAAGACAACAAGTATTAATTTGAGTTTGCACATATTTATCTTCCATAGTAATATTAGACAAATTTCTTTCATCATGAAGATGAACATTAAGATCTCCTATTACTAACCATGGTTGACTAATATTTTCACCTATTCTATTAATATGATTCCATTGCTCCTTCTTAACACCAAAGTATGTAGATCCATACATGAAGGATATAAGAACAGCAGGTTTAGAAGGGTGTAAAGTAGCAACTACATGAATAATGTTATTATTAGTTTTCTTGAACCTCGCAGACAATACCATCCTTCCACATTAATATAAGCCCACCTGCAAGACCAATTCTATCAATGCAAACATGATTACAGTAATTAAGAGATCTAGCTAGCATTAACATTCTGTTTGAATCTATCTTAGTTTCAGAGAGAAACAAGAAATCAGGTGACTGAGTTTTAACAAGAACACACAACTGGTCCTTAGTGAGCTTTTGAGAAAGCCCTTGCACATTTCATGCAAGTATCTTCATAACTGGCACACTTTCTAGAAGAATAGAAGAAAATTCAAGAAATAAATCACAGTTAAAATTCGTATGTAAATAGCCTTGAAAATTAAAATTAATTTTGTTTGGTTTTGTGTATACCTGAGATGGTCCTTCCTGATAATCATTCATGGGTTCTTCTGAAATGGGTGTAGCTGAAATATCCGAATTCATCATTGAGGATTGATGCTGGTTCATATTAGTAGCTTTCTCATTTTGCAAGATATTTGGTGGCTGGACATGAATATTATGAGGATTCATTGCAGGATCCTAAGAGAAGAGTTTCTCAGTCTTTTAACATTTCTAGGTCCATCATTATCTTCATCACCTTCTAATTCCGCTTCCATAGAATTCTCCATATCTTGTTCCTCATTACCTTCATCAACAACAACTTCATCTCTCATCAGAGCTTCATATTCCTCAAAGGACAAATTGTCTAAGTAGACGAGATACTCAGTTTGTGCACACGTTTCCTCAACATGATCAATCACAAAGCATTTAGGACAAATGTTCTTTGGTTGTAGATTCCAATGATAACGAACCCAGACAGCTCCACCATCAATTGTTTTCCACCATCCACCACGATGAAGAGATTTTTTGAGATCAATCTCTATTATAGCTTTCACAGTGTTTCCATATTTTGGCCTGCAATTTGGCGGCTTAGTTTTAATATTTTTTCCCATGAAACTTAATGCCTCATCAATGACAGCTACATTCATATGCTCCAGCTTGAGATACTTGAATTGCAACTGGAACTTCTGATGAGTGAAGACATAATCCTTCAACGGGATATTGGAATAATATTTCTACACCACAAATAAGACACCATCAATCAGCCACGGACCTTCTGAAATGACTTCATCTCTTTCTTCTTCATTATTCAGCTTGACTAACATGTTTGATTTCTTTATTGTGATATTTCCTCCATAAAGAGTTAATTTCTTCTCTTATAATTCTCATTTTCATCCTTTTCTTCTCAACAAGCCTTCCTAGAATACCAAAACTCCATTCTTCTGCAGCTTGAGTGATTGTTTGGGTAGAACCAACTGTTCTTCGATTGGCTGGAATCTCAATATTGACTCTTCTTAGTTGTCTTGAGAGAAGGTTGATGCTATTTCTTTGTGAAGAAGACATCTTGTAATTCTTTCGAACTTGAAGCTTGCAGTTTCTAGATCTAGTTTTCAAAGTTGAGAATACAGTAAGATATCCATAGGTATTGGTAGTATTTATCCTGAATAGACTTTCCTTTTGACTCAAACTAAAATCAAGAATAATATCTTTGAAATTTCTTTGAAGAGTAACAGAATAAATCTTAGAATGCCACCCTGATTCGAAAGAAATTTTCTTTCTTTTTTTGAGGCTTAAATTTCGAACTAATTGAGGATATACTGAGTAACTTGGTGAAGAAGGAAATAAAACAAATTTTTGCATGTAACTTAATTTCCTGCATTGAATGCGGACACTGATTGACTGGAGATTAGAAGCCAAATTTTTTTCAAAATTTTGTAGTTGACTTTCACTCGAATGAAGATCACTATCTTGAAAAACCATGAATGATTTTTGATGTTGACATGACTGCTGGCATAATCTGTTAGCCATCTGAGTTTCTTGCTTATTGTGATATGTCACATTTTGGAGAACTACTGATCTACTAATATGAACCATCATCAAAAAGAGGACGGTTTGCACCACTGCTAAAAATACTACTGCTATTCGTTCAGCTACACCATGATACAGACTGAGTTCCACCACTGGTTTCCCCATTGAATGATTATCTTGAGACCTACAAAGATTCACACATCCATTCAGTTAGCGAAAGTTTTAAAATCTGAAAAGAAAATTAATAAGATTGAAATATAATCTAAAGATAATTCCACAATATCTATAGATTTTATAATTTGTAATTCAGAAAAAACAAAGTAGAAATCAAGAGAAAAACAAGAATCATTTTGTAATCATAAGATCAAAGAAAAGATTATCAGATTGAAATCATAGAATCAAAGAAATTTTTTCTAAATTTTTCCTAAATTTTCGGTAGCGATAGTCTCTTTGTCTCCAACGATAAAGAATAAGAGAAGTGATACCCGTTGATTAATATACAAACACTCTTAAGTCTTAACGCTAACTAAGCGTCAGTTTTCTCCTCACTCTTCACTCTCTCAGACTCTCTTCGCTTCTTCCCCATGACTCCATTAGCATCTCTTCGCTAAGTTTTGTTCTCAGTGACACCATCACCTTCTTTTTTTCTTCTTCTTATTCTTCTTCTCTATCGATCAAGTAAATCTCTAAGTTCACCACCACAACAGAACAGTGGCATCACCAATTCACTATCATACCCATAGAAGAAGTTAAATCACTGGATAGGTATTTCAGTATTTGTATCATATTTTATCTTTATTCTTATTTGGTTATGATGTTATTGATTGTTAGAATGATATAAATTTGAAGTTAGGGTTTTATCAAATCAAAAGTATTTTTTTTTTAAATTAGGGTTGTTGATTCAGATTCAGTTGATATGCTGAATTGCACGTTTGGGGTTATTGAAAATAGCTAAGGATAGTTTATGTTGCAGTTGAGTTGTTTCTTAGAAGTATTTTTTGTCAAAATTGTTAATTACAAGAGTCTTTTCTTCTCTATATGCTTATTGAAAACGATGTGGTTCACTGGTTTGCTAAGATGATATGGGGTCAACAATCCTATTGGACTATGGTTACTTTCATGAATTTCTTTTGGTGTTATTTCTTGTGAAAATGATTGAAAAATGATTACAAGAGTCTAGAATTAGCTCATAGACTGAAAATGATTGGAAATCTGTGAAATTGATAATATGCTGCTGTTCTTGTTTATTTTTCTTGGGAATGTTGTTATTGTAATTAGTATAAGTGTTCTTTATATTTAGTAATTCAGTAAAAAGCAATTGCTTAGTTCAGTTCTAGAATGTCAAACTAGAATTTCAAGCAATTGTAATTAGTGTAAGTTGAGATGCTTCCCATCTCGTAATTTTCTTGTTGATAATTTCTTTTGTTTGTGATCTACTTTATATTCGGCTTTCGTCATTTAGTTTTCTGCGATACAAAACCATAATGAGTCATTTCTTGTGGTTTTTTTATCATAAATGTATGGTTTCAAACACCAATTGACAAATGTATGGTTTATCATATTGCAGACTTATTGTTTGACAATGCGAGGAACTAATTCAACACCTACTGCCTATGTTTCATCTAAAAAGCAGCCACCTCGACCTTCACCTAATGCAAGTTCAGTTGGATTTGCAAGTGCAGTTAGAGATGCAAATTCAGCTAGAGATGCTAGTGCAACTGGAGATACTAGTGCGGCTGGAGATGCAACTGAAGCCGGCATAGAAGTGACAGAACCACAAAGCAAAAAGCGTAAAACCCCTGAAGATGCAACTGAAGTTGACATAAAATGACCACAAGGTAAGAAACGTACATATGATGTGTGGAACCATTTTGATATGGAACCCAAGCCTTCGATACATGCAAAATGTCGCCACTATAAGGAAAGAATTACAGCTCGCAGTGTCAGGAATGGGACAGGTGGTTTGAATAATTATTTGAAGACATGTAAGAGGAAGCATGAAAAGGAAAAATGATATCTGTCTCTTGATTTTCTACCAGCTACGCTAGGAGAGGAAGGAAAATTGGTTACGGTAACTTTTAATCAAGATGCATGTACAAAGGAAGTGATTTTAGATGAGAAGTCGTTTAGAGTGGTTGAAGGAGAAGGGTTCAAGGAACTTTTTAGGGTGCTTGAATCCAGATTCAAGATCCCTTCTCGATTGACTATTTTGTGGGGTGTATTGAATTTGTATGAAGCTGAAAAAAAAAAGATGAAGAAATACTTCAAGGCAAACAATGTGAGAGTTTGTCTCACCACTGACACATGGACCTCAATTGCCCAAAATAAAAGCTACATGGTTGTAACTTCTCATTTCGTTGATAAAGATTGGAAGCTGCACAAACTGGTAATCAACTTTTTTCCAAATTTTAGTTCATTCAGGTGAGGTGATTGGGAAGATGTTAGAGGAATGTTTGGTAGATTGGGACCTTCCTGGTCTTTTTACTATTACTCTCGATAATGTTAGTGCTAATGATTTAGTTATTGATTATCTAATGGAGGATGTTCATGTTAATGCTACTTCTAATGTATAGTTGTTGGTTATCTAAAGGAGCGAGTGTTTAGTTCGAATATACTATACCGAATTCTAAGTTTTTGCAAGTTAGATGTGTTGCTCATGTGCTTGCACTTGTTGTGAATGCTGGCGTGGAAGAGTATCTCATGGCCCTTAAGAGAATAAGGGCAGTGATGAAGTATGCGATGAGTTCTCCTGCAAGGTTGAATAAGTTTATTGATTGTGCTGCTCTTAAAAAGATACCCCCTCTGTTTCAAAAAGACAGTCTGCTTTGACTTTGTCAAAATATTAAGGAGACGATAGTATTTTACTTGACTACCCTTAGTTACTTACCTATTTTAGTTTGATAAAAATGCTAGCAATAAAAAATACATAAAATTGTTATGAGGATTATAAATACAAAATATAAAAGGAAAATTAATGATGTCAACTTTTTGGAGTATAAACCTTATATGAAATTTAATTGTTGGAGCCAAATATACAATATACTCATAAAAGGAATGAAGGATATATTTGTTTCCTTTATTATATAGATTTCTTTAATATCTTAGATTTGGTCCCGTTAAAAATAAATTTATGAATATAAAAGATTTAAGGGTATGTTAGAGAGTTCATTGGAAAAATATGACTATAAACAGAAGATGAACACAATTTTGAAATAGACGAAAATGGAATAGAAGACGGTCTTTTTGAAACGGAGGGAGTACATCGCAAAAAAGGTTTAGCTTTATATGTAGATAGTAGATGGAATCAACTTACATGATGTTGGAAGCTGCTTGTAGATATCAGAAAGCTTTTGAAAGGCTAGCACGAGATGATAGGGCTTCCAAAAAGAAATTTTGTTTCAACGAAAGTTCCATTCCTCTTGTATTTTCTACTTCTACTGTTTTTGGTTTGGTTTGGTTTGTGGGCAAAAAGAACTCAAGTTTTACCCACCACTACCAGCCACATCTAGAGATATATTTATTCCACCCTGATTTAGAACTCAGTGAACAAGACTTGCCACCCTGAAATGAGATTAGTAGCACTAATGAAGTGGTGGGTGAGGACTGAGGAGGATTCATCCGTTTTTTAATTGGATTTTAACCTTATCCTCTCACCAATCACGTTTGCAAATGCTTATTAAATTCAATAACTTTGCAGAATATGTTGATGGCTATTAGTACCAATTAATATGTTTAGATTCTCCACATACTAGGCATTGCAAGTGTACCAATTCAGATAATGTGAGCCCAAGTACATTTTGGACTCTTTGGCTAGTTATAATTTTCAGGTTTAACTAATCCGAATTTTGCACATACCCAAGTAGGGCTTCACAAAACCGACTCAACCCACCAACCCAATCCACACCCGCCTGAAATTACCCGCACCCGACCCAACCCACCTAGGAGCGGATTGATTATGGGTCACAGCATCAAAACCCATCGTATGGTGGGTTGACTGTGGGTGACAGCTTCCCTCACCCGACCCAACCCACCCACCCACCCACCCGTCTAAATATTTCTAAGTTAATTCTAACCCTTAGATTACCTATCCTAGATGAACCACATCCGTTGAAGTAATGATATATAATGCCCTAACCCTAATCATCGTTGCAGTTTGCAACTTTGCACCTACTTCTTACTTCTCTGATTTTTATTTTGTAAACACTTTTAAGTAACTTCTTATGATGTTAATTGTTTACAGTTGACTTGGGGTCAGCTTTTTGATAAAAGCTATTACATCCAATCTATAAGAGTCTTAGTTATTTGCATACAAGTAAGTTTAACAGTAAGACTGTAAGTCTGTAACTGTAATGTAATGTTTATTGTATTTTATGGTGGGTAACCCACCATCCACCCGATCCAACCCACCGTAATGTGGGTCGGGTGAAAACCGACTCATTGTAATATTGGATTGGTTGCGGATGACAACCATGTTACCCACCATTAGTGGGTTGGGTGGTGGGTGAGGCCAAAACCGACCCAATCCAACCCATGTGCAGCCCTATACCCAAGTGTTTTTAGCCCTTTTTAGGTTGCCTTAATGTTAAGTGTTGGTGTCTAAATAGAGAGTCTGCCTTAACCAAAATATTGGGTGCTATAATAGTTACTCATGCAGTTAAGCACGTGTCACAATGAGACGGGGAAAACGAGGTTAACATATTTATAAGTTTTAGGAAGTAAGGAAAATGTTGTTCTTTTTTCATCTCGCCATCTTCCTCCATTGTTAGCCTAACAACAAATTTTGCAGAGAGGGAGGGAAGAACAGAAAAGGGAGGGGGATTCTTTTGGGAACATTTTTCTTATATATTTGTTTCTCCTTAACTCAGTTACTGCCATAACTCTTCATAGAAACATAATTATAGGGCTTGGAAATTTTGAAGATTATAGCCGCGGCGTTGATTGAAATTAACGCAGCAGATAGTTAAGAGGGTGTGAGATGAAGAAGATTCATTTGATTCCTGGTAAGATTTTGAATACATGGGGTTTGTATCACCGAGTTATGAGTACAGTTGGGTTGAGATCTTGCCATGAGCTCTGGTTTTAAATTTCAGTTCATGCCTGATGCTGCCGCCGCTTGAGTAGACTGGAAATGGATGAAATTTAAGAGGTTTATGAAGTTGGGTTGTGGTTGCATAGGAATTTGTGAGAGATTTTTTGTTGGACTTCTAGTCAGAAAACAGTCAAGTGGTGTCTTTGTCTTAAATTTTTAGATGAAGAATGGTTAAGATTGTGGATATTTTAGACTCTGCGTATTGCTAGAAATGTTGGGTTCTTATCAAAATTAAGTTTGCAGGTTGATGAGAAGCTATATAAGTGGCGAAGCACTACAACAAAAAGGCCTCTTTATCAATAGCAAGACGTCCCCAACCCGATTGGCAAAAATCCCAAGAGAAATTCTTTCTCTTATGTGATTTCCTTTGTATACTAAATCAGTAAGTGTATTTAACAATTCAATTTATGAGATTTGCTTTACCAATAACCAGTATTCCCTTTACTTGAAGCTTGTGATTTGGTTAAATGCTATCTACTGATTTTTAATGTTGAGTGAGTTGTAGCACGTTTGTTTTTACCGCCTATTCTTAAATTTGTTGCTTTCGGGTTATGAAGGGAAATCAGGAGTAGATAACGAAAACACCAAATCAAGGAAACATATGCAAGACTTTTGGATATAATGGATTTGCTAGACTTGCAATGGATCCTAGTGTACTATTTCTCCATCTATATTTTTGGAATCTGGTGACCTTTGACTCCTACCTAGTGATTTTTTCTTAACAGATAGTTTATGAACTTTTGGGGTTCTAATTTCATTGCACATAAATGTTGTCGGCATTAGGGTGTAAAATTAATAGCTACATAATTCATAAATTACTACTTATGAAAACTGAAACTAAGAATCTGCTACTTGTATGAGATGTATGCTTTAATCTAAGCATCTATTCTCTCACTCTTTCCCTTGACTATGAGAATGAGTTTAGTGGAGTATCACTTAGTATTTTAATGCCTCTTGATGCACATTAGTTAGTAATCTTCTGTTTTGGTCCTCTACCATGAATTTTATACACATGTTGTTGTTTGTAATAGTCTCATCCACTGGAAACATGTAGTAGTTAGCTTCAAGGATTCAATGGCTATGATGACAGTGTATTAAGACTTGTCTTCATTTTTGAAATGGAAGCGATTCCATTTTGGGTTTAAACAAAAATTGTGTAGTGCTCCATTAATAGATAGACTCGAGAAATACATTTTGTATAAATGAAGAGACAACATGAGTATTCCAATTGTGGTCTTGAGTTACAGCTAAAACCGGTACTACTGTTGTTGCCTTGATTGTTATTGAGCTTATTGGCTGCAATTTTTTCTGTGGTTGCGTGATTAGATAGTTCACCAACATTAGTTAGACTACTTAGTAAATCAAAATCAAAATAAACTACTTGATGGCAGAATGAAGAGTCATTTCTTGGTGATTTTAGGGAAGTTCGGTCGTCCCCGTTATCAGCTGATCTATAGTGGTGTTGATCTTAAAGCACAATGTTTTCATTTTATAAATGTTAAATTCTTTCATCATTATGCTAGTTGTTGTATTATTACAACATTTTGATTATACTTTTGTGTATGCTAATGTTGATGTCAACTATAATATCCTTTGCTTAAGAACTAAAGTGAATACCATCTTAAATTAAGTTTCTTATTAAGGAGTTTCCCCATTGCGACCTGTAGTCGTTCCTTTTTTAAATTGTCATATGGTTAAAACATCCCATTGTATTTTTGGAATTTTTGTTGATAGGGTGAACGGGCTTGTAATTAGAAACAATATTAGTGCCGATATACATACGCACGTGTGGTTGCTTCATGATGTTATTGGGTGAACTGATGGGGTACCAAGTGATTTGATTAAATATTTGACAGTTTTCTTTTATAAGTTCTCATGTGGTAGTTTAATTAAAATCACATGAAGCTGATACAAGTAGCCGGACCAAGCACAGTCTTCTTTTATAAGTTCTCATTTTATCGTACTTACTTTACTCATTTAAGCTGGGTTATAAAGCAAACCCCTACGAGCTAGACACTCTAGTTTTGATGTTCTGAAATTATGCAAATGTGCGTCTATAGCTTAACTTTTTAATAAGAATTTGGAAAATTAATTGCAGAAGTTGAATATGTCATGATGATTGTTGGTTTCTACTCTACTTATTCTATTTATATGCGATTGTTTAAAGATTCATTAATTACTGTCAGACATGTTTGTATAGCTTGTAATTGTGTTGATATTGCTTCATGTTGTTCATATAAATGAACTGGCTTGCCGTTGCGGCCTGCTGATGACTAAGTAGCATAAGTAACCAGCGTGCTTTTATTATTTGTTTTAGACCTGGTAGTGGATAGTTGACACCATTTGCTTCATAGTAGATAGTGGAACCTTGTGAAAGGACTGGACTAGGAGAAACTAGCTTATAAATAATTAGTTGTGTGTTGGGATTATTCTAACCAATGAGAAGTTACAGGTTTCATCTTATTAATCGACAAGCAACTAAAATCCAATTCTTTAGTCTCACATAGTGGCTTCTTTGGGGTAGAGTGAGATCTGAAAAATGGAGTTTGATTCCAAAAGTAAGCAATCCATTTAGTTTCAAATTTCTGTTGTTTGACTTGAGCTTTATATCTACTTGTACTATTGTAAATGGTAGCGGAAATGGATGCTAAATAATATGTTGAAGCATATTCGGGGCTGGGTATTCTTGTAAGAATTGTGGTGCATGGTGAGATGAACTACGGTCGTGCTTGAACCCTTCGAGCAACGGAGAGGGTACGTAGGCAGCCGCTATGCGGTTCAGCACAACTCTGCGAGGTTGTTCATATCGTCGGAAAAGAGTTGGTTACTGCTTGGCAGTTCATACCATCTATTCCGAGATGATTGCAACCTTAGCATTATATATCGTTGGTAAGAGGTAGTTGCAGTACTAGCTGTTCATACTACCTAGTGAGAGATGATAATTACCATCTCTCATTTTTGGCAACCGGCCATATAAATTGTTGAAATCGGCAACTGGCCGTATAAAGTTATTGGAGTGGGCAACCGACCATCTTCCATTTTTGGCAACTAGCCATATAAATTGTTAGAATCGGCAACTGGCCGTATAAAGTTATTGGAGTTGGCAACCGGCCATCTTCCATTTTTGGCAACTGGCCATATAAACTGTTAGAATCGGCAACTGGCCATCTTCCATTTTTGGCAACTGGCCATATAAAGTTATTGGAGTAGGCAACCGGCCATCTTCCATTTTTGGCAAATGGACCATATAAATTGTTAGAATCGGCAACTTTGTTAGAATTGGCAACTGGCCATATAAGTTATTGGAGTTTTTTTTTTTTTTTTTTTTTGATGGGAAAGTTATTGGAGTTGGCAAATGGCCATAGAAATTGTTTTGAGTGGGCAACTGGCCATAGAAATCGTTTTGAGTGGGCAACTGGCCGTATAAATTATTAGAGTTGGAAACTGGCCATCTCCCATTTTTGGCAACTGGACGTATAAGTAATTAGAATTGGTTAGAAAAATTTGCAAGTCTGTTTTCTCGAGTGGTTTGAAAAATTTGTAAATCTGTTTTCTCGAGTGGCGTATCAGAGAGTCGGAGCTTGCCAAGCCGACCCGTTGGGAGCGAAAATTTTCTTGTCCACCGCACCCTCTCAGGAATGGTACCTCTAGGTTGATTGTCAATCTAAATATATGTAGCCACTTAAGAAGGAACAACCAGTTATGATTATGAATTTTGTTATCAAGGAGAAACTAGATTCTTTAAAATTTAATGTTTCTGTTAATAGATAATATGTATTGGAAGTTGAACATCTGATGTATCTGGAACTTTAGTGACAGGTTCTGAAAAATTTAACTTTAGTGACAGGTTCTGAAAAATTTGCCTAAGTTTTGCTGAGAATGATAGATATAAGAAAAATATCTAACTTAGCTGGTTAATCAAAACTGAATGGTTTTATACCAAACCGAGTCGAAACCGAACCGAACAAAAACAAACGAATAAGCTTAATGGTTTCATTGGTTTTCAAAACTAGAAAACAGAACCGAACAAAAAGCAAAAACCAAAGAATAAAGACTTTTATTGGTTTTAGAAAGGAATGCGCTTCAAACTAGAAAACGTTTTTTCAAAGCAATCAACTCGTCCCACCTTGTCGAATACCACGACTTGGCTTCCATCAAGCGTAGTTTCAAACTACGCCCAAATTTTTTTTTTTTTTTTTTTTCCTGGCTGCCATTCGGTACGATTAACTAAACAGTTATGGGGCGTAACTTTGAGTTACGCCCATCATCTGAACTTTTAAAATTACGCCCTTGAAAAACCAAACTAAAGACCACTCCCTAATTTGGTTTGGTATTTTGAATTCAAATCCATTTTGGTTTTTAGTTTTCTTATTTCCGCCCAATTTCAATTGGTAATGGCGAAGAAATGCAAGCAATCATTCTCAAAACAAATCACTACGTGCCCACTGAAGATCCTTTATAAATTTCTTCTTCATTGCCTAAGTTTTGCTGAGAATGACAGATATAAGAAAAAATATCTAACTTAGCTGGTTAATCAAAACACCCCGCTTTTCCAATCAAGGTATGGTTTTATACCAAACCGAATCGGAACCGAACTGAACAAAAACAAAAGAGCCAAATGATTTTTTTGGTTTTTAGAACTAGAAAATATAATTTGAAGAGGAGTGAAATTAATAGTCTCCGTCCAAAACTTTTTTTTTTTTAGTTTTGGTCGATGACTGGAGAAAACTGGATAATAACCATATTGAACCAAACCATGTGCAGCCCTATCTACGGTTACTTTTGTCTTTACACTTTCCTCATTCTCCTGTCTCTAGATTCAATTGGTAATGGCGAAGAAATGCAAGCAATCATTCTCAAAACAAATCACTACGTGCCCACTGAAGATCCTTTATAAATACTAGTAGTAGGATATTCCTAGTCAAACTCTTTATTCATTCTCTCATCAGATCATTTTTCATTTCGAGCTCTTCTTTCAATCTCCCCCGATTCAAAGATTCCCCCAATTCTCATCAACAATATTAGAAGCCCACATTAATTTTAAAACCCCACATTGTTTCATTCTGAATCGCGCTACTTTTTTTACCCAGGGAAGGGAAACTAGGAAGCTATTGAAGTTTTTTATTTTACAATTAGTGGATTCTTCTCTTGAATGTTTGGACACAGATATTAATGACGAGGAAGATTTGAAGTTCATTTGATTCCTTCCTGTTTGTTCTAAGGTAATCACATTATTTGGATACAGATATTAATGTTTGTAAATTTCTTTGATGATTAACGTTTTCGAATTTGGTGTTGAGAAAATTCCTGATTAACAATTTTGTTTTTGGATTCAATTTACAGAAGTAGCCATTGGAGGTGTTTGGAGCCTCTATGTTCAATATGGAGGAATTCCGAGGAGAAGAAGTAATTTCTCGCTGATCAAATGTAAGTATTACATTTCAAACCGTTGATCTGATATTAAGTTACGAATCCTAGAAGATTAGTCTACAAGTATATCTGTTTTTAGCAGTAGCTTGATGGAATCCGATGGAAGTTAATGTTTCCACCGGGTTGAGATTGCGAGGGATTATATATCCGTTAGATTCAGAGCAGTGAATTGGTTCATCATTTACGATTTTAAGATCAAAAAACTCAAAGTTGAAGTAATGATCTACTCACTTAGCCCATGCTTTATATGGTCCCACGGGGGGCGCCTTCTTTTTCTTTCTAGCTTCCTTTGAGAATCTTTACCTAAGGTCTGATTGGACATTCCTCGAGCTTCGTGCAACAAACCAAACCAAGTCAGCTAGATATAGATTAGAAATGTTGACGGTGCATTGTCGTTTCCCTTTAAATCTTGATTTTTTAATTCTTATAGGCAAAAGAATCTGATGGTTGCCATGAATTAATGGAGAATAAAACTGCTCAATAGGGGCCCAGTAGTTATCATTACAAATAATGCACTAGATTAGTACTTCGCTCAAGGGCCAATGTTGCTTGCCTCAATGATCATAAGCTAAATTACTTACTGGTATCTGTTTCTTTAAGGAGCAAAATTGTTGCATTACCTTTAAAAAATAGGACAGGTAAGGTCCTAGCAGCTATTCATGCATCAAACAACCTCTGCACAGCTTTCTCCGGCTTGCGCAAATACTCTAGTCTAGCTGACATTTGTAGTTGAACACATTCTTGCTGTTCGTTACAACACAGTAGTTACTTCAAAGTGGTGGAATACCAAGTGATAGGAGGACTGTAGTCATGAAAATACTACAGACACAAAAATATGCGCCTGTTAGATGATGGAAGGGCTACAAATCGCAAATTGATTAAAATTCCATTTGTTTACCTCTACGTCAGGTGTGAAATGCTTTCAAGCTTACGTTGGTAGCTCGGCTGCTCGTGTGATAGAAAAATATCCCGCAACACGTAATCGCAAAGATTAAGACACATTAAAAAATATATATGAAATCTTTAGATCTTTTATTCAATTTAATGGTACTACTACTAGTTGGTGATTCAATAAATTTCAAAAGTCGGTTTTCATAGACCAGTGTATCACATCACGAATTCATAGAATAGTCAATAATATATTTGCCACCACCAAATTTTTTTTTGCATTTTCTTTTTTATTTCCTTAAAAACACTAAATTGTCGCTCTTATCCTGGAAAATAAATTAAATAATAATCGTCATATTCCTTCTTTTTAATCGCACAATATAAATTTTTTTATTAGTACTGGCTTAATTAGCATGATATTTTAGGGTTACTTCATTTGTCGTTTCCGTAACAGCTTTTAGTTGCTTAAATAAACGCGTTTTGTAGTCTTTCTCTGTTTCTGCTTCTGCTAATAACTCTCTGTTTGCAACTTCTCCGCTTCTACTTCTTCTTATTCTTTTTCCCGCTTAATCAAAACAAAAAAAGCTAAAAATCCACTACCAGCGTTCTTCTCGATTTAAGCGTTAAAGCTACAAGTACTTTTTTCTTAAAATCGACTTCTTCAAATTCTGAATCATCCATTCATACTTCTTTTTTTTCTTTCAAATCCGCTTTCTGTGATTCCCTCTCATTTTTTTGCTTTTACTTTCTCCTATTAAAACTCTATCTTTGAACTCTTAATCATTGTCGGATTCTCTGTTAATTGTCTTCTTCTTCTTCTTCTTCTTTTTGCAGAGTATGGATTCAAACAGTTTAGTTAAAAATTTCACTAAAGTTCTTCGCTTTAGAACGACTACTAATGGAGTTGGATCTAAAGAGGGAATAAAAAGAGCAAATTTCAAGATAAAGCCAATAAGGATTCAGCTTTTGTTGTCACTGGTACTCCATCATTTGAAGATGACGAAGATGAGAAAGTTAAAATCAAAGCTTCAATCGAAGCTCTACTTTCAAAACTTTTTGCTAGTATTTCTTCCATTAAAGCTTCTTACGCTCAAATTCAGATATCTGAATCTCCTTATGATCCTGATGGTATTCAATCTGGTGATGAATTGGTTATCAATGAACTGAAAAATCTATCTGAACTAAAACAGAGTTATTTGAAGAAAGTAATCGATTCGTCTCCTCAAGTTACTATGTTATTAGCTGAAATTCAAGAACAACAATCTCTCTTAAAGACATATGATATCGTGAGTAAGAAATATGAGTCTCAATTGAAGCTTCAAGATTCTGAGATTACATTCCTTAGAGAGAAATTGGAAGAATCTGACGAGTTAAATAGGTCGATTGAACAGAGATTAAACCCTAAAGGACCTTTATCAGTTCTTGATAATCTTCATTTTGATGACTTAAACCCTAGTCATTTTATTACAGTTCTTCGGCATACCGTTAAATCTGTTCGGAACTTTACTAAGTTGATGCGTGAAGAAATGGTAACTTCTGGTTGGGATATTGACGCAGCAGCCAATTCGATTCAACCAGGTTTGGTTCATCTGAAATCCAATCACAAATATTTAGCTTTCGAATCATTTGTATGTAGAATTATGTTTGATGGTTTCCAGTATCCCAACTTTGCTTTATTCAAAGAATCTCTAGCTGAACAAAAACAACAGAATCTTCAATTCTTTCAGACTTTCATGGATTTCAAAGAGCAATCTCCGCAAGAAATTCTAAGGCTGAATTCAATGTTTAGGAAGTTTTTACGTGTCAAGTACTTGGATGTGGTTCATCCAAAGATGGAGTTTTCATTCTTTGGTGATATGAATCAGAGAAATCTTATAAACTCCGGGAGATACCCCGAAACAAAATTCTTTACTAAGTTTCTCGAAATGGCAAAGATGATTTGGCTTTTACATTGTCTTGGCTTTTCATTCAATCCTCAGGCTTCAATATTTCAAGCAAGAGAAGGTTGTAGATTCTCGGAAGTCTTCATGGAAAGTGCAAATTTCGACGAGTCTCATCTTGGTAACCCTCGGGTATCATTCACTGTTGTTCCCGGATTCAAGATTGGTAAAACCGTAATTCAGTGCCAGGTTTATCTATCAGTTGGGTAAATTCATACAACAAATATTACTCAAACATCGATTAGAATCTGAAAGAGTACACACGTGAAGTTTATGTGACTGCTGATGCTCTGTGAATTCAGAGTTTTGCTAGAGGATGTGCTGTTGTGTACTGAAAATTGTAAAGCTGATAGTCATCTTTGTTGTTTTCCAGAGGGAGAAAGAATCATCATCGTCGTGAGTTTGGGAGTGTGGAGATATTTTTCTGAGGGAAATTTTTGTTAATACAAGTAGAATAGTGTGACAGGGTTGGGTGATTTCCATAAGAATAGTGCAATCTTTTGGCGACCATTTAACGTAAAAGTATCTTGTACATATGTGTTTGAAATATGAAATCCTAAGAATTATGCAGTGCACTATATACTTGGGAGAAATGTAACTTGAACAAGGAAAATGTGCACCACCACATCAACTGTATTCTGTCCCTGCAGAATGCAAGAGTTGAGTTTCTCAACACATGAGGGTCATCAGTGAGTGTGTAAGGTTGGTCATCCCCAAGTCTTTTTTTTTGTGTGTTGCAAGTAAGATTTCATTTCAAGACTAAGAGGAGGCTAAAGCCTTACCAAAAAATTTGATACATCCGGGAAAAGAAACCAAGTACTTTTTTTTTTTTTTATTTAAATTTCAAAATACTGTCAACTTTGGACCAGCTAGGTCCTTAATTCTCAGAGAAATGAGAGGCAAGCCCATTGAAGAGCTTCAATAACTGCAAACAATTTGAGTGAGTGAATAAAATAGTCCTAGGTCCTTAATAGAGAAATGAGAGGCAAGACGCAATTTGATAATTACGTCATCGACATAAACAAGGACAAAAATAGAGGTTGAACCTCGATGATATGTGAAAAGAGAATTGTCACATAGGGATTTCTTGAAACCTTCAGTTAATAAAACTGAGGATAGTTTTGCAAACCATTGACGAGAAGCCCTTAAGGCCGTATAAAGATTTATTTAGCTTAAGAACTTGAGACCCACCTTTACGAGCTAAACCAGGGGGAATTCTCATGTAGATTTCTTCATCCAGATCACCTTGAAGAAACGCATTATTGACGTCCATCGATGTAAAGACAACCCTTAATGGCTGGAATAGACAACAAAACGCGAACAATGACAAGTTTAGCTACGAGGTGCAAAAGTGTCGGAATAGTCAATACCTTCCCCGTTGAGTATAACCCTTACGACGAGACGAGCTTTGTAACGTTCAATATAACCATCAGAGTTAAATTTTATTTTGAAAACCCATTTGCATCCAATTGCCGTTTTACTCGGTGGTAGGTCAACCATGATCCAAGTGTTGTTAGCTTCTAAAGCCAAAATTTCTTTTGCCATAGCTGCTCGCCATTTAGGGCATTTATTTGCTTGAGAGAAGGTTTTGGGTTCTTCCGTGAGAACTACAAAAGCCAAGAACGCCTGATGGGAAGGCGTGAATTTATCGAATGAGAGATAATCATTAAGAGGATAAGCGGAAGCTATTTTGCAGGTTGTAGCTGAACAATAATAATCCCGCAAGTAGAGTGGTGGATTTCTTGTACGAGATGGACGAGAGTCGATTTAATGGAATATCAACGGAATTGGAGATATTTCGACGTTTCCTAATGGCGAAGTATCGGGATGCACGGGAGGAGGTGCGGGGAGATTGAACCACGGGAATAACGGTGGTTGGGGGAGATTCTCAGAGGTAATATAAAACTCGGTGGACCACAAAGTGAGTCAAGCGGAACCAAGGGAGGAGAAGATTCGAGATATGTTGTGAATCAAAGACACCGTGGGCTGATTTATGTCCAGCGAGGATGATGATATATGTTGTGTATCAAAGATCTGGGCGATAGCCTTGTCGAAACATATGAAGAGATATGCTTTGGGAATCGGATAACGAGACCGACAAGTTTCGATGAAACCGATGGCGTAGAAAATATGGAATCAAAGTCTCGTGTATTCATTGACAGGACATATTTCGATAGAACAGAGTATGGTTAGAATCATGAAAAGGAAAATATTTTCATGGAAGATAACATCTCTGGAAGTATAAATAGATTTTGATTCAATATCATAAATTGAGTATCCTTTCGACCATAAGGATAACCAATAAAAATATTTGGCTTGGCACGTTGATCAAATTTGTGAGAAATCCTAGTATTTCTCGCAAATGCAGACAACCAAATACTCGCAGGGATGAGTAATCTGGTGGTTTAAGAAGTAGCATCTCATGTGGAGTTTTATGAAATAAAACAGTGTTGGCAATTTATTGATGATATATGTAGCAACTAGTATGCATTCACCCCGAAAACGGAGAGGAAGATTCGATCAAATCGTAAATCTCTAGCCATGTTTAATAAATGCCGATGCTTGCGTTCAACAACGCTGTTCTATTGTGGAGTGTATACACAACTAGTTTGATGGAGAACACCGTGTTGGTGAAACCAAGACTCAAGTTCATTTGATTTGAACTCGGATCCATTATCGACCGGAAAGTCTGAATTGAGGAATGATGGTGGATTGAACACCAGAAGAAATGCTAGATATTTTGCGACCAAACCGCTTAATAACAAAATGAAAGAAGTATTTGAGAAATTTTAAAGTTTCGATTTTACTTGCATTAAAAATACCCAAGTACATCTAGAATAGTCATCCACAAGTGTAAGGAAATACTTAGCACCAGAAATAGATGGGGTTGAAAAAGGTCCCCATATATCAGCATGAATCAATTGAAATGGATGTTGAGATAAAGAAGTACTATTATTAAACTTTAAACGAGTTTGTTTAGCCCTGGGGCATACATCACAGACATGACTAGCATTTGAACAAATAAAAGGGAAATTGCGAGATAAAAATTTAAAACAATCCACACCGGGATGGCCGAGATGGAAGTGCCAAGTATCAATTGGCTTATTTGCAACTGAAGATAAAACAAAAGGTTGAAAACAGAAGTGGTAAAGTCCGGCAATCTGCCTACTCCATCCAATCTCCTTGGCTTTTCGACGGTCCTGAAATATACAAGACTCGTGTGAGAATTTGATGCAGTAATTTGTTGTGCTTGTCAACTTACTAACAGATATTAAGTTGAATTTGAAACTTGGAATGTGAAATACATCAAGCAGTTTAATAGATGTTGATAAATCGACTATGCCAACATGATTTACAGATGTATGTGAACCATCTGGTAGTTGAACAGTGAGTGGTTTGGTGACCACAGAATGAGAAGAAAAAGAAGATAAAGATGAGCATATATGATGAGTTGCTCCACTATCAACTATCCAAACATTTGTAAAACAGGAAAGAGTAATACCTGCAAAGTTCGCATAAGGTGCTATGTCGTTGTTGTCATGATCGAGTTCGAGCAAGGTTAGAGTCGTGCATACCGAGCAACGGTAATAGCAGGAGCGGCAGTAGCAGGTTGGTGAACAGCAGCAACGGTGTTGGATTCCAAATTTCTGGACTGTGGCAAGTCTTTCGGGTGCGCATTTAGCTTCCAGCAAGTCTTCCTGGTATGCATGTGTCTATTGCAATGGTCACAGAAAGGGCGAGCTCTTTTGTTGGTGCCGTTGTTTGAAGGAACCCTATAATGAAGTGGGTCATTACGTGCAACACTCAAAGCTGCAGAATCAACATACGGGGTGGAAGAAGATTGTATGCCATGTTGTTCTTCTTCTTGCCTGACATGATTATAAATCTTTGCAGGGGATGACATGGGTTCCATGATTAGGATTTTACTACGCAGGGCATAAAATCTTTCATGTAAACCCTGCAAAAATTCCATGGAACGATCCTGACTGTGATGACTCGAGATAGTTCTTACCGCTCCGCCTATGCAAGGTTTAATTGGTCTAAAGGCATCTAACTGATCCCAGAGTGATTTGATCCGGGTATAATACATAGCAACACTAAGATTGTCTTGTTTCAGCAGAGAAATAGACTTTCAAAACATATAATTTGGAAGCATTATGATGAGAAAATCGAGATTTGATTTCTAACCAATCTTCATGAGCCGATCGGAAGTTCTGAGTGCTTGAGCGAATTTGTGGATCAACGGAATTGGATATCCAGCTACCTACTAAGTCATCACATCTCGTCCAGTGAGCGAGATCTGATGTATTAGTCGTCTTTTTGACCGTGCCATCGATATATCCAGTCTTGCCTTTCGCACTGAGTGCCTTGAACATGCCTCTCCCCCATGTGCAGTAGTTGTCACTGGTGAGTAGAGGAGTGTAGATGACGGATGTAGGATTATCCGATGGATGGACTTAATATGGACTAGTTGGAGAAAGTCATTATCTTTCTCAGCAGTCATGGAAGGGGGAGGATCGCCTTCTCCAGTCATGATGATAAAGAAGCAGAAGAAAGAAAAAATTCTGACCTAGCTATTATACCATAAAGAGTTTTGATTTTATTTTCTCTCACAACTGTGAAGAGATTGATATTACCATTTTGTATATATATTGATTGTAATTACATTGCATGAGTGAAGATCCTAATACTATAAATATATCAAAGGAATTATAACTAATTATAACAATGACTCAATCACATATTATTCTCTGCATGAATTGATATTCTTTCCATAATATTCTTTGCATGACATCAATCACATATTATTCTTGCAGATACTAATATTCTTTCCATGTTTATATTGCATGTACTAATCTGCTTTCTATGTTTAGATCATTGAGTAATGGTAGTGATTGATGTTATCTTCCTTGCCATATATAATAGTGATTGGAAATATATACGTGACTTAATACCACGTAATAAAAACCCTTCAGTTCCAGTTTCGTGCTGAAGATCTTGGATTTCATTTAGGTCCTAAGCATTAGGTTTTTGTTGATTCAATCAAATAGAGCTCTCTCTAGTGATTTCTTATGTTGCATGCTGACAAAAAATAAATAAATAACAACTTGCTTAAACTCAAGATGTCACTTAGTATCTAGTTAGACGAATTCAATACTGCAATCTGCATGTTTTGCTGAAAATCCTAATTGTTGGGTCAGCTTTGAACTTTCAATTGAGGTTTACACGGTCTTATACCTGATTCATGTTTGGAGCCAACTCAACCATTTTCTTAGACGACTGTTCTAACTCTTGCTTGACTGATAATGGTGCTCTTCAATCTTAATAGAAAAGGGAAAAATATGGTTTAGTCCAAAATCCCATCCAAATATACTATTTAGTCCTAACCCATTCAACTAGGTACAAATTAGTCCTTTTTTATGGAAAATACAAAAATAACCTTCTTGATTTACAATTTAGTCCAAATATTTGCAGTTTAGTCCAAAGTGACCCATGATGATATCAGCAGTTTTAAATAATATAAAAGAAAATTAAAATCAATTTATCTTTCGAACCGTTTGTCTAAAATTCGCAAACTTTATATATTCGGAAATCTCTTTCCGAAAGCTACAAAAAGAGTACCCATATGACTATATAATTCTCATTTTTATAAAATTGTTAGTTTACATTGGTGTACAAACATGTACACATCTACAAAAATCCAGAAAATCCAAAGACACCATCTTGTACATTACACACAACTTAAATTGTCCACCTAAGACAAATTTTAGCCTCATCTACGGAAGTGAATCCACCAGTCTGTGTATCCCAATAAGGCTCATCATTGTGCATACTAAAATCATCATACGTGATGCCAATGTCTCAAATGCACCTGATAATTTAACATGTTCATCCCCACAAACAACTGCAGCTCTTAATTCTTCTAGCACCTTCGCATGAATTACTCGGTGTAATCATGGGAAAGTTCGATGTGTTATGCATTTGTTCCAAATGAGCTCTTACATCCGAGCCCATTGAACCAGTTATAATATGTCTTCTCTCTTCATAACAAATAAAGGTAATCAGATTAGTCCCCATAACAAACAAATTCAAAAGAAACCCAAACATATTTTAACAATTTCACCATGCAAAGGCACCTTCATAATACTAGTTGCAAGCTCTTATAAAACTAGCCACTCATCTGTTTCACAAAGATAGGCATATTTGCCATTTAGAGCTTAGTAAAAATGATAGGTATGTTTATTTGGGTGTGGTCAAAGAAAAATAAAATATGCTTGTGTTTATGGGTGAAAACTATTTCTGCCGGTTTTGGTAATTTGGGGTGTGTGGATGAGAAATGAGTCTAAACCTTAAACAAATGCACTACACGGGAGTGCTTGTAGATTAGAGAAATCAATCTGTGCAAATCCGGACTAAACCAAGAAATGGCCGTTCCAGACTTGTTTCGGTCACAAAGTGAAGGAGATGGGGTTGATCTTAGGGAGGGAAGCGAAGAAAGTGTTGAGATTGTGAAGGTGTTGGCTATGTATGACTTGTATCAAAAAGTCTGAATCGGCTTGCAGGATGTAAGCTATCGATTCGGTGTTTGAATACGATGGTATCAACACTTGCCTCTTTTTCCGGACTTGTTCTTTTTGGAAATAGGAGGAGAACCTATTTATACAAGTCATTTGAGCCTTATTCACGTCTCTCGTGGGAAGTGGGGGAAGTGGAGTGATGGAGTAGTGGAGTTGTGTGTTAGTGTTACACGACCTAGTCTTGCCCACTTCTCCCGTCATCTCTAACCGTCCATGACTTCCCGACACGTTCTTGTGATGGCGCGTTGCACGCCGCAAAACCGCCGCACCAATACCCCCATATGTATCCCCCGGTTTGTGACATGATTGATGTCTCGAGTGTGTGGATCGTGGGACCCATAGAAAATAGCATGTAATGCTAGATTAAATAACTAAGTTATTTAGGAAGTCGATACTTGTGAAGTATCGTGTGTATTCTATGCAAGTCGCATCATGGTGTGGTAGAGTGACGGGTGGTGATCACCATGACGCCTCACTGACCAATTAACTCCTGACCAATGTTGTATAACCAAGCCGGTGAAGTTGGACGGACGAGATGATCTTTGAGACGCTCATCTGCGACCGTTGATGGAATTAGGGTTTTTGAAGAGGTGAGTAAGCATCACTCTTCATCTTGGTCGAATCCAAGCTTGGAATACAATTTTAGCAGGGCTGATCGTGCATGTGTGTAGACAACATGACGGTGTAGGCGCCCATACCTCATTGTCTCGTGAAAGTGTGATTTGGGCCACTCAATTTGTCCCAAGAAGTTGAGTGGTCGAGATCAATTTGTAAATGTAAATATGATGCCGCAAAAGCCACGCATCATGCCAACATCGGGCGCGCGTTTCAAGACGACCAAGCTCGGTCGGTCTTGGCCGATTAGTCTGGTATACAGACGGCGAGTTGGTGTACACGTCCATACCTTAATATCCCATAGAAACGTGATCTAAACCACTCAACTGTCCGACAAAGTTGAGTGGTCGAGATTAGTTTGCAATCGGGAGGTGCGACCATGCCTAGTTTGGGCGTGCGAATCGAGGCAAATAGGCATGATATGCCTTGGTCGATCGGGTGTGGAGATAGACGGGCCCACGGTGGTCATGTTGATATGCACCGGACTCCTTAGTCTAATCCTGGACCATTCATTCGTGCGGAGAAAATGGACGCTCGTGATTGCTCAAACCCTAATTAGGGTTTCACCGGCCGTGCGTCATGCCTTGTTTGGGCGCCTGAATCTGAACGACCAACTATAGTTGGTCCCGACCGATCGCTCATGTGTGTAGGCGGGCCCACGGTGTTTGTGTTGACATGCTCGGGGCCCTTCGAATCTACATCTACACCCTCCATCTATGCCTGCGAAGATGGACGGTTGAGACTGTTTTGCGATACAAGTAATGTGCCGCAAACCCTAATTTAGGGTTTTTCGTCCATACTGATTTGGCTTGGACGGTTTGGCAAGTTATGCCACCCTTTTGGGGAGACCGACCATGTGGGGCCCGCGTTGGGTCGGTAGTGAATATTCCAATACCTGCTTGGGGTCATGGATTCAATCTAAGCCATCCAATCATGCTAGTGAAGTTGGATGGTTGTGATCGTTTCTGAGACTGATATGGACAGTCCAGGTTCAAACATGCTCAATCGGGCTAGTATAACACACCGAGATATATATGCTCAATCGGGCTAGTATAACACACCGAGAGTTGTAGGCTCAATCGGGCTAGTATAACACACCGAGAGTTGTAGCCTGTACGGGTATTTCGTACATGCTTCATTATTAATGCTTGGAGGTTCGTGTTGCTCTGCTGGGAACAACACTCAGTCGTCATGCCGCACCGTAATGAGTACATGAAATACAAGGCTGGTTATGCATTAATTAATAATGTTGTAAATTCACAGGGTATATGGGATTGTTGCCACATGCTCCAACCTGGATGAATTTCGTGTGTTTAATTCACAGAATACTGGGATTGTTGCCACATGCTCCATTCTAGGTGAATTAGTAAAGTGAAGAAGTATTCATCACTTTATCAGTGGATATCCTTTGCAGGATGTCAGCGCATAAATTTGGTTTTACAATTTTAGCCCTGAACTAAAATCCACCATCAACATTAAGTCCCCTGCTAGCACATAATGGTTACACTATTGTGGGGTAGGCATTAGATGGTGACATATACGAGATAAAACTTATGAGACAAAGTTAGATGTTACCGGGAGAGACGAGTCGTCCCCGTCCTTGGAGCATGTCATGTTCAAGAGGCGTTCAAAGCGAGCGTTCCCTAGCATGATGTCGGTCTTTCCTTCGATCGACCTTGCTATGCCTGCTTCGGTCGAGAGCCTTCTTCGTGATTGTTCCGCTCGGGCGTCGGGCTGATGTGCCTGCTCAACGGACTGTTGCGCCTGCTTCGCTCGATCGTGGGACTCATCATGCGCCTGCTTGATCGAACGTGGGCTTGTTATTCCTGCATTGCTCGAACGTGGGACCCACCGCGTGTATGCTTTGTTTGGGGCCGGCTGTGCCTGCATCGACCAATTTGGGGCTGGATGTGCCTGATCAAGTGGGAGATTCCGCGTGCCTGCTTTGCTTGGGGCCGGCTGTGCCTGCTTCGACCAATTTCCAAACCTGTTGCCTCACCCCAACACCAGACTTTCCCCTTGACCAACACCGGACTTGAAACTAGAGCAATACCGGACTTGTCACTTGATCCAGACTTGAAACTTGAGCAATACCGGACTTGTCACTTGATGAATACCAGACTTTAAACTTGAGCAATACCGGACTTGTCACTTGATCAATACCAGACTTGAAACTTGACCAATACCGGACTTGTCACTTGATCAATACCAGACTTGAAACTTGAGCAATACCGGACTTGTCACTTGATCAATACCATACTTGAAACTTGATCAATACCGGTGTTTGGACCCAATCCCGGCCTTGTGTATTCCAACGTGAATGTGTGTTCTGTCGTGTGTGACTACATGTATCGCGCGTTTTTATACAAGATGGGTCCACGGCGAGATGGTGCACACGTGTATCTAGAGAAACACCGGCCTCGTTTGCTGGCCCAATACCGGCCTCGTGACCTGGGCATTACCGGCCTTGTGACCTGAGCAGTACCGGCCGTGTGACTTGATCAACACCAACCTTGTGACTTGAGCAGTACCGGCCTTGTGACTTGATCAACACCGGCCTTGCTTTCTTTGCCCGTACAGTTTATGTGCTTGCTCGAGTGTCATCCTTGCTACTTCAACCAACACCGGTCTTGCCTTGACGAACACCGGTCTTCCCTTTGCTCGAACGTGGGATCTAGGCGTGCTTGCTTTGCCCAAACGTGAACCTTGTATGTTCGAACGTGGTGTGGGTCCCACTGAGAGAGTTGAAGCATCTTCTGGAGCAAGCAGGTCCCGGGGAGCGTTTGATACAACTTCTAGTGGGTGGAGCGTTGAAGAGGCTTATGCTGGAAAGAGTGTTGAAGAAGTTCTTGACTGACGGTAAAGGAATTTCATGCTGAACCTCAGTCCCCAAGCGTGGTCTACGTGGCTCTATCTTGTATGCCCGATGGGTCTTTTGTACGTAATGGTCGTTGATATGGTGAAGCTCTGGATGGTATTAATCGACGAGCAACAACAGTTCTAGCAACAGCTGTGATCAGAAGAGACTGGCGGGGAGAGGCGTGATAAATACGGGCACGAACTTGGCAGTCTTCATATAGTGGCAGAGCTCGTCTCATTGTTAGAGGGATAAACTGGAACCGATGGCTTTCTTGACGTTTCTTCATGAAATAGAGAAGAGGGAGACAATCCCACCTTGCGAGTATCCGAGCTTTGGACTTGATAGATGTTGTCACGCTAGGTTCATGAGGTCAAGTCTTTGAGATAGGCAAGAAGCTAAGCGATCCCAGAATACTCCTTTGGTAACACAACTAAATCTTCTACGGGAGAAAAATTCTGAAAGCGTATCTCATTGATGTAGTTACCATCGATCCACATATGGAATATCTTGGACGTTGTTTCACCATTACGGCAGTCGTGCATATGGTGCTGGAGTTGGAGTTGGTGATTTTTGGACGCGCAGGATGTTGTATCTCGGTGGCTTTCCTCTTACTGCTTCAGCGAAACTGCTTATGGAAGGCTGAAGGTTGTATTGCCTATTGGTGGGATGTATGCTTCCACGAACATCATGAGGCTCTTCATTACTGGAAGGCCTGGTTCTTTCCAGCAGGGTAGATTCTGTCGTAGATGAGCGTTCAATATCTTCACAAAGTCCAGAGGATGACCAAAAGTGCAGATTCTCCAACATAACACGGTATACATGCACCATCTTCTGATAGAGTGATTCGCCCGGATTCTTTCTCGACATGACACGCGAACATCGTTATCTTCTTGAGGCTTCTCCCTTGAGGTGTCGGCTTCAGTGGATCTGAAGATGTCCCATGCTTGCTCTTGTCTGGGCTGACATAATAGTCTAACCCTTTGTGATGATTCAGAGATGACAATATTTGTTGAATCCTCTGAAACGCTTCTGTTGTAGTGTGATCCAGATTTAAACTTGATCCTTTCTTTAAGGGGGTGAATGAAGCAAAAGTTCACCTTGCCCATGAAGTTTTGGAGCTCCTTCACGCTCACGACACGACAGTGACATTGTGAGGATAGCTTGAGTCTTGGATTTGACTACTATATCATCCACGTAGTCTTCGACTTGCTTATGCATCATGTCGTGGAAGATTGTAGTCATAGCACGTTGATACCTTGCGCCGACGTTCTTTAAACCGAATGGCATAACGATATAGTAAAAATTGCCAAGAGGGGTTCGGAAGGCTGTCTTACTTGCATCGTGCTCATACATCCTTATCTGATTGTAGCCGATGTAACCATCCATAAAGGAGAACATGCCGTGACCGCTGGTGGTGTCTACTAACATGTCGATGTTAGGCGGAGAAAAGTCGTCTGGGGCAGACTTGTTCAAGTCTCAAATCCACGCAAGACCGACCGAGATCGTCCGTTTTCTTTCTTTACTGGGACCACATTAGCTAACCAGGTTGGATGATGAATAGGTCTGATGAAGCCAGCAGCTAGCAACTTCTGAATTTCGTTCTTGATTTTTTCTTCCACTTCGTGTCTGAATTGCCTCGGAGATTGCTTGATTGGCTTGGATCCAGGTATGACATGTAGGTGATGGGTGACCAATTTTTCGTCTAGACCAGGCATTTCCTCGTATGTCCAGGAAAACACATCTTGGTACTCCTTGAGTAGTTGGACAAGACTCACATGTTCGTCCACGGACCAGTCGAACCCGATAGAGACAGCCCAGGGAGATTCTTCATTCCCGATGTTACAGCCTCGGCCTGCGTCGGTTGTGGAGTTGGTGCCATCTTGTAGCTATCGCAGGCGTCCAATACCTCCTCTTGTATTTCGTCGTTCTTGCAAAGATTCAATCGGGCGGAGACGGGTGCCGCCTCTCTCGCTAATTGCTAACAACGGCGCCGATATTATCTTCCCCTTCGATCACGGCTCGCCTCAAAAGTGCGTTCCCCTTTTGGTATGAGCATGGGTTGAAGCTTCACCGGATAAAGATGGACGCCCCTATAAATCGAAAAAAGGCGTGTCGTGGTGCTTAGCCCCATGATGCAAGTCGGTCTTCTTCCCGATTGAAGCACCATGGGTACTAGGGTGCACAGGACTTTGTCTGACCTTCCCTGCGGAGTTTCTTTTGGCTCGAACAGTTCCACTCTGCATATTGGTGCGTACGGAGACAATGATGCAGGAATACGGATGACTTCCTCATTTAGCATGGTCTTCAGGAACTGGTGATACGTTGAAGGGATGACCTTATTGTGATAGGGTGTAGAATACATCCTATTTACTATCTATTGTTTATGCTTTCTTTGCTATTTTTCTTGTAAATTATGTATTTTACGTGTGTTTTTGAGTTATTAGGTACTCTGGAGTCGCACAGAGGAAAAGAAGAAGAAAGCACCCAATTTGAGCAAAAAGGGCAAAAGGTCATTTTACAGGCGAAGACTATTTGGAGCCCAGAGGTGGTTAAGGGGCTCTCATTCAGGGTACCCCTTATCACTCAGCAAGAAAGGTGTTACTAACACACCCAGCCCTTATCCAGAGGATGGTTATCCGGATAGCATCCAATTGGCCTCGGTCCTATCCATGGCTGGAGATCCGGATCCGAACCAACTCGCCCGGCTTTCATACCTCAACCCTAAACTCGAGAAATTCATTTCAATCATTTTCTTCACACCACAATCAATTGTTGAGCAGTCATGCCGCTATTGAATTCTTGTCTGAAATAAAGAGATTGGGAGAAGAAATCGAGATGTCTCGATGGTACTGATTCAAAGAAGAGGGAGCAACTGAGTTGGTGGTGCTTTCTGGGTTCGAATGAGAATTTCGCCTGAATCGAGAGCTGTTGGTGAGAAGAACAATGGGTTTTGAGTTCGATTGATCGAGAGAAAGGGATCGAGAGCTCAGAGATGAAGAGATGGGTTGACTCTCTGCAATAAAGCCACTGGAAATATTCACGGGAGAAATAGAGTTGAAGCTCAGGGAAACGAAAGAGATGGGTTCGATCTGTGATGTTGGTGGCCGCTGGTCGAAATCGAGAAATTGGAAGAAGGGGATCTGTGGGTTTTGAAATCGATAGATGAGAAGAATCAATAGAGGTAGCAATCAACGATTAAGTGGAATGGGTTTGTGGTCATGTATTTGAGACGGTAAAGACGATGGGTTTGTATCTCGATATACAACGAGATGGGGGAACGAGATGGAGAATCGGATCTTTCTTTGTGAAGGTCAGTTGTAATGGATCCACGATGAAATAGATGAGTTATATGAGAATAGATGGGGGTTTTGTGGAGTCTGCTGGTTTACAGGGTACCGTTCAAATAAACTGGTGTTGATGAGTTGCCGCTGTTCATTGATACACAGGGAAGGTGATGCCGTTAAGAAAAATGGAATGGGTTGTGAGCTGAAATTGCAGGAAAGAGTATGATCAGGGCTGAAGAACAAGGAGTTGCATATGAATGGATGCTTCAATAGATGTATGCTTAGGCTTGATTACAGGGAAGAAGAGAATCAGAGAAGATGAGAGTGATGTTGTTGAAGATGATTGGTGGTCGTTACCCAGGAAGGAGCTATATTGTGTTGGTGTTGGCCTTGAGATCTTTGGGAGCTTGAGCAAAAGTAATGAACCTGGAGATATGTGTCTGTTCTTGATCTTTTGGAATTGCTGCTATATCCTTGAGATGCAGAGACTGGCAGTGAAATTGGTATTGATCATTTGCAGGAGAAGGCTGTTGAAGTAGAAATTGTGTTGATTGAATGAGATGAACGGGTGGTGCTGAAATGAAATCAGGGTATGAGGTTTGGTGGTACTGCAATAGAATGATGAGCAATGGTGGTGAGTTGTTGTTGTGAATTATGCAACGTAGTTTAAGTTACAGTGGTACGAGGATTTTATGGGTTCTTTGCTAAGGAGTTCGGATGGATTCAAGAGTTACGCAAAGCGAGTTTGAATGGACTTTGGTTGTCAAGGAGAAGGCTGTGGCGGGCCTCGAGTGAGATGAATCGAAAGCTACGCAAGTGAAGAAGGCACAACTATGATGGTTGAGGCGTGAAACACAATCATTGTGCAACAACACAACTCTGGCGAGCAATGGCTTATGCCATGGCAACTTAGCCGAGCTCACCAGTTAAATTGGACTCGAATCTTGACTCTGGTTACGACTCGTGACCCAGACCTTGACCCGGTTGACTGACGGTTTGACTTTTTGACCGTTAGTCTTAAAGGTGGACTGACGGAATATTCCGTCGAATATTCCGCTGACGGAGAAATTTTCAGGTGGCCGGCGGCGACTATTCCGGCCGGATTCCGGCCACAATACCATTTTTCCGGCGAGCCAAAAAATTCCAGAATTTTTTATGGACTTCTCTCATGGGTGTGAAGACTTGGACTAGGAATTGGATGGAGAATTGGGCTCAAACTTGGAAAGAGAAGATGAAGAGTTGAGAAAGACTTGAATTTGGAAGTTGAATTGCTAAAGGAAAAGGATTCTAATCCTTGGAAGAGTTGGAGAATATTGAAGCCTATAAATAGAGAAGTTTTCTACATCTTTTACACACCTCTCTACACACAACACTTGTGTTTTTGATAGCTTTTGAAAATTCTTCTTTTTAATTATTTGTGTGAACTCTTGAAAATTCTCCTTTTAATTATTATTTGTGTGAATTTCAAAAGCATGAGTAGCTAATTTTCTTATTGATTGAGGATGAATTCCTAGTTCTTAACATGATTTGAGTTTTTTTTTCAATTCTATCTTGAGGTTTTTCACATAATTATCGCTTGTTTTTACTAATAGGAATGTTTATTCATTCATGATTGATTGATAGATTGTTTGGAGTGCATGCTAAATTGATTTGTTAATTTGATCTAAAGCTAGTGAAAGTTAGGAGATAAGTAATCGTTTCTTGACTCTTTACATAAGTAGCAAACACGAGACCTTGCGGAGGGATTAGTGGAGCAATTGTGTGTGAAAACAACGTTAGCAAGTAGACCTTGATCTAAGAGTCTAACTACTAATATTGACCTAATAAGTTCATGAATCTTAATGCGTTTATTTAAATTACATCTAGAGTGATCTACTACTAGGTGGTTTGGTAAATAGAATCCGGTGAGTCGAGAACTTCCGTGTCCTATGATAGAAGGGATTTAGGGGTTTAGCACTGATCTAGCTGCTTTACCTACGGTTGGTGATAATTTGTGACTAATAACAAGTAGAAAAGAACATAACTTGATTCATTATTTCCAAAACGAAGAAGGATTCCTTGGTCTTGTCTCTCTTATTGCTTTCAACTTTCGATTTTAATTGCTTTGTTTATTTTCTTTTGATTTATACATCCCCCTTTTAGTGACAATTTTTACAACTAGAATCTCTTGCTCCTCGTGGGAACGAACTTGACTTCCATTATATTATTTTTAATTGAGTGGAAATATTAATTAATTTGATTGCACCTACGACACGCATCAAATTTTGGCGCATCATTCTTAGGGAGCAACCAACGCGATTTTTAGTTGTTTTTCTTTTGCTTTATTCTTGCTTTGTTAGATTCTATACCGTATCTAACTTAGTTTTCGAGAATCTTATTTCAGTGCTATACCTTTGGTGAATACTTAAAGAGGGCAGACCGAGTCCAATACGTCTTCGATCCGGCACTCAACTAAAGGATTTCATTTGAGCGGTTAACACTCCACTTCCTCCTTCTTCATCAAGTGAATTCACAGACTCGGACAAAGAGGAAGAACCAATGGCTGATCGTACACTCAAGGACCTAGCTTCTCACAAGCTTGACACACAACAATGGTGTATCCAAACTAACTCAACTTTTGAGATCAAACCGGGGTTGATTAGAGAGTTACCAAAGTTCCATGGCATGGTGAATGAGGACCCAAACAAACATCTTATGGACTTCTATACCATAGTTATGGCCATGCTTCCACCGGAGACTAATACGGATGGAGCAATGTTGAAAGCTTTCCGTTTTCTTTGGCGGGCAATGCTAAGGAATGGTTGTATTATTTACCTTCCGGAAGTATCACAACATGGAATGGTATGAAGAAACTTTTCCTCGAGAGATATTTTCCCGCATCCAAAGTTACTCAAATTCGCAAGGAGATTTGTGGGATGAAGCAACATGTGGGAGAGACATTGTATGAATGTTGGGAGCGATACAAGAGGTTGGTGGCAAGCTGTCCACATCATCAATTTAGTGACGTTATGATACTCCAATACTTCTACGAAGCTCTCAACCCAAGTGATCGATCTCTTCTTGATGCCGCGGGTGGTGGTGCACTAATGAACAAGACTTTGAACCAAGCTAGAGAGTTGATTGAAAGTATGGCTGCAAACTCTAAACAATTCTACACAAGAGATGAACCAATGGTTAGGCGAGTGCATGAAGTTAGTGATTCATCTTCACATCTTGATCAAAGGATGAGTAACATGGAAACAATGATTCAAAGAATGGCGCATGTAATTATTCCGGATGGTGAGACCGAACAAGTTAATGCTTTATATCCAAATCAAAGGCCAAGGTCGATCCATATTCCAATACTTACAATCCCGGTTGGAAGGATCATCCTAATTTTAGTTATGCAAACAAGCAAGCGGCGGCTCCTAATCCATATGCGCAACAAGGTGGTTTCCAACAATCACGCTTTCAACCTCAACAACAATTCCAACCTCAAGTGAAGGAACAAGGATCTTCGATAGATGATAAGCTTAATGTCATGATGCAAGGTATTACGTCATTGTTTCAACAAAATCAACAAAAGACCGATTCGGCCATCAAGGATTTACAAACTCAAATGGGACAATTGGCGACCGATGTGAACTTATTGAAATCACAAGCATCTACAACGCTTCCTTCGCAACCATTTGTTAATCCAAGAGAGAATGTTAATGCGGTTACTTTAAGAAGTGGAAGACAAGTGGAGGGTCCAAGTCATCATGAAAAAGCTAGTGAAGAGGTAGTCAAAGATAAGTAGGGAGCCGCACCAAAGGAGAATTCAACACCAACCGACCCATCCAAGGAACCGGTTCCTACTTTCACTACTCCTCCTCCTTTTCCTAGTCGTTTTGCTAAATCCAAGAAAGAAGCTCAAGACAAGGCACTCATGGATATTTTCAAAAAGGTAGAAATCAACATCCCCTTCATCGAGGCCATCAAGACAATGCCACGTTATGCGAAGTTCATGAAGGAATTATGCACAAAGAAGGATAGGTTGCTTGATAATGAAATTACTAAAGTTGGCGAGAGTGCGTCGGCTATGCTATTGAAGAAGATGCCTACAAAGTGCACGGACCCCGGTGGTTTCACGGTGCCAATTACTATTGGTAAGCAAAGGTTTGAACATGCTTTACTTGACTTGGGTGCTTCCATTAGTGTGATGTCGGCCGATATATATGACTCCTTGAATCTTGGACCTTTGAAAGAGACGAGAGTTATTATCCAATTAGCAAACAAGTCGAACATATATCCAAATGGACTTGTAGAAGACGTGCTAGTGCAAGTAAATGAGCTTATTTTTCCTGGACTTCTTTGTGGTGGATATGGACAACAATGAGAACCTAGCATCTACTTCTTTACTTCTTGGGAGGCCATTCATGAAGACCGCAAAGACGAAGATTGATGTGGATATGGGTACACTCACTATGGAATTCGACAAGGAGATAATACACTTTAATATATTTGAAGCCATGCGCTACCCAAGTGATGTGCATTCCGTTTACTCCATTGATGTGGTTGATTCATTAGCGCAACAAATGGTGGAATTAAATCGAGAGGATGAACTTGATGTGGTGTTGCAAAAGAGCATTGAATTGGACATCCACGGCTTGTCTAACTTGGATGTTGAAATCTCAATGAATTGGTGGAGATGTGTGGTGCCTTGGAGACATTACAAGAAGCTAAAAAGGGTAATGTTTCATATATTTCTTTACCCGTGAATGATGAAGTACTTGTACCATCTATTGTGAAGGCGCCCAAACTAGAATTGAAGCCTTAGGACCATTTGAAGTATGCTTTCTTGGGAAATGGAGACGAGCTTCCGGTTATTATTTCTAAGAACCTCACACCGGTACAAGAAGACCGTTTGCTTAGAGTCTTGAGAGAGCACAAAACGGCTATTGGGTGGACAATTGCGGATATCAAGGGCATTAGCCCATCCATGTGCATGCATCGGATTCTAATGGAAGAAAACGTGAAGCCGGACGTGATGCTCAACGTAGGCTTAATCCTCCCATGATGGAGGTTGTGAAGAAAGAGATACTCAAATTGCTAAGTGTGGGGGTAATCTACCCAATTTCCGATAGCAAGTGGGTTAGTCCGGTTCAAGTGGTACCAAAGAAATCCGAGTCACGGTTGTTCGAAATCAAGACGATGAACTTGTTCTACAAGAGTTCAAACCGGTTGGAGAGTGTGTATTGATTATAGAAAGCAATTCCGCAACCCGAAAGGATCACTTTCCTTTACCTTTCATTGATCAAATGTTGGAGCGGTTAGCGGGCATTCTTATTATTGCTTCTTGGATGGTTATTCGGATACAATCAAATTGTTATTGCACCGGAGGACCAAGAGAAGACCACTTTCACTTGTCCGTTTGGAACGTTTGCATATAGACGGATGCTGTTTGGCCTTTGCAATGCGCCCTGGCTACTTTTCAAAGATGCATGGTGAGTATATTCTCGGATTATGTGGAGCGCATCATCGAGGTATTTATGGATGACTTTAGTGTTTATGGCAATTCTTTTGATGGATGTTTAAACAACCTTGAACTAGTTCTTAAACGATGCATAGACACAAACCTTGTCCTTAATTGGGAGAAATGTCACTTTATGGTAAACCACGGCATAGTACTTGGTCACATTGTGTCCTCTCGAGGGCTCAAGTGGACAAGTCAAAGATAGATTTAATAAGAAACTTACAATATCCCACTTCGGTGAGGGAGATCCGTTCTTTTCTTGGTCATGCGGGTTTCTATAGGCGGTTTATCAAGGATTTCTCAAAATCTCCATGCCGATGTGCAAGTTATTACAAAAGGAGGTACCTTTAGACTTCAACAAGGAATGTAAGGATGCTTTTGACAAATTAAAGTAAATGTTGACAAGTCGCCATTATCAAATTACGGATTGGAATCTTCCATTTGAATTAATGTGTGATGCTAGTGATTATGCGGTTGGAGCCGTTTTGGGTCAAAGGGTGGACAAGTTGTCCCATGTTATCTATTATGCATCTAGGACCCTTAATGATGCACAAATCAATTATTCTACCACGGAAAAGGAGTTATTGGCTATAGTTTTTGCTTTGGAAAAATTTTGTTCATACGTGTGGGTACAAAGGTTATTGTGTATTCCGATCATGCCGCACTAAGACACTTAATAAAGAAGAAAGAAGCTAAGCCAAGATTAATCCGGTGGATCCTATTGTTACAAGAGTTCGACATAGAAATTCGTGATAAGAGGGGTGTGGAGAATACTGTTGCGGATCATCTTAGTAGACTTGTTATGTCTCAAGAAGAACTTCCATTACATGACCGCTTTCTCCTTTCGAACAACTTTTCTCCATGGAAGAATCAACACCTTGGTATGCGGATATAGTGAATTACTTGGTGACAAGGAAGGTACCTAGTACAATGTCTAATTTCCAAAAGATGAAACTTAAGAAGGTAGCTAAGCAATATGTGTGGGATGAACCATACTTATGGAAATATGGCGTTGATCAAATAATGCGAAGGTGCGTACCTAACTCCGAATTTCAATCCATCCTCTCCTTTTGCCACACTTATTGCTTGTGGTGGCCACTTTGGTTCTAAATGCACACGCTCTCAAAGTTCTCGAGAGTGGATTTTATTGGCCCACCTTGTTTGAAGATTCATATATTTTTGTAAATCGTGTGATAGATGTCAACGAACGGGCAATCTAGGTGCTCGAAATCAAATGCCACTCACACCAATTCTACGCCACAGATTTTTGATGTGTGGGTATTGATTTTATGGGCCCTTTTGTCAATTCGAATGGAAACTTTTATATACTTCTTGCCGTTGATTATGTTTGAAAATGGGTGGAAGCTAAAGCCACCAAAACTAATGACTCTCAAGTTGTTTGTGATTTTTGTAAGGGAAAACATTTCAATAGGCATGGTACACCAAGAGTGGTGATAGCGATGGAGGCTCACATTTCAAGAAGGCTTTCCACGCTCTCCTCAAGAAGTACAACATAACACACAAAATTGGTACACCTTATCATCCACAAACTAGTGGACAAGCGGAAATTTCAAATCGTGAGATAAAGTTCATTCTTGAGAAAACGGTGAATACCACGAGGAAAGATTGGAGCTTTAAGCTCAACGATGCACTTTGGGCGTATAGAACGGCGTATAAGACACCGATTGGTATGTCTCCATATAGGTTGGTTTATGGCAAGGCTTGTCATCTTCCGGTTGAACTTGAACACAAGGCTTATTGGGCGATAAAGAAATTCAACATGGAGTATGATGAAGCGGGGAAACAAAGGAAGTTACAACTACATGAGTTAGAGGAGATACGTAATGATGCTTACGAGAGTGCCCGTATTTACAAGGAAAAGACCAAGCTTTTTCATGACAAGATGATTTCTCGTAAAAGCTTTATTGTGGGACAAAAAGTCCTTTTATATCATTCTCGCCTTAAATTATTTCTGGAAAGTTAAGGTCCAGATGGATTGGACCATATGTTGTTACTAATGTTTTTCCTCATGGTGCGATTGAAATTACTAGTCTTAGAGACAATTCGGTTTCCAAAGTCAATGACCATAGGTTGAAGCCATACTATGAGAACATCGCTTATGTGAATTTGGATGAACTTTCATTTGGAGATTCACTCCCTCCGGAGGAGTAATGTGCAACAAGAGCTAAGTCGGGCCGTCGACTTTAAAACAAGCGCTTAATGGGAGGCAACCCCATCGGTTTTGTATTTCTTATCCTTTTGCTTTTTGTTATTTCTTTTTCTTGTTCCATATCATGTTAAAATTTCCCACCTTGACTTTACTAGGAGGATTCAATTACATTGAGGACAATGTAAGGTTTAAGTGTGGGGGAGTGGTTAAGCATGTATTAAAAAAAAAATTAAAAAAATTTTTAAAAAAAAAGTTTTACTTAAAAACTCCAACTTTTAAAGATTTTAGAGTCACTAGCATACTTCTAGGTATGTTTACATAGAGATTTTGACCCCATATAATTGAACTTGGAAATGTTAGAGAACTACATTCGGATTTCTTGCTTGTTTGAGTGTTAAATAATGGATTTAATCATGCCGGGTGATGCGAATTTGGTGCGGGGAGAAGGGCATTATTAGAGTTGTTGATCAATCATTAGTGGAGACTACCCGTATTCATATCATGTGAGGCACCGACCAGAAATATTTCCATCTACTAAAGAGCTTCTTTTGAGTGTGTGTCACCATACGTTAATTCCGGGTAGAATGGTGAGCTACCCAACCTCCCACCAATAGAAGCACTACTCTTTGATCTCTTGAGTGCTAATTTTGTCAATCATAAGGGTAGCGTCTATAGATGAAAGCCACCTTCTTGTAGTTCGATTTGCAGTTAGCACCATTCTCTCTCTCGACAACAACGGATCCATAGAAACACATTCATCATCAACAAGGAGCGACATCAAAATCTACAAGGAAAGTTGGAAAAAGTTTAAGGTTTACAAGCAACGGAACGAGAAAAAGAGCAAATTTCAAATACAAGTAAAGCAACATACAAAGAGCGGATTTCACATATATGTTGAGGACTTACACTACAATGAGGTAATTTTATATTCAAGTATGAAGACTTATTCACAAGAGCGAAGAAAAGGTGAGAATTTTTTGAAGTTTATGATTTCAAGACGATACAAGTTGTGAAGAATCAAGCGGTAAAATACTTCTCCCATGGCCATGGTTTATTTTGTATTTTATTTCTCTTGTTTCAATTTCAAAAAAAAAAAAAAAAAAAAAAAAAAAAAAAAAAAAAAATTTTTGTTTTTTTTTTATAAGCTAAGTCAAAGGAAAAATCTATAAGGAAGTTTCAAGCGACAAGGATTATTAAGGTAAAGGTTAAAATTGTCAAGGATTTATGAAATTCGAGGTTTATCATCAATAGTTGAAACCGAAGACGAAGACCAAGAAGATCAAGACGAGGAGCGGAAGACGTTTCTATTGGATGCTTGGAGAGTGGTGTTATCATAATTGGCGATCGGATGTGAAGGTGAGTAAGTAATCCATCCTCGGTAATATGGTTGATTTCCTTTCTTAGAGATCGTCGGAAAAATGGTTTTTCAAAATATTAAAAGATGTGGGTTTTTAAAAATATTTCGGAAGTTGTCCTTCCCACCATTCAACGTGTTGCAGGATTTCTCTCTTCATTCCTACCTGCACACATGTGAGAACCATAAAAAAAGCCGTCTTTTGAGTGCAATTATCATAAAATCCTTTTTGGTGAGGCGCGAAGTCGAGGCGAAATGCTTATTGATCGTTTCTCAAACACGCGTTCTCTCATTATGGTGTGGTTATTTCTCACTCAACATTTAAGAATGAGAATATGTTCTTTAGTATTTCTAACTTCTTATTACTAGCATGCGTAAATTCTATGTCCTCATAACTCTTTGGATGCTTAGGACGCTTGAACGCTTTGAAGTTGTGAGTTTTTAGTTTGATTTGCTCGAGGACTAGCAAAGTCTAAGTGTGGGGGAATTTGATAGGGTGTAGAATACATCCTATTTACTATCTATTGTTTATGCTTTCTTTGCTATTTTTCTTGTAAATTATGTATTTTACGTGTGTTTTGAGTTATTAGGTACTCTGGAGTCGCACAGAGGAAAAGAAGAAGAAAGCACCCAATTTGAGCAAAAAGGGCAAAAAGGTCATTTTTACAGGCGAAGACTATTTGGAGCCCGAGAGGTGGTTAAGGGCTCTCATTGGTACCCCTTATCACTCAAAGTGGGTGTTACTAACACCCGGGTAGCCCTTATCCGTAGAGGATGGTTATCTTTGGATAGCATCCAATTGGGTCGGTCCTATCCATGGCTCGATCCCATCCGAACCCTAACCGACTCCGCCTCTTTCATACCTCAACCCTAAACTCGAGAAATTCATTTCAATCATTTTTCTTCACACCTCGAACTGAAATTGTTGAAAAGCGAGCCAGCAACTGTATTGAATTCTTGTCCGAAATAAAGAGATTGGGAGAAGAAATCGAGATGTCTCGATGGTACGATTCAAAGAAGAGGGGAGCAACCGAGTTGGTGGTGCTTTCGGGTTCGAATGAGAATTTCTACCTTGAATCGAGAGCGTTGGTGAGAAGAACAATGGGTTTTGAGTTCGATTGATCGAGAGAAAGGGATCGAGAGCTCAGAGATGAAGAGATGGGTTGACTCTCTGCAATAAAGCCGCTGGAAATATTCACGGGAGAAATAGAGTTGAAGCTCAGGGAAACGAAAGAGATGGGTTCGATCTGTGATGTTGGTGGCCGCTGGTCGAAATCGAGAAATTGGAAGAAGGGGATCTGTGGGTTTTGAAATCGATAGATGAGAAGAATCAATAGAGGTAGCAAAGCCACCGATTCGTGGAAATGGGTTTGTGGGCCGTGTATTTGAGACGGTAAAGACGATGGGTTTGTATCTGATTTACAACAGATGGAGAATCAGATGCTGCTGTGAAGGTCGCTGTAATGGATCCACGATGAAATAGATGAGTTATATGAGAATAGATGGGGGTTTGTGGAGTCTGCTGGTTTACAGGGTACCGTTCAAATGAACTGGTGTTGATGAGTTGCCGCTGTTCATTGATACACAGGGAAGGTGATGCCGTTAAGAAAAATGGAATGGGTTGTGAGCTGAAATTGCAGGAAAGAGTATGATCAGGGCTGAAGAACAAGGAGTTGCATATGAATGGATGCTTCAATAGATGTATGCTTAGGCTTGATTACAGGGAAGAAGAGAATCAGAGAAGATGAGAGTGATGTTGTTACAGAGATGCATTGGTGGTCGTTGCCAGGGAAGGAGCTATATTGTGTTGGTGTTGGCCTTGAGATGCTGGGAGCAGGCAAAGTAATGAACCTGGAGATATGTGTTGCTGATGCTGGAATTGCTGCTATATCCTTGAGATGCAGAGACTGTGAAATTGGTATTGATCATTTGCAGGAGAAGGTCATGTTGAAGTAGAAATTATGTTGATTGAATGAGATGAATGGGTGGTGCTGAAATGAAATCAGGGTATGAGGTTTGGTGGTACTGCAATAGAATGATGAGCAATGGTGGTGAGTTGTTGTTGTGAATTATGCAGCTGTAGTTTAAGTTGCAGGTGGTACTGAGGATTTTTATGGGTTGCTGCTAAGGAGTTCAGATGGATTCAAGAGTTGCAGGCGAGTTTGAATGGACTTTGGTTGTCAAGGAGAGAACTGTGGCCTGAGTGAGATGAATCTGAAGCTGCACAAGTGAAGAAGGCACAACTATGATGGCTGAGGCGTGAAGCACAATCATTGTGCAACAACACAGCTCCGCCGCAGCAATGGCTTATGCCATGGCAACTTAGCCGAGCCGGCCCCGAATGGACTCGAATCTCGACTTCGGTTCACTGTGACCTGCACCTTGACCCGGTTGATCGATTTGTTTGACTTTTTGACCGTTAGTCTTAACGGTGGATGACGGAATATTCCGTCAATATTCCAATGACGGAGAAATTTTCGTGTGGCCGGCGACTATTCCTACCGGATTCCAACCACAATACCATTTTTCCGGCGAGCCAAAAATTCAGAATTTTTATGGACTTCTCTCATGGGTGTGAAGACTTGGACTAGGAATTGGATGGAGAATTGGGCTCAAACTTGGAAAGAGAAGATGAAGAGTTGAGAAAGACTTGAATTTGGAAGTTGAATTGCTAAAGGAAAAGGATTCTAATCCTTGGAAGAGTTGGAGAATATTGAAGCCTATAAATAGAGAAGTTTTCTACATCTTTTACACACCTCTCTACACACACAACACTTGTGTTTTTGATGGCTTTTGAAAATTCTTCTTTTTAATTATTTGTGTGAACTCTTGAAAATTCTCCTTTTAATTATTATTTGTGTGAATTTCAAAAACATGAGTAGCTAATTTTCTTATTGATTGAGGATGAATTCCTAGTTCTTAACATGATTTGAGTTTTGTTTCAATTCTATCTTGAGGTTTTTCACATAATTATCGCTTGTTTTTACTAATAGGAATGTTTATTCATTCATGATTGATTGATAGATTGTTTGGAGTGCACGCTAAATTGATTTGTTAATTTGATCTAAAGCTAGTGAAAGTTAGGAGATAAGTAATCGTTTCTTGACTCTTTACATAAGTAGCAAACACGAGACCTTGCGGAGGGATTCCGTGGAGCAATTGTGTGTGAAAACAACGTTAGCAAGTAGACCTTGATCTAAGAGTCTAACTACTAATATTGACCTAATAAGTTCATGAATCTTAATGCGTTTATTTAAATTACATCTAGAGTGATCTACTACTAGGTGGTTTGGTAAATAGAATCCGGTAGTCGAGAACTTCCGTGTCCGGTGATAGAAGGGATTTAGGGGTTTAGCACTGATCTAGCTGCTTTACCTACGGTTGGTGATAATTTGTGACTAATAACAAGTAGAAAGAACATAACTTGATTCATTATTTCGTAACGAAGAAGGATTCCTTGGTCTTGTCTCTCTTATTGCTTTCAACTTTCGATTTTAATTGCTTTGTTTATTTTCTTTTGCTTTATACATCCCCCCTTTTAGTGACAATTTTTACAACTAGAATCTCTTGCTCCTCGTGGGAACGAACTTGACTTCCATTATATTATTTTTAATTGAGTGGAAACATTAATTAATTTGATTGCACCTACGACACGCATCAAATTTTGGCCGTTCACGGAGGAATCAGGCGGCGATTTTTAGTTGTTTTTCTTTTTGCTTTATTCTTGCTTTGTTAGATTCTATACCGTATCTAACTTAGTTTTCGAGAATCTTATTTCAGGTGCTATACCTTTGGTGAATACTTAAAGAGGGCGGGCCAGGTCCAATACGTCTTGATCCGGCTCTCAACTAAAGGATTTCATTTGAGCGGTTAACACTCCACTTCCTCCCCTTCATCAAGTGAATTCTGATTTCGGACAAAGAGGAAGAACCAATGGCTGATCGTACACTCAAGGACCTAGCTTCTCACAAGCTTGACACACAACAATGGTGTATCCAAACTAACTCAACTTTTGAGATCAAACCGGGGTTGATTAGAGAGTTACCAAAGTTCCATGGCATGGTGAATGAGGACCCAAACAAACATCTTATGGACTTCTATACCATAGTTATGGCCATGCTTCCACCGGAGACTAATACGGATGGAGCAATGTTGAAAGCTTTCCCGTTTTCTTTGGCGGGCAATGCTAAGGAATGGTTGTATTATTTACCTTCCGGAAGTATCACAACATGGAATGGGATGAAGAAACTTTTCCTCGAGAGATTTTCCCGCATCCAAAGTTACTCAAATTCGCAAGGAGATTTGTGGGATGAAGCAACATGTGGGAGAGACATTGTATGAATGTTGGGAGCGATACAAGAGGTTGGTGGCAAGCTGTCCACATCATCAATTTAGTGACGTTATGATACTCAATACTTCTACTGAAGCTCTCAACCCAAGTGATCGATCTCTCTTGATGCCGCGGGTGGTGGTGCACTAATGAACAAGACTTTGAACCAAGCTAGAGAGTTGATTGAAAGTATGGCTGCAAACTCGCAACAATTCTACACAAGAGATGAACCAATGGTTAGGCGAGTGCATGAAGTTAGTGATTCATCTTCACATCTTGATCAAAGGATGAGTAACATGGAAACATTGAATGGTATTGAAGAAATTGACCTTACAATCGAGATATTAACCTCCCGCTGTGGTCGCCAATTATTTATGGGTGAAAACTATTTACGCGGTTTTGGTAATTTGGGGTGTGTGGATGAGAAATGAGTCTAAACCTTAAAAAAATGCACTACACGGGAGTGCTTGTAGATTCGAGAAATCAATCGTGCAAATCCGCCTAAACCAAGAAATGGCCGTTCCGAGACTTGTTTCGGTCACAAAGTGAAGGAGATGGGGTTGATCTTAGGGAGGGAAGCGAAAGAAGGTGTTGAGATTGTGAAGGTGTTGGCTATGTATGACTTGTATCAGAAAGCTGAACTGGCTTGCAGGATGTAAGCTATCAGTTCTGGTGTTTGAATACGATGGTATCAACACTTGCCTCTGTTGTCTGGACTTGTTCTGTTTTGGAAATAGGGAGGAGAACCTATTTATACAAGTCATTTGAGCCTTATTCATGTCTCTCGTGGGAAGTGGAGTGATGGAGTAGTGGAGTCGTGTGTTAGTGTACACGACCAGTCTTGCCCACTTCTCATGTCATCTCTAACCTTCCATGACTTCCGACACGTTCTTGTGATGGCGCGTTGCACAGCACGCCGTAAACCGCCGGACCAATACCCCATGTATCCCCCGTTTGTGACATGATTGATGTCTCGAGTGTGTGGATCGTGGGACCCACATAAAATAGCATGTAATGCTAGATTAAATAACTAAGTTATTTAAGATGTCGATACTTGTGAAGTATCGTGTGTATTCTATCAGTGCACCGCATCATGGTGTGGTAGAGTGGCGGTGGTGATCACCATGACGCCTCACCGACCAATTAACTCCCGACTGTGGTTGTATAACCAAGCCGGTGAATTTGGACGGACGAGATGATCTTTGAGACACTCATCTGCGACCGTTGATGGAATTAGGCGTTTTGAAGAGGTGAGCAAGCATCACTCTTCAGCTTGGTCGAATCCAAGCTTGGGATACAATTTTGGCAGCGCCGATCGTGCATGTGTGTAGACAACATGACGGTACTGTAGGCGCCCATACCTCATTGTCTCGTGAAAGTGTGATCTGGGCCACTCAATTTGTCCGGCGAAGTTGAGTGGTCGAGATCAATTTGCAACAGAAATCTGATGCCGCAAAAGCCGCGCATCATGCCAACATCGGGTGCGCGTTTCAAGACGACCAAGCTCGGTCGGTCTTGGCCGATTAGTCTGGCATACAGACGGAGAGTTGGTGTACACGTCCATACCTTAATATCCCATAGAAACGTGATCTAAGCCACTCAATCTGTCCGGCAAAGTTGAGTGGTCGAGATTAGTTTGCAATCGGGAGGTGCGACCATGCCTAGTTTGGGCGTGCGAATCGAGGCAAACAGGCATGATATGCCTTGGTCGATCGGGTGTGGAGATAGACGGGCCCACGGTGGTCATGTTGATATGCACCGGACCTACTTAGTCTAATCCTGGACCCTTCATTCGTGCAGGAGAAAATGGACGCTCGTGATTGTTCAAACCCTAATTAGGGTTTCACCGTCCGTGCGTCATGCCTTGTTTCGGCGCACGAACCGGAACGACCAAATATAGTTGGTCCCGACCGATCGGTCATGTGTGTGGCGGGCCCATGGTGTTTGTGTTGACATGCTCGGCCCTTGGAATCTACATCTACACCTCCATCTATGCCTGCGAAGATGGACGGTTGAGACTGTTTTGCGATACATATAATGTGCCGCAAACCCTAATTTAGGGTTTTTCGTCCCATACGCTTTGGATTGGACGGTTTGGCAAGCTATTCCACCCTTTTTTGGGAGACCAGACCATGCGGGGCCCGTTGGGTCGGTAGTGAATATTCCAATACCTGCTTGGGGTCATGGATTCAATCTAAGCCATCCAATCATGCTGGTGAAGTTGGATGGTTGTGATCGTTTATGAGACTGATATGGACAGTCCAGGTTCAAACATGCTCAATCGGGTTAGTATAACACACCGAGAGATGTATGCTCAATCGGGCTAGTATAACACACCGAGAGTTGTAGGCTCAATCAGGCTAGTATAACACACCAAGAGTTGTAGCCTGTACGGGTATTTCGTACATGCTTCATTATTAATGCTTGGAGGTTCGTGTTGCTCTGCTGGGAACAACACTTAGTCGTCATGCCGCACCGGTAATGAGTACAGTAAATACAAGGCTAGTTATGCATTAATTAATAATGTTGTAAATTCACAGGGTATATGGGATTGTTGCCACATGCTCCAACCTGGATGAATTTCGTGTGTTTAATTCACGAATCGGGATTGTTGCCACATGCTCCATTCTAGGTGAATTAGTAAAATGAAGAAGTATTCATCACTTTAGCAGTGGCTATCCTTTGCAGGATGTCAGCGCATAAATTTGGTTTCACAATTTTAGCCCTGAACTAAAATCCACCATCAACAGCTTGTTTTTAGGATGAGAATGGCAGTGAAATGAACCTACACTCATCTTGTTACAGGTGCACCATTTTTTACACTTGTATTACAGTGCACCAGTATGTACACTTGTAGAATGATGGTAACCTGAATGCCAAGAGATAATGTCAAGCTAAATTGGAAACTCTGCAAACGATGCACTGCCAGAAAAGCATCCATTATTGCATTTAAGAAGATCACTAGCCTTACACAGTATAATTCTTCTGAGCATTATGTAATACTGGCGTGTTCTTTATGTTTCCTTCTTCATTACCTTGGCCGCCAACATCTCAAAATCTTCCTCCTTTTCCTTAAAACAAACGTCCTGACATTCTATGGTCCTTCTGTGCATACAACCTGTGAGTAAGAAAAGAGTTCATAAAACACAAATTCAAAGAAAAACGAGCAACGGGGTCCATAACGGTAGTAATAAAACAACATGCAGTAGTGCTAGAAACATAATGTTCTCAAAATATAGCCAGGCAAACACTATTGAGCCTTGGCAAGATATGTTGCTTCAATATTTTGGCTTCGAGACAGAAGAATTAGTGAACATAAATGCACAAGTGATACGAAAACAATCATATATGAGAAATTCTAAAATGATACTAGTATGGTTAACACTTTTATAATCATGATGTTTGGTTGTATCAATATGTACATATTGATTAGGGGTCCTAGAGTGGGCTATTATCTACACATGTTATTTCTGTCACATGTGTACAACAATGTATACTTATATATTACAGGTGTACCAATATGTACACATGTAATTTTTGTGACAACAAACAATTAACGACTCTTAAATAGCAGTTGAGCACTAATTCAGGTATACATGATTTGCCAAGTCAATTCAAGTGGACATTTATTTTGTTGTTAACAAATACAAAGCTTAGGTACGTAATTAGAATGTCATGTGATATTCGTCACAATGGGAAATCACAATTTGAGTTCAACTCACCAAAAGCATACCTTGAGCAACTTCATTGAGATTAGGATCAAATGACAACTTCTGGGGAGACCATTGTGGATATTCATCTCAATTCATTAGCTTGCTTACCCCTGGCAACCTATATTCATTTGGAGTTCCCAGCAAGCAACCTAGAATGTACCAAAAAAGATCAGTCAGTTTATTAACAATTAGAGAACAACCCGAAAGATCTGAGCCAAACACATGTCCATCTAAAATTTACTAGGTGCAACTATAAAATTTATTTCAGTCCAGATCGACTGGTTATTTTGTTGAAGTTGGATTACAAAATACATTTCATATGTACAACTATGTGAGTCAATTATATAGTAACCCAGTCAGTTTATTAAAAATTATATAACAGCCAGTCAGCGTGGTTTCTTGGTTTCTTCACAGAAGGCTGAAAGCTATTTCCAGAGAAAAGGTAATAACAAAAGGGACTAAAAAGATATACACCTTTAAGTAAACGTTCAAGTAGGGATTATTTAGAAACTAAAATGGGCAGTGTGGACAATGGAAGTACTAGCATGTATAGTGCAGTAGGCACACGAATTCTGTCACATATTCTACGGTAATAGCCTAATATAGTAAAATGGGTAGAAAACATATTTATCAACTGATACTAAGATGTGTTCGGTGAATCAAAAAATATTTTTGTGTAGCAATGAATCCCAACTCTTCGCTTAGTGTCTAAACGAAGATACCCATACAAGCAACGTAATCCACAATGACAAATGAATAAGCAAGAAATCAAACAACATAACGAAGTAATGGCTTTTGTACTGCACTGTGTATAACTGATGTACGATCAAATACACCTCGTGTAAATGCATGTAACTGGTAGTACAAAAATATATAGTACACATAAAATACACCTTGTAGGGCCAGTACAAAAATTTACCTTGCCTTAGTAGAAGTCTCCAACAAACTTCCTCTAAACCTTCTTGCATTCTCCACCACTGCCAGACTCACTAGCCTTAAACTGTGCTATAGAATTCTCTTAAGCAACACTAGAAATCTTCCTTAATTCACCAGGGCTAGTACCTTTCTGATCATCAAAATTCAAAAAAAAAAAAATATGAGCAAAAAATCAAAGGGTTTCAATGAAAGTATAGGTACCACAAGGCATATACATAAATTCCTTTCAAATGCAAGTATAGCTAAGAACGTTCATAACGTATTCAGACACAACTAAGAAACCATGTGTACGCAAAAAATGAGTTAAAATGTCCTAACAGTTGAAAGCATCACTTGGTTCCCTAATTATGAAATTGTAGCTACATGTTACTATTGAATGCCACTATTAACGTAATATGATACTTTATGCAAAATTAAACATGAATAAAAAAACAATTAATAATCAGCATGTGTACAACTATGTACACATTAACAATCCACAGGTGTACAATTATGTACACTCTTCAACAGGTGTGCAACTACGTACACATTGACAAATAACTGGTGTACAACTATGTACACGTTAATAATATATGATGTGCACGTCCCTACAAGGGGAATGAACACAAACTAATACTTCAGAGAGAGAGAGGTACCTGAAGTATATTATGATGCTATTTCCACTAAGGATTGGACATTTCCAGCAACAAGGTTTTGATGATTTTAGGCATGTCTCTGAGTATTTCCAGCGAGCATTTTTTATTTATGTTCTTAAGAAATATGAGTAAAAGCGACCGTCTTAGCGTTTATAGTTTTATAGTAGGACTGTCCTCACCTTTGAAGTATCACGGATTCTGCTCAGTGCAGCATCAACCCGTGAATAGACATTTCTCCTCTGCAAATGACAAGAAAGTAATATAAATTAATATGGAATCATTGGAATGCTTCAGTTAACATGTCATTTGTGGAAGAGATGAGAATAGAGAAACATAAGGGGTTTAAGTGCAGTGGGTTGGAGAAAAAATATCCGATCTACGATGCTGACACACTGCTGTCCTAGGTGATGCCCCACTTCGACACATCATCAAGCAAAACTCGCCTAAATAGATTCCTTCTTTATACTCGGCAACATTTATACGCGTACACATTTAGGACAGCAGTGTGTCAGCATTTAGTACCACATTTAGGCCAAATATCCTACTAAAAAATGTCCATTCCACCCACATTTAGTACCAATGCAGATACCAAAGCCATATGTAGGGATAAATAGCAGAAATTTTTGTTCATTGCGGTCAGGTCAGTTTTCTATCTCTAAAATATTTTTGTAATTCTTAATTCAACATTTTCAGTTTGATAAATTATGCAACCAATCAAATAAAGAAGGCATCCAAGACAATTAATAGAAGAAATTTGAGTAGCTGCATACCTGTTATATCTTTCAAAGATGAGAACAACTAACAGACTAAGATGAAACTCTCCCATTCCAAACAATTAATCACCTTAAGCCAACCCTCATCAATTTCCCCTTCCCAATCAATCTCTTCACCATCTTCTCCAACTACATTCTTAATTGGATGCTTATCGAAATACTCAAAAGCCATGGTCTCCCATCCAAATTAAAAATAGACAAATCAAATATCAAAAACCTAAAATCAAAACATCCAATCGGAATAATTCATAAAATAGTTAAATTATCAAGACACGAAAACGATCAACATTTTGTTCAAATAAAATTGAATATAATGATCGATCAAAAAACAAAACATCCAAACCCGGTAAAAATCAGACGGAAAACAAAATCGAATAAGGGATAAATGAATCAAGAGTAATCAAAGTTCAAATACTAACCTGAAAATGATATATAGGAAATCAGAACCTCTTCCTTCATGTCTTATTTGTACATAAACATCACCAGTGATCGGTTGCATTCTCTCTCATTTTCGATGGTTTCATAGATAAACTAGACAGGGAAGAAAAAGAGATGGAGACAGAAATCCAAGCAATTTTGAAGGAGTAACCGAGTAAAATAAAGTGAGAAACTAAAACCTAGAGTTTCATTGTCGCTGCAGAGCTCTGCAGATCGAGGACAGTGAAGCGAAAGAAATGATTTGTGAACATATCGATATGTGATTTTTGTATGAGGGTCAATTTCGGCATGGATTTGTTGAAGTTTTGGACTAAATCGTTTACATAAGGACTAACTCGTTTCAAATTGTGTAAATTTGGACTTCCTAGTACTAGGCTTGAGATGACAGGACTAGACTGCCTAAAGCCCAACAAAAATGGGATTAAACGTTGATTTCTACAATAGAAAAACATTGCGAAGGGCGCATGCCGTTTTTGATGCATGCCTGTGCACGCAGTGTGTGGACATCCTAACCACCTGAGAAGGAAACCGTCTGGCTGACTGCAAGCCCAATTAGGGTCCATTTTTTCCCTGATTTGCCGCCAAAATGAGTTTTGAGTAACTATATATATGTTAACAAGAGAAGAAGCAAACCCTAAGAAATCAGTTTCCCAAAACTTTCTCTAACTTTCCAATGGCAGATGTGAAACCAGTAATATCAGATTCAACACCAGTAGATATCAAAGAATACGCAGACAAATACGTTTACATCGTTGACGTTCCCGGGCTTCGTAACAGTGATATCAAAGTTCAAATCGAAGATACTAATGTTCTAACTATACGTGCAGATCGCAAAGTTAATGAAGAGTCTGGAGTAGTCAATTATATTCAAATGCAAAGAAAGATTAAGAATGTTAATTGTAAGTTCAGATTACCATTTGATGCTAATCCTCACCGAGTTTCAGCTTGTGATTATTATGGTGTACTTAGTGTCACTATTATGAAATTTGTTCGTGTTGAAACGAACAAACCTCAAGTTGTTGATGTGATTTCTAATTATTTTGGGACGTTTAGTTGAAGAAAATTTTCTAGATAGATAGAATGGTGTTGGCGCAAAATGGGAAGCTAGGGTTTTGTTTTAGTTGTTTAGTTGATTTATTCAGTTAAGTAGATTGTATGAACAATGACTTTTCATCATGGTTAATGGTTTTAAATTGCTCCTCGTTTCGTTTATGATGGATTAAATCCCCTGCTTTTGAGAATTTTGGCACTAAAATTGCATGAATTTGGTTTTACCCCTCATATGCTCCCCCTGTGGCCTGGCCGGAACACTGATTTTCAGTTTTGAAAGGTGGCGAGTGCAAATGCAATTGGGGGTTGGTACAAAATGCAACTATTACGCCACATCCAAAGTCCAAACAAGTGCAAGAAAAGCCTCGCATCCTAATCGTCAAAGAGGAAATTTTACCACATGGAAAATTGAAATTAACTGGCAGTAATGACTTGGCAAAAACAGAATGTACCCGACTGAGGCCTGCGGTTCTCTGAAAAAAAGGGAAGCAAGGAGGCATTACCTCTTTCGTTGAGTGAACATGTTTTCGCCTTTGACATGGCGTGACACCAGTCAAATGACGGACAATCGAGCCATTTTAGTTAAGACCGGATGAACTTGCATTTGACATGGCCATTCAAATTGATTTAATGCCCATAAGACCAGATGAACAATTTGCTTGGCGACAACAGTCTCAAAATACAAAGTTAGTCTGACACAAATTTGGTTTTCAAAACTCAAGCTTTAGAAATCTATTTACTTTCTGGAAGAGTTCTTATCACACTGGTATGCATGCGCCCATCTCTTCCAACAAATTCCTGTGTCCTGCTGCTGAAATCTATATGATTACAAATAGATAGAAATTCTTGTGTTGTGTGACATTCCCATTAAACCTCAAAACAAGTTCACTTGAAAGTTATCTGACACATTTGGTTTTCAAAACTCAAAGCATGAAAGAGTTCTCAAGTGAAATAATGTCTGCTCTTACAATCTTAATAGAAAAAGGAGTTGACATTCCGTATATAAATAAGGATTATATACACTTTCTTCATGAAATATACAAAATAAAAGTTCAAACAAAAGAGGATTAGTAGACATGCGCAAAATCTTTGCCTCCGTGCATATAATATAAGAGGCTGCATCATTTACATAGTGGCGGATGGTGATTTAGCCACTATGTCATTGCATTTGTATAGAATTAGCAAACTTTCCTTTTTCTCGGCCAAATCTTAAGCAAGCCTACATAAAAAGTTCTAATTGCCTCGCTCACATCAAAATATACACAAGAAGAAAAGTATGCCTGGGATTGTAATTTGATTGATGATTGCTGGTAAATTTAAAAAAAATAATTGTAGCTAAAACATGCTTTACTCCTAAATTATTGTGCATGATAGAATCCCACCTTCATGCCTTACCCACAGTAAATTGAATTTCTGAGGTTGCAGTTTCACTCACCATAGTATTCTATCTGTTCCATACGGTAAGTTTCCTTCTCACGAGCTGTTGCTGAATTTCCCTGGCTCGTTGTAATTTAGCTCCAGCTGCTCAACTTTATTGATATGGAAACCTCTAATCCTTATTTCCTCAGGAATTGAGGTGTCTTTGTGATCAACTTGCTCCAAAACCCAACCTTGGTTATGCACAGGTCCTACAACTTTAACCTCTGCATCTTCAACTGCATTTACAATGAGCGCTCCATCCAAAGAGAGATCCTCCAAAAACACATTACAACCATTGATGACCATAGTAGAGCTTTGTGATATGGAAGAGTTCCCACTCACTTTGTGTCGTACCTCAGCAAAAGCCATTGCCCATTTGGGTTTCCATGTGATGCGTGGCCATACTTCCACTTGTTGTCCATTGAAAGTTGCAGTTACTGGATCTGCCACTTTGACACCAGCCTTTTTAAGAATAAGGCTATTGGCTCGATAGATAAACATTTCACCAGAAGTTGCACTATGGTATGGGTTCCCTTTTGGCACCTTTGCAGCATCTTCAGGGTTGTTCTTAACAGGTGCATAAGCCAACCATGCATCCATCACGGTGAAGCCGACCCTTGCTGAAGGAGACAGTGATTTAGGATAATCTTGCATCATGCACTCCAATCTAGTTGAGGACTTAAATGAAGTCTTACTAGAATCATTGTACTTAGGATTTACAAACTCCGGTATGGAACCTTGTGTTCTGGTGAGCTCTTCAATATAAGGACCAAGGTTCAAAATCAACTGGTTAATATTTCCAGGAAAAGGAGAATAGCCTGTCTCGGAGTTGACGTCTCCCTCAGGATGACCAGTTGCTCGAAGTAGAGGATCAAGCTGATTGTATTCAACATTAATCACCATTGTTCTCCCATCAGCATGAGTGAGTTTGGTAATGCCCCCAATAGCTTCTTTTGCTTTGCGAGGCACAGCAAGAGAATTAACATGGTACTCCTTTGTGGAACTAACCCCAAGTGCTGACGGTATTGCCTTAAAGAGCAGGCCGTTAGTATCTTGGAAAAATAGAACCCATTTCAAACCTGCATTCTTCCATGTTTTCAGAAGACCACTGGAATATAGAAGTGAATGAACATCCCCATGCCCATGAGGTTTTGTCTGAATTCGGTATCTGTTGACAGGATCCACTGCAAGCCTGGCATCATTATCCTCTAAGCATGCCACCTTTTCCTGCTTAAGCAGCTTCACTTGATTCGGCTTCATTCCAAAATAAGCATTTGACTCTAAAAGATCCAATGTAGGCGCATTTGTGTCATCTGATGTCATAATAACCAAAGGAATCTGTGCTTCACACTGACCTTGTGCCAATCTACAACTTGCCTCTTGCAGAGCTAGAATAGACTCAATGTAGTGTTGTAGGAAGCATGTCCCTGTTGTGGTCTCTGAAGGAAGAGCCAGCTTAATTCCATTGTAGCCAAGACGTTCCCCAAGCCCACCTGCAACAAGAACAAATGCAGCATTGCGTACTTCCTTGACACCAGCTTCTTCAAACTTTACAAAGTTGTCATCACCAAAGGTAAGAATTTCTCCTGAGGGAACAGAAGGAGTAAAGCCATGAAATGGATTCTTTCCCTGTTTTGAATCTGCGAGCAGCCTTCTAGCATTTTGGATGTAGGAAGCCAATCCACCAGGGTAGCTAGTGTCAAGTTTATTCACCTGATCGAAGAAACATTTCTTGTCTTGATCGTCATCAGAACCTGGTTGAGACCAATGATGAAACAGATGAGATTGTCCCATCTCCACCAACATTCTGCCCAGTCGAATCTCATCAGGAGAAAGAAGGTTAAGATTCTTTTCAAGGTTAGGACAAGAAGAGAAGAAATCAGCATTGATTCCCAATTCCGAGAGTTGCTTCTCAATTGATTCTGCCATTTTGGGAATTTGATCGGGAGAATTTTTTGAGGGTTTGTGGATTTGAGATTTTTCTTTATTGTTGGAAGATTCCTATGTATCAGGTCGTGTGGCATCCACAAACGGGAACTCTGTTAGTACCAAAATCTCCTGAAGGACGGGGTAGGCGTACAGCTTTGCTGTTTGATGAAATTTGGTGATACTATAAAACAAGGCAGCTTGGGTGAATTATGAAGTATTGATATTATTGGCCTGATTATAACATTCTTGCACCACCCGGGATTGCACATGATTATGTTGCGTTAGTCGGTAGCTTCGAGTAGGTTTCTCTCAGTCTTCAAGCATTCAGTTTGACGCTCATGACTTCATATTATTTCAAGTTTTTACTCTTTTGTCAATCTCCCTGGTAAAGTGATTTTTATGAGGTGCAACTTAAACGGTTTCACTAGTTTCTGTAAGTGGTTAAAGTTATTGTGATGACAAGCCATCTTACAGAGAATTGGAAATGGAAAGTTCAAATAACAAACTAAAGAAGAGCATTCCCTTCAACACTGAAAACAGAAGCACCTTTGGAACTTGAGTCAAGCTTGACTTCATAGATATGAAGGTGAGGAAGAGATGTATCTGTTTCCCAAACCATTTTTAACTTAGACATCTCTACTACCATCATGAGGTAAAAGCTCCAAAACAGCTCGACAGTAACTATGCCCTGGAGCAGCCAAATTAAAATACACCTTCACAAAAATGCATCAACTAGTTTTTCTTAAAAAAAGGCCTAAGTTTTTGGATTATCCCCCCACCCCCACAGGAAGCACAGCCATGTTTTACTAATGTTCCATGTGTTCTTGTTCAATATTTCTGGTGAGACTGTATTTAACAACCTATATCAGTATATAACAAAAACCTACTAAGGAGTAAAAGAGTAAGTTGTCGAAAGAAGGAATTTGGTTGCGCATGTTCATATCTAATGAACTCTTCTGCACCAGTTCTCTTCTAATGAACTCTTCAACCTTTAACACGTCACTTGGATCATGATGCTACAAGTTGGAGCAACTCCTGAATACCTTCACAAACCTGAGTGTGAAATTATATTATAGTTACCAACCATCAAACGAACTAACTAGAGTTTCAGATGATTACAATAAATTTGGAGTATGAACATACACACAAACATAATATTACCATTTTAATTTGCACTTTTATGGATGCAATTAGGTGCGTGTATTCATCTATTTGCCTGTGGTACAACAAAGAATAAGAAAGTCAGTCAAGCCTTGGGTCTCATCACAGAAGATTGAGATATAATACCAGGAAGAAGTCTAACAACAAACAACATATTTGAAGCAACTAAAATTAAACAAAGTTACGAAATTACAGATTTCAAGCAACTAGAATGAATAAGATTATACCTTAGCTAAAATGAAGTAAGATTTTAAGCAGCTTAAATGAACACAATACCAGAAATCAGAAATATCATATATGACTAGGTTTTTCTAAATATGTGACAAGGAGAACAGATTAACAAAAACCAAAAACATGCAATATAAAATTGCTTCAGTTGGCATATTGGTCAAGTTATGAAACTCAGCAAAACTTTGTATCCCGATGTTTAGCTTGTATTCATGGAGATATTCACTAGGGTCTAGGAGTTACTTCTAAACATCATTAGGTTCTTAAAGCTGACTATGGGAATTTGTAATATCAGTCTCATTATTTTATTTTATTTTATTTTTGCTTCAGCACTGTGTCTCAGAATGCTAACTTAGCACTAATGGAAATTATGTGGTAGGTGTTTGTGTCATTAGGAGGGAAGAATCAATCCTCAGCTGTTTCTATCTACTTTCATGTTGGAATAATCTACGCAACACCAAGCCAATAAAACTATATAATCACATAATAACAACAGAAGTACATACTTGGCTAATCTTGCTTCCTTCACCGATATGAACTCCAGGGCCTCAGACCAGGTGAACTCCACATGAAATCCAAGACCAACGTCCACGAAGATGTGCCTAGTGTCCGGCCTGTTTATGCGCACAATACAAGATGAAAATAAGCAAATATTCAAGCAATTCAGTAATACCACTTAAAAAGAAGTGGGAGATTGACTCATACACATACAGAAATGTTGAACTTATGTGCAACAATCTGCAACAGTTTTTTCTAGCCAACTACAAACTGAACCCATTGGTCAAAGTATTAAAGGGAAGAGATGCTATATATCTGAAGATAGGGGTTGAAAAATGGTCACAAAATGATCAACTTAACTTTTTCTTATCACACGATTTCTTATGTGAAAAGTAAATAACTGCAAGATGCTTAGAAAGAGGGTACATCAAAAACATACACATCAGCTTGCATGTACACCTCAGAACCAAGATTGACCAACGTACGCAGGCTCGTAGCTGCATTTTTCTCCAATGTTTGTATACTCTTCCGTAAGTCTGAACTGGAATTTGGAATCTGGAGTCAAGAATTAACAAAAAAGAAACTTGCATCCACACTAGTGAACTTTTGCACTGCACTGCTCTGCATGTATTTTTATTTTTATTTTCTGTATGCAGATAAAACCAAACAAATGCCCCAGACAGCTTGAAAGACAATAGACCGTACAGCACTAAAGTCCTCCCAAAAGACCCAAGAAGATCAATATATGATCCATCAGTCTCCGCCTCTTCACCAAGTCAGATTAGATCGCATACCTAGGAACACCTTAAAAACCCAAATGGACTCTTAAAGGAAGTATGACTACTCACATTAGGAGGATGAACAATAGAATATGAAACATGAGTGAGAGAAAAGGAAAACAGAGATGAATTTAGGGAAGGTCATGACTTCCTTTATGTTAAGAGGACAAGCAAACTATACAATTGTGAGTACATTACAAGAAAAATTGAATGGATAATTCAAAAGGATACAAAACCTTCTGTGATTGGAAGACTTTGTCCCTGCAATAAGTAACACACGTTTAGCTGCTACTGCCACAAATTACTTGACACTCAGTTTATTAGGATATACAGTGTACCAGATCTTACTTCAGATCCCCCCCCAAAAAGATAAAAATATATAAGTGATAATGACGGTACCGTTCAGCAATAGCTCGCACAAGATCCGGTTTCAAGCGACGATCAACAAAATCCTCATATCTTTGAACTTTTAGCTGTCGAATACTATCCATAACACTCCTGCAATCTACAACAAGTAAGAAACAAAACTAAAACCCAAATCATTAGTGAGATAATAACTAACAACTAAACAAGCATAATATTTAGGTATATCCATATGAGCCTCCCACATCTCTCCGTGCTGATACATCAATCTTGTTATCTTTTGGGCTCTCTGAACGATGCAAGCAATGTTTCACCAATTTGAGATGATTAAATGTGGTTTTAATTCAAAAGCGATTAGGATTTCCTGGTGGGTTTAAGAGATTTACCATTTTCTTTTCTTTTTTTGGTCAGTATAACAATTTTTTTTCATAGATAATGATGTAATGAAATAAGGGAGTACATAGGATTTATGGGGATCCAAGAGGATGCAACACCCAGGTTAAATATAAAAGAAAAGAATGACTGCAGCCTCATCAAACTGCACAAGGAAGTGAGAGAGTGCACGTGGTTCTGTTGGTTGTTAATCCCGCAAACTAAAGAATGAGGAAAGCCTCAGATACTGACAACATGTCAGATATACGCATTGAATTTACTATTTGCATGGTGCAAAATTTTTGTAGCTGTAGAGTTTTGCAGCCACAAATAATCTAGCTGCTTTCTAAAGTCTGACACGCAAAATAAAAGTTCTCGTTGCTTAATATACTGGTATCTTTGTTTTGCACATGTAGATATTGACAACCTGATAATAGTTTTCAACACTAGAAATGTATATGGTATACTCAATTTACATTCCCTTTTTCCCATTATAAGAAGACCTTAAAAAGAATGAAATTTTTACATACACACACAAAGTAACAAGTCTACATGATGATATATGAGGAACATATTATTCAAACTAGCAAAGACGCATGTGCAATGCACCTGCCAACATGCATCTCCGTTACAAAACTTAGGAGTAACGAACAAAAACTATAATAAGGACACAAATCCCTGCTACAAAACATAAAGACAACTCAATCAAAGACAACTCAATCAAAGATGACCAACAAATGTCCAATACAATTCTTACATCAAACAGCTTAATCAAGGTTATGTGTCTTTAAAACTATATACAACTAAGTTGCTGCCCTGCTAAATTAGTCTGGAATGTCTAAGTAAAGAAAACCCATTAAATTGAGTAATTTGTTTGACATTTGAATTACAATCTGTTAGACATTTTCACAAACAACTAAAGCTCATAAATTGTGATGAGAAGATCAGAATATATGTAGCAACTAAAGCTCATAAACTGTGATGAGAAGATCAGAATATATGAAGCATTTTCTTACCAAGTCTTTAGAGGAATGAATATCCAGTTAGCTTGCAAATTTGTTCCAGAATGTGTTGAAGCTGAAGTTGATAAGTTAGGTTAGAGAATCTGATTAGAAAAAACTGAAACCAAATTTTGTTTTGATAGAAATTGTGTGAACTCAGTTGAGGACGATGGAAGAAGAATGGGAGAAAATATGGAAAAACTGAAATCTCGTTCTAGGAAACTTGAAACAGAGTTCAACTTTTTCTGGGTTGGGTTGTTAGAAATTGTGTGCAGTAGATTTTAGGGTTAGGTTGTTAGAATTCGTGTAGCTAAAAAATTGACACTATTCGAAGCTTCGTATCGAAATTGATCAACTAAATCTTCAGTTCATGCAAAGCTATTCAAAAATTAAACGAAATTCATTCTATGGCAATTAATTGAAACTAAATTTACTAACCTGTACTTCCGCTTCTGTTCGTTCCTTGGGGTTTAGATTGTGTCGACCTGGGGACTACGAAAGAACGGAAATCTGAAATCAATGAAAATTAAAAAAAACTTGTCGACAATTTTTCGAACAGGAGTGGGGTTAGAGGAGATGAAGATGATTTGGAAAAGACGTGTTTACACTTCACCCCTTTGAAATCCACGAAAAGACTGCTGAAGGTTTAAAAAACACGGAGGGGTATTTTGGATTTTTTCATTTCGGTACTAGATAGTAACCCATCGGGTCATACTGATTTTTTGGGGGTTTGAGAATGGGGACTGGCCAACTACATAACGTGACAATAGGTAACTCTGAACTCTGAAGAATCTGAATTAGCAAATCCATTATGTGTTTAAGGTTCTTAAATGTTTAGGTTTGAAAATAGTAGTTTGGGATGTTTGGACTTCATGATACACATACCAGGTATGCATACCATTAATTAAAATCAAAATCCAGGGATTTTAGTATGCATATCCGTTTGCATACTGCTCCAGGTCAAGAAAATTCGTTTGCAAACCGGTATGCATACTTGCATGTGGACGTCGATATTCGGTAAACTTGTTTTGGCCGTAACTTCTTCGTCCAAACTCGGATTGACCTCATTCTTTTTGCATTCTCTTCCTCTTTGAACAGTCTTCAAAATGGAGATGAGAATTCTTGAATTTGGATGAGTTAAGATTCGTCTTTGTCCTGTCTCTTGTTTTTGAGTGTTTTGCTCCGTTTCGTCGCACTTGTTCCACTTCTCTTGGACTTGGGCACTTGGATTCTAGGAGTACTACTTTTCTAAGCTCATTTGTAGCTTTTACAAGAATGTTGTTGGTGAATCACAAAGAAGGAAGTTCAAGAATGGGCGATGAAGTACGCATTGCTATGGGATTCTTGAATGTTCACAATCATCTTATGTGAACTATGGTGCATGGTTGTTAATGATTTTGAATGTTCTTCTTTGTTAAGAAAAATCTTTTTATAAGCCTTTGGTAGCTATTCTTGGTGTAAATCCGTGCGAAAAAGATTGATTCAACCCTCTAAGAACAAATCATATGTGCATTACGAGTTTGTCTTGATGTCTAGGAAACTTCTTATGAGAATTTATTCTTGTGTTTTAAGAAGGATAACTAGGGTTTGGAATAGCCATTATTATGTGTACACATAGCTATTTCCAACGATTTTCATCTTGCAATGTTTTTAGATTTATTTATTTAAATTCTAAGTTATTTGGAAGATGATTTTTGCAGTATTAATCTTTATGTTGTTTACGTCCGTGAAGCTTGATTGTCCCATATATGCTCAAAAGTTAACTCTATTATATGTCGCTATGAAAATATTGATAAAAGATATAATGAACTTTTAACTACAAAAGTTAAGCCTATCATGTCATTATGCAAATATTGATGGAGGATAGGATAAACTTTTGTTTACAAAGATTAAGTCTATTATATTTCATTGTGCAAATAGTGATGAAAAATAGAATGAATCTTTGATTATTCCGCAGTCTTGGTCTTTCCCTGATCCACATCTTTGTGTATGTACTGTGCGGCTCTGTAAGTTCTCTTATGTTGAGCATGGCCAATGGAATTGATCATCTTCCTTGTGGTTAATTCAATTGAGATTTCTGGATACAAATTCATGTTTCATGTGATTTGTTAATGTCCAAAGAAATCCTTCTTTTCTTGTAAAAGTAAGGTCGTTCATGTTGTTCTTTCGGGAATGACATTTTACGGGGGAGAGTTCTTAATTGAACTTGTGCTTTATTGCTAAATCTTTGTGGGGAGTGCGGTTGTTGAATATTGTAGGAGTTATCTTGTATCTTTATAAACTCCTTGATGAATACACTAAGTTTCGACTATGTGAAATCATCGAAACAAGTTGGTATGTGGTAGGCTGGAAAGATGGTCTGATTTTGCCTACTTGTTATAAACCGCAAGTGCACGGTGTCGATTATGTAGCACTGAGCAAATACGGGTCGATCCCACAGAGAAATGGGTGTGCTAAGTTGATCTAAAGGCTTACTAGACTGAATTCAAAGAGGTGTAACACAATATTGAGTTGTTTGTCGAAGCGGCGAGTTGTAGTGACTCTAAACTAAGGTTGTAAAAATATGGAAAGCAACGGGGTGGTGAATCCACCTCTAATCCCATGTTTAGTCAATCTAATTGAGGCTATATTCTTGAGCTTTCCCATGAAAGTCTAAATGAGATGTTTATTAACCGATTTTTTGCTAGCAATCCCCTAGTATGAGAGTTTTTCTTACAAAGACACTCATCACGAGCTTGTTAGTTTCATCGCTTAACTAATAATCCTACACAATATTACACAAAGAAGGATAAAACCTAACTAGATATGCTTGACATTGAAAATCGGGGGTTTCATCAACACTCGATAAACTAAATTAGAACATTCAAAAATAACACAAATTGAATCTAAAGTGGTGCTGCAGCTGGCTCTGCATACCCAAAAACATCCTCTACCTCTTCTATTTATACATGCCAATTTCATACCCTAATTTACTTCAAAATATAAATTAAAAGTAAACCTCTCTCACCCATGTCACCGAATCGTACTCTGGCTCTTGTCAATTCGTCTCAGAGCTCCCTTGATTGATTTGATGTGAAACCCTAGCTCTAGTTGTCTCTAACCTAGCTTCTAGGGTATGGAGAAGCTATGTTAGAGACATCTCGAGACAGAGTGATGGAGCGGCTTTTAATGGTGCGGTTGGTTCTGTCAGGGTATGGAGGTGGTAGTGAAGAAGGTGGCTGAGCAGAGGGTTTGGTCGGGAGAAGAGGGAGGTGGAGCTCTGCAAAGGTATGGGGGAAGAAGAAAGAGAAGATGGAGAAGAGAATGGGTTTGGCTCGATGGGGTATATGGGTATGGGTTGATTCGGTGTTGAGCGGGTGTAGCAAGGATCGATGAGGAGGCTGTAGCGAGCGTAGGATGAAGATAAGTGCGATCTGAACGGCTCGGAAAGGACGGGCTGTTTTGGTGTTGAGCGGATGCATCAAGGGACGATGACCAAGAAGGAGCGACCGTAGGATGTAGCTAGGCGAGATCTCAACGGTTCGGGGTGAACGGGCTCGGATCCGGGTCGGGTCTTGGATAGCTCAAGCCCATGTCTTGTAGATGGGTTGCTCCTTGTTGGGTTGCAACTGTTGCGCGCGGGCTTTGGCTTTCTGTTCTATAGACGCTTGCTTCCAATTCTTTGCTCTTTTGGCTCCTCAATTTCTCCGAGCTTTATTTATTACCTAAAAACACAAAATTAATTAATACAAATATTTATTCTTGAAAAACAAAGAAAACACGAGAATCTTGGATAATATCTCGATTCTTGAGCACAAAGATGAGTTAAGTGCCAATAAAAAGGTGTATAAATATGCAATATTTGGCACTCATAAAATACCCCCAAACCTAAATTTTACTTGTCCTCAAGTGAAATGAAATTAGGAAATCCTAACTATACCCCTGTCGCAGTCTCTCGAATGCATTTAGCGTATGCACTAAGCCTTTAAACCCCTAGGTGTCCCTAGTGGACGAGTTGTAGTCTCGTGAGGGTTTACCAGAGGTGTACCCACAAAACCTTCTCCAACTTCGTGAAGTGTAAATGTAGTAGCGGGTTTTCCCCACACTACACCTCTCACTATATTTTGGTTAATTAGTTCATTGAAAGCCGCATAATTGAGAATGTTTATTGATTGATTTCATGAGTTATCTACACGGGAAAAATGGAATTACACTTAGTAAGTAAAACACTCTCAAACTTTCTCTCTAATGACTTGCCTAACAATTCTCAAAGATCCCCTTCTAATGAGACTCACTCCGACCCTTTATATAGGGTAATACATAGTGGATGAGACAAATTAAGCTATCCTTTATTTTAGGGAATGTCTCGCGAAGTGTCGCCGCTGCACAACTATTCAATCTCGCGACACTTCTTAATCCTCGCCGTGTTCCATGCCTTTCGGTTGTTTTGTGTGTCGTTTCCCGTCAAGGCTGCCTTTTTAGTTTCCTGCGACTCCCTCGCTGATGTCGCCGTTTATTGATCTCGCGAGCCCTATGCATTGCGATATTATGATCCTACATCTTGCCTCTTTTTCCTTGAATATTGCTTGAAGAGCGATTTTTAAAGGAAAATCATTGTAGTAATCTTTGGTCTTTGTTGTGAAGGAAGGAACGAGAAGAATATTGTAACGAAAAGTAATGTATTTGCCTTTCTATTCTTTTGCGAAGTTACTGAGCTTCTTTGAGATATATATAAGTATCGTCTCTTATCTCTCCTGAGGGAAGAGTACCATGAGATTTTACAATGTTGTTGCCTTGTTTATCTTGCTTTTGTACTTTTACACGGATTTTGATTATTAATGTCTTCTTGACACGTTTCTTTTTAACCACTTTTTCTTAATAGTTCATGTCTCTTCGCATTAAATGACCTCGTTTTTCTCGAGATCTTTTTCCCTATATATAGTTTTCTTTTTCCCTCCTTTTCATTTTTTAGTTTGTCTCTGCAATTTTTCTTCGACTCTCTCCTTCCGCACCTTTACGCTCCCCGCTCTCAGATCTTTTCTTCATCCTTTCTAACGTTGATCTTAATCTCCAATCTCCCTTCCATTCCCATCTTGATAAATGGCTTCATCGATCAGTGCATACAAAACTTCTTTTGAAGAAGTTCAACAAAAGCCGCTTGAGAAGGGTTTTACTCTATCAACCATTCCTAATCGGGAACCTTCATCCATTCTTTCGCAAATTTGTTTTCTCGATCATCAATGTGATGATCAAAAATTATAGTTTAGCTAGGTCGGCTCCTCGCGGGACTCCCATTCCCTTGTACAATCACGAGATGCCTCTCATTTTATGAAATCTTATTATGAAAAATTCTCTCGAGCCATTTATCAATTAAATGGCGATGTATTCGCTTTGATGCTTGAGTTCTCACATCGCGGTGCGGTAAAGGATCTTTATACCTTAATACCGCCGGAAATCCCAAATTCAAAGACTTGGAGATAGGCTGGGAGAAATACACTGTGGAAAATTTTTTTCGAAAACTACCTGATAACTATGGTGAATGCGAGATCTCATTTGAGGCAAGAAAAGGATAATGTTTCGAAGATAAATTACTCATGCAAGATATTGATTGGCACCCGTGCAATAATACCTCTCCCTCGTCATTCCAAAGATGAGAAATGGTGGGTCGTACCACTTGATCTTAAAAAGCGGTCCTTACATCGCGGGCTCGCATATTCTTCCCCTGCGAATCTCGCAGATATCATCCTTGGGAGTTCAAATGGCCCGAGAAGAAGAAAGAGGTATGTTTCCGACTTTAAATTTGGCTTTTGTAACTTTCTTTCTATAATTCTTTGAGTTTGTGAAATCTTTCGGATAGCCGGGTTGAAAAGAAACTACAAAAAGGATCCGTCGGAGGATACTCGACATTGCTTCGATCGCTACGAGTGAAGTAAGAATCACTTCCTTTCTTCTTATTTAAACAATATTGTTGCCTCTGCATTCTTATCTTTACACGTATGCGAAGGCTGAAGTTGAAGAAACTATTCTTGCGGACTAAAAAGTAAGGGTAAAGCTGTCGCTCGCAAGGGTAAATCCTCTGCCCCCTTAACTACAGAAGCGAAAGGTCCAATCCTCTTCTCGCCTTAGCTCAAGCTCCCGAAGCTTCGACGAGGATAACCATGAATCGAATCCTTCTCTCGCCAAAGAAGGTTCCATCTACCGCTTCTTCCATGGATCGGCTTATCCAACATCTTCTCGGGATTGTTTCCGGGAATAGGAGATGCTCCCCTAGCTTCTCTTTGTGGGGCTCTCGCAACGTATGCAATGCCACTCTCTTTGGAGGGCAATGATTCTTTCAATGGAGTCTCTAGAACTATGTCTCGACTTTTCAATGCGCTTGGATCCTTGGTATGTATACGATCATATCTCCCCATTGACTTTATATTATTGTATATGTATTAAATGACTTTTCTATCTCCTTTAGTAGGTTGGAAGGTCTTCTTTTTTTGGTGCCTCGGATCTTGAGAGAAGACGCAACAATCTTGAGAAGAAGAATTCGCAATTGAGCAAGAAGATTCGAGAATTGGGAGACCGAAGGCTGCGTTATCTCGCATAAAGACGAGACGATTCAAAAGTTAAATACGAACTTGACTCCCAAAAAGAGAGGTATCCACCTTCAAAATGCTAATCAAAGAACACTACGGTATAATATTTTGCCTTCTTTTATTATTTTTATTTTATTGGTCGTGTATTGCCACCTAACTTATTACTTTTGAGCAGACGTATATAATCTCTCCGATGAAGCTATTCTTCTCCATACATTTCTTAACCTATGGATAATAACCTTCTTCTCGCTCATCTCAACACTTCTTTAAGTAGTTCTTCGAACAAAATTAACTCTCTTTCATTAGATGAACTTCGGACCAAATATCGCCTTTTAGAGATTGAACATAGATCTGGTTTAAGTGCGGCCAACCAATTTAAACAAATGTTTCTTGAGTCTCGTAAAGAAATCAAAATTTTTGAGGAAGAAAATTAGTGATCACATAGATGATAAAGACCGCATTGCTAACAATGGTGCTCAAGCATTAGCAACATTTCAAAAATCTCTTCTTGAGCTACAAATTGAGCGAGATGAATTGCTTCGCCAAATTCCTTACTTAATGAGCGAAAGATCGTATTCGTTCGCTCCTTGTTATAAATAATGATGATGAATTAGCCTGGTGCAAAGTTTTAGATAACGCCGGAAATAACCTAGGTGTTGATGTTAGTCTTCACGCTTGCATACTTCCTTGGTTAAAGATATGATATCGATGAGAGAAGGTTGCTTGTTATACCTTCATCGCTTCTTATTTAGTAATATTACTTATAAATTGTTAACTTGTTGTTTCTTATTTGCGAGAATCTCGAGAAGAGGCTTCAAGTTAGAATTAAAGAGCTTGAATCGAAAAGAGCAACTCCTTAGGGAATTTTCCAAAGAATTGAAGAACTCAAACCGAAAAGAACATTCGCAAAGAATCTCTTCCTTCGAGAATAGATATTCCAAGTTGAAGAAATAATTTCTAACGACAGTGAGAACTTTAACAATGATGTTGTTCGCTTTTGCACAGAGGCATGGAATATGTTTGTAAGGATCACAATATCCCTCTGCATTCATATCCCGGCTCCTTGAAAAGGTTCCCGAGAATCTTTGTCTCGGGCGTTTCGATAGCGAGGTCAAGCGAAGAAGAAAATTCCGGCGATGAAAATAATGAAACTGAAGAATCAGATGGAGAAGAAGAATCACCAAAAATATAATTCTTTTTGTTTTCTCTTGCTGCGTGTAATATCTGTACATTGCTGTATAACTCTTTTTTCATGAATTCAATCTTCACTTTTCCTTGTAACATAATTGGCTAACATTATTAATGTATAACTCTTTCGTCAGAAGATGAATAACAATATTCCATCTTTTCCATTCCCATACTTGCCTCTGATATTTATCTTCTGATGGAAGAAGTTAGTTATCCTCATGTATTTTGTTGGATAATAACTTTATTATTGTTGAAATGTATAGCAATGGCGCAGTGTCGCGGATATCTTTATGAGTTGAGAATGCTCTCTCTTTATCTTCGCGACAAGGTCGCAGCCGCCTCTACACTTTCATGCAAAGGCCCATTGACCTTGCCTTATCATTTGGTGTGGTCTTCCAAGTCGACCTCCTAATTAGAGGTCCTCCCACGCCACTGCTTCATTGCGACAAAATCGCAGGGCGTCTTTTACACTTGTATGTAAAGACCCATTGATCTTGCCTTATCATTTTTCAAGTATTTTTGCCTCTGCCCGAGGATATTTTGGTTGCAACAATATGACAGGCCTAGATATCCTTGCTAATATAAAGTCCTATGACATTGCTTAGTCTTGCGACGAAATCGGGACGCCCGTACACTACTCATGCAAAGACCCATTGATCTCGCCTTACCCCTCGCGTTAGTATTATTGCCTCTGCAGGATCATTGCACAAATATGACAAGCCTAAGTCTCCTTGCGAAAACAAAGCCTCATGACATTTGCGTCTGCTTTGGCATTCTCCCTAATGGAGAACACCGCCCTTATCATCTCCCAGTTTGCCCCTTCAAGGAGGCGAAACATCGGCCATACAAGACTAGCTCCTCCCATCCGGTCTTGACAACAACTTGATTGTTTTCGCAGTCTCTTATCCCTTATACCTATAGGGTTTATGGTTACAAGACCGCACCCTAAGTGGAGTTTTCTTCGGGCGAGTGCAACGCATGCCAAGACTTGCCAAGAATGGCCAGGTAGGTTCATCCATCCCGGGCACTGCGTTCAACCAGTGTACCCCGGCGCCGAGCATACACTCGACTCCTAAGAAGAGACCCTCGGTTACCCAACCAGGGTATAACCTACATATATAGTTGGGAGTCCAAGGTACCTCCTCCCGGATAGGCTTTCATGGGCCCCAAATTTTCATGGTTCAGGCTTCAGGAGCGGTGTAACCTTCCACCTGAACCACGGCGAGAGATACCCCCTTATATGACGTACTTTAGGTCTTACATTTGCCTCTTCTGAAATGTTATTCGCGAACTAGGGTGTACGCCATAAAGGTTCGTCCCATTCATTTGCGCATTTATATTTGTTAAATCATTCAATCATTCATGTTTCATTATTTGCTGATATTTGTTTGCGATGTATTCGCAAAGTTCTGTTTCACTTGTTGTATTTCACTTTTCTTTCTTAGTCGAATTCTCATTTTTACTCTTATGCGAGAATCTCGCATATCCTTACTTCAACTGCTATTTTTTCTCCTGCTTTTGTTTTTTTTTTTTTTTTTTTTTTTTTTTTTTTTTTGCTCATTCATTTCTTATGCCTTTTGCTCCTCATATCCTTTGCTTCTTTACTACCATAATATTCGCTTTGTCTCAGGCATTCACCTCGCGAGGTATTTTCAGTCCTTACTTCTATGGCATCCACCATCAGTTTTTCCTTTCTCTGCTCATCTCTCACATGCTGTTTCCACCCTTTTCTTTTGGCATTCCTTTCGTCGCAACTTTCTACATCTACTTCATGACATTGTTACGACTCCTTCCAATCTCCCCCGGATAATACCAATGCCATTTGGATGTGGGAATTTAATACATTGATGATACGTTGACGCAACTCCCAAGATTTCATGAAGCCATGGCCTCCCAATCAGCGCATTGTATGGAGATTCCACGTCAACCACACACTAAAATATCGATTTGATAATCCCCGTAGAGGTATTCTCATGTGAACCTCTCCCCCTTTGGTTTGTTTTGCAGTACCATTAAAGCGTATATCTTGTATGTAGAGGGATCAAATCCTCATCTTTTCCTCCCACTGTCTTGTAAGTATGGTAAAAGAGAATATTTACAGGAACTTCCGGTGTCGATAAGGATTGATTGATCGCCTGGCAAGCTTCGCTCATCATCTTCTCCATCAATTGGTTTCGGGTTAATCTCTAGTTTCACAACCAACGGGCTATCATGCGTTTCTCTTCCTTTTGGCACTTCATCTGCAGAGAAAGAAATAGTCTTGGTTGCCACTTTTCTAATCTGCGCTGTTCTCGCATGAGGCTCATTATTTCTTTATCATTAGCATCTCTCGCAAAGACTCTACTGAGCACGTTGTCATGAAAATCTTCGATGGTGCGATAGGAGTGGACAATGGAGTTGTAATTCAAATTCTTGGCTTTTGTTCCTACTTCTATCACAAATGTTTCCTTTCCCTTCGACACCGTGTCGTGCATCTCTGGTGGTGGTGGTAATGTCTCGACTGTTTTCTTCTCCCCTTAGAAAGTGATTCAACTTCCCCAATCAATCATCCTCGAGAATAATTCTCTTTATGTTTCTACAATCGTTTGTTTGATGCCCATGGAAACGATGGTAAGAACAAAACTCATGGCTTATCGCCCGGCGGTGGTTCCATTCCACATTCCAAGGTCTTTGGTACATTTTCCATCACAAGTATTGCTTCCCAGGATCTTTTCAACGCTAGCATTCGGTGGAGGCATCTTAATTTGTTCCCATACCGCCTCTATGATTTCTTTCCGCCTCCCACGGTTATTTTGCCTTCGTCCCACCATAAGTTTCTTGCACATGATCTAGCCTCTGAATCTTATTATTGCTGTTACGATTGTAGTAATTCCTTTCGCGTTCAAACTCTTCTTGGTCATGGCTTCCCATAGCTACTATCTTCGCTGTCCTTCATCAACTCTCGCTCTTGTCCTTACGAAGTGCTCGCCACCGTATTGATGAACTGGGTAACAAGCTTGCGTTCGCGACATTCGAGTTTGTGTTCGCGATGGGTAAGAATTCATTTCATTCTCGTCTTTCTTCTAAGGCGATATATTCTTCTTGTAATTCCTCGCAGCTTACGCCATCGTGATTGTATTTTTGACTCTAAAAATTTGAATGTATAACAAGTTGGTCGCAAAAGAGCATTCACAAATGAGAGGATGAGGTATCTCTCCTCAACCCGTCCTGCCATTTCGCTACACATGGTTCTCCATCTTATTGTCAACTGTCTTAAGCTTTCTCCAACTCTTTGTTTCAACCCGAATACATCTTTCATTCTGGTCACGTGAAGTTGTTGCTTATGTAGGCTCCCAAAATGTAGCTTGCGGATGGTTAAACGACGCGATCGTGTTCTACGGCAAACCTTTCAAACCACTTTAATGCTTCTCCGTTAAGCAGACGCAAGTACTTACACAATATAGCATCATGACTCTCCCACCGCAAAGATACATCTCATATAAGCTTTAATGTGTCAGACGCACGGGTTGTTCCAATCAAAAATGTTTGGCTAATGTAGGCAAATTGCATTTAGGAGGATTCCTCCCATCTGTCTTCTAACGTAAAGGGATTCTTTCGCCGGCTTACCGAGGCTTCGCCTAACTGTCTCTTCCTCCTTCCCTTCTATTATTCAGTATTCCTCTCATTTCGGCAGATTCTCTTAAGATTTGTTCATTTGCCTCAAATTTGATTCTCTCGGTCTTTTTAGCTCAGTTTCTCTTCTTCTTCTTCGTGTCTATTTTGACCTTCCCGCTCATTATCTTCTCCTCTTCTTTCCTCGCGACGCTCTTTTCGCCTTTACCGTTGGTTCGCACGCCATTATATCGGTTGTTCTCTCTTCTTGGTTGTCTCTCAGCTCTCATCACCTGGGCCCTCTCATATTCTTCATTAATATTTCTATTGGCACGATTTTGTTCCCTTCTTCTCTCGCGGTTGTCATGGTTATTTTGCCGGATTGCCTCCTCCATCTCTTGATTTTCCATTTCTTCTCTTAGCCTTTCTCTCTGCTCGAGCTAGCCGCGCTTGTTCAATGTAGTGTCTCTCAATGTCATCTCGATTTCTCGGTTTCTTCTCGGTTCTTCTCTCCTAGCAAGATTATTCTCCTTCGTAATTTGGGTCGTTCAATTCTTGAGTTGCATGTTTCCTTGATTTTCCCTATTCCGCTCATTTTGAAGATTTTAATTTGAGGAATATAACGATCTTCTATTTCTTCTCTTCTCTCGCCATGCTCTATATTCGGATTTTGTGTTTCTCCGCGGTGCTTTGTTGGTAAACTCTCCTTCTTTCTTCTCGATTCGATCTTGAACTTGATCTCACGCTACTTCTAGATCTCCTATTTTGCAACCTCATATTTTCCATCCTCAATTCATGATTTTGTCTTGTCAAGTTTGCTCGTTCCTCCGCCTCTAGCCGTCTCTCCTCATGTATTGTTTGTCTCACCTTTCTAATGCTTTGCGATTTCTTCGTTACCTAGATTCATTTCTCCATTCATTTCTTGTTCTCCTCCTCCTTGTCCATTGTTCATCAATTCTTGCTCCTCTTCTCTCTCGTCTTGAGAATCGGATCTCAAGTATGTACACTTACTCTATCATAATCCTCAACCGCGTTTGCTCTTTTGGGAGTTTGGTGGCTGATTTTGATCTTCTCCATCATTTCTCCCATTCATCCTTGATGATTCTCTGTTTCATTCCTCCTTTCTCCAAAGAAGTCTCCCACTTCTTCTTACAACCGTTGATTGCCCTTGTACATTTCTTCTTCTAGCCATTTTTTCTTTTTCAATGAATTCTTGAGGATCTTCTCCAAATCTTTTTTCTCGTTAATTCAAATTCCTTCCAATTTCTACGTCAATCTCTGACAAGTCCACTGTTTCTAGCGCATATGTAGTAGCGGTTTTCCCACACTACACCCTCACTATATTTTGGTTAATTAGTTCATTGAAAGCTGCATAATTGAGAATGTTTATTGATTGATTTCATGAGTTATCTACACAGAAAAATGGAATTACACTTAGTAAGTAAAACACTCTCAAACTTTCTCTCTCTAATGACTTGCCTAACAATTCTCAAAAGATCCCCTTTACAACAAGACTCCTCGACCCTTTATATAGGGTAATACATAGTGGATGACAGCTAAGCTATCCTTTATTTTAGGGAATGTCTCGCGAAGTGTCGCCAGTGTACAACTATTCAATCTCGCGACACTTCTTAATCCTCGCCAGGTTCCATGCCTTTCAGTTGTTTTGTGTGTCGTTTCCCATTGCGTCGTCTATTTTAGTTTCCTGCGACTCCCTCGCGATGCATCGCTTATTGATCTCGCGAGCCCTATGCATTGCGATATTATGATCCTACAGTAAAAGAGTCTCAAGCATCCAAGGAGCTATGAGGACATAGAGTTTCTGCATGCTAGTAACACGAAGTTAGAACTATCAAAGAACGCATTCTCATCCTTAAGTGTTGAGCGAGAAGTAACCATACCATATGAAAGAACTGATTCGATTGTGATCATAAGCCTCGACTTCCCCCTCACCATTAGGTTTTATGATAATTGCACTCAAAAAGATCGCTTTTTTTAGTCTCTCATGTGCAAAGCGAGAATAAAGAGAGAAATCCTCGCACACGTTGTAGGTAAGAAGGATAACCTTCCTAAATAATTTCTCGGAGACTCCACAAGAGTGTGGACAAAAAGAATCTTTTTTCCGATGATCTCTAAGAAAGGAAATCAACCATTAGCAAGGATGGGAGTACTCACTTACCTTCTCACCCGATCGGCAATTAATATCACTCTCTCAACATTCATAGAAACGTCTTCAATCTTCGGTCTTCGGTCTTCAAATGTTGATGACGAACTTCTGAACTTCACAAAAACTTGACAAACATACATTTTTTATTTTTATTTTTATTTTTTTTATTTTTTTTATTTTTTTTATGAACTTACATGAAATGAAAATAATAATACAACTCATTTTTTTTTTTTTTTTTTGACTTAACTTGGAATAACAATAAAACAATAAGACTCAAATTTTCACAAACTTCATTAATTCTCATCTTCTTTTCTTTTCTTTGCACGTAAACCTTGGACTATATCAACTTTTCCTTCAAATATTCTGATGTTGCTCCGCTGTTGACGATGATGTGTTTCTATGAATGTGTTGATTGAGAGGGAGAGAGTGATGCTAACGCAAATCGGTATTTAGAAGAAGTTTTCATCTTTAAACGTCACCTCATGATTGACAAAAATAGCACTCAAGAGATCAAAATAGTCTTGAAATTGGTGCGAAGTTGGGTAGCTCACCATTCCTACCCTAATCGACGTGTCGGTGACACACACTCTAACAACTTTTCTAGAAAGTTGCAAAAAATGAAGGTTGGTTCCTCACTTGATGTAAATTGGGTAGTCTCCACTATGGGTGATCACAATTCTACTACCGAATATCTAAACAACACCTAATTCGCCCTCACGGAGGTATGGTTAAATCCAACTTTAACGCTCTAATCCAACTAAGAAACCTGATTGCGTTCTCCGGCATTTCCAAGTTCTGTTATTTCGGTCAGACTCTCTATGTAAACGTAGCTAGAAGCATGCTAGTGACTCTAAAATCTCTAAGAGTTGGAGGTTTTTATTTGCAAAAAGTTTTGAATATTTTTTTTTTTTTTTTTTTTTTGAAAATAGAAGATTAAAAAGACTAAAAACTCTATATGCAAATGCAAATGCACCCCAACCTAAATCAAACATTGTCCTCAATGTCGCAAACGATAGAAAAAATTTAAAACAAATCACATACCAAGAGAACTATGTTGAGTAGAGAAAAGGGAAGAGATTACCTGGGATGTCGGCGGAAGCAAGGTTAGAGCTTCATTAGTCAAGGCTAGAATCCAACATTCTCACGGAGATCATATCGGATTAGCACAAAATATGCACAAGAAGACTCAACCGATTCAAGAAAAGAAAAAAATTTAACAAGTCCTCACTGGATTATATACAATGAAAATTCACCATATACTAAACAATCTAAAGAGTTGAGGATCAACCCAATAGAAAATATATACAAACATCAACAAAATTTTTACACAAATATAACAAGAGAGTGCAAGTAAGATTGTGTGTGTGAATGAGCTTTCCCAAAACCTAAACTTGTCAACAGTGTGTTTGAGAGCACAAAATCTTGCAATTTTAAAGGTACATCATGCAAAAGGTCTAACTCAAAATGAGTTTTAAGCTAATATGACAGTGCATACACATTCCAACCGTGGCTCCTTAAAAGTGTTATACTTTGATGCAAAATAGTCCGGGAGGACTTGGGAAGCACAAAGCTCTAGGCCTAAGTTAGGCATTTTCTAAAGTTGGTTTTGCAATTTTGTTACAAACTACACCTAGGTTTGGTGGAGGAGTTTCAATCGTGACTTAGGAGAGAAAGTAGGTACATCTAAGTTGTTTTCATGTATAAGATCATTTGCACCATCACATACTTTCCTAAGGTCAAGAGGGTAAATCATGCTCACTGAAGATGTAACAATTCATCAATCACCATGTCATAATCATCGGAAGCAGGCAACATATTGTGATATGGGCAGAATCGACACAACAATAATATCATGATCCAAAAGAACATTAGTGTCAACAAGATTCATCTTTTCCTAAGTCACAAACAAGTTGTGTAGCATGCTCACATTCCATCAAGAATTTTACAAACCCAAGCTCAATTAACATCACATGTATGAATGTTAAAGAAGTATCATTCATAGGGTTCACGGAAGAGACGCCTAACGTCTACGGAACCAAAAGATTCCATCATATTTTCAAAGATATACATGCTCTTCTAACATATCATATTCATTATCATCATCATCACAAAAATGCATTTCCTATTAGCATTTCTAGTGTACTCATTTTCCTCTAGATTAGGTTCATATTCAAAGGTGCATGGTTGTGCATATGGTTCACTAGAGAAGGGATGCTCATGCAATGCTTTCCATCCAAGTATATCATTTCTTTGTTCTATGAGCTTTTCCATTAGTAATCGATACAAGGGTTGGGGAGTATAACATTGTTCAACTTCCCAATGTGATGGATGATGTATGTGTGCATGGTTATCATGGCTTTCCCTAGGCTTTTAAACTCATGTAAAATGTAGCGCTTCTCAACAGGTGGTCTAAGCTACCACATAAGGTACAAGCATACATTTCATAGGTTTGTGGGGATTAGATTCGGAATGATTGCTCATGTAATTGCCTTTCAAAGCAGATACTTGAGCTTCTAATTGATCGAGAAGTGATGACTCAAGGTTGTGAAATCGTGAATCGTAACGCGAATCGTTTTTCGTTTTTTTGAATCGAATCGTATATTGAATCGCGAATCGTAGATTCATAGTCAAATTTTTATATGAACTGAGAAAAAAATTACACACATATAAATACACTAATAAGCACGCAATGCTACATTTCTATATTTTATACTAATTGGGACTCATTAGTTGGCTAATAATATCGTTTTAAGTATTTTATAGGAAGTGCAAGTAAATCTGATCAAAGGAAGGATAACAGTTAAAAGTAGCGATTGCGACAAAAATCACCTATCAAAAAAGAAAGAGCTAATTTAGGTGCCACTTCATTTTCCATATTGGCACCACTTAGTTAAGTCACGGCCTGGGAATCTGAATACAAAGAATATCGTTTGTAATTCAAGCACATGAAGATGAAGTCCACTAGTATTGCTAAAACAAATTAAATGAAAATGGTTAACAAATAATATGACGTGTCTAACTACAGTGTACACCACATTTCTCCGTGGGGTTATGAGTATCCAGAGTCATCGGTGTTACGTGGAACATTCAATTTCCTTCGCATTTTCTTTTGGTTTTATTCCTGCTCTTCGTGGTTACAGAAACGTGAGTTGTGGTCGGAGATTGAGATTCACAGAGAATTAAAGATGGTGTTCACTACAGCAACAGCTCTTTGCGATGGATTTAACATCAATAGATTTGGGGGTTCTTCATTTGAACTGAAACAGGGTTAATTTCGATGGAGTCTGGCAATTGAATCTGAAGCTTGTTGGAATTGAAACCAGAGGAAGAAGAATAGAAGATACAGATGATGATTCTCAAGTTCTCAACAGCAATACCAATGGAAAGAAGAAGTTGGATTAAGTTCTGAACCCTAGAGTGGATGGAGGACGGGAGGAGTTGAGATGAAATGTAATGGGGTTACCAATCGACCCTTTTTCGCTTTTTAAACGTAGTTTTTATAAATAAAAAGAAGGAAAGAAACAAAACCGTAAATCGCACATTTGAAGCGATTATACGGTTCAAAATCTAAATCGTACGCTCTAAGGGAAAAACGATTCACTGATACGCTTTGAATCGTTTTAAAAAAATTTCAATCGAATCGTACGCTCCAAATCGTAAATCGGACGATTTTAAAAACCTTGGATGATTTGGGTATGAGAAAATTGTTCATTTTCAACCTGTGGTGGATGATACATGTGCTCATAATGATTAGGGTATGTGGAGTCAGGGCCCTGAGAGGGCTCATAATATTCCCTAAAATCATTATGGTATGTGGGGAGTTCATATTGTGAAGCATGCCCGTAAGCAAGCTCTCTAATGGATTTGTTTCCATCCCCAGATGCAGACCAAAATCCTAACATGATTTAGCAACTCAAAGTGGTCTCAGTTTTGGTTTAAGTGGGTTTTGGTTTATGTGGGATTTGTTTGGTTTGTGTGGGTTTTGGTTTGATGTTTGGTTTAGGTGGGCTTCAGGTGATACATCACAGGCTAAGATAAGCCTAGTGGTTGCACTGACCCGACTATGTGGGCTTCAGAGCTATAAAGAATAAGTTACATTTCTCGGTGAACCGGGTTTCAACCAATTGTTGGCACACCCGGAGTCAAGTGCGGCTCGGGTTAGATGAACATGTGCGGCCCGCGAACAGGCAAAGTTAACAACCCGTTAGTGCAGCCCGGTTGTAATGGAGGTTGGGCTTGGCAGGATGCACGAGCCCAGTTATTTGCAAAGCCTAGTGGGTGTGCTTTCTGCTTATGGTGCGGCCAGGTGGTTGTTCAAAGCCCGACTTTGGGTGGCGTACGAGCCCAGTGGTTGTGGCTCAGTTTTGTGCAAAGATTGGTAAGCTTTCTCAACACAGGTCTGAGAGAAGCTCAGTTCATGCACTGGCTATGGGCACAGCTTGGCAAGGTTACACTGGTGTAAGTGCAACTCTCAGCACAGCACAAGATGTGTAGGGCAGGTTGCTCACAGCCCAAATTAGGTGCACCACAGCTCATGCAAAGTACAACACTTTATGTGGGTTTCAACACAGATTAAGCACAAATGCACACAAAATAACACCTTATTCAAGCACACAGAGATTACAGCACAAGGTCAAGCATGCATTTCAGAGATTCAAGGTTGCGCATCACTGATAATCACCAAGGTAAATCACCACGAGTCGGATGGGTTATGCTTAGGAATTTCGGGGCGATGGGTTAACCAGTCTCACAACAGATTTGGTGGTTTTAGCATTCAACTAGAGCAGATATAGAGATGCAAAAGCAGATGAAGTATTTAACTCTTTTACCACAGGCTTAACATGCCACAGAGTATCAACATACTCAGTTTTCAGAGATTTGTGCACCACAAGTTTCAGGGCAGATAGCTAATACAATGCAAGTTGGTTCGCAGGTGAGCAGGGGAATGAGCATGGATCAAGAGTTATGGTGTTTGTGCGTGACATACACAGGTGAGCAGCTAATGCAAATTCTACCAAGTGCCACAGGATCACACATATATGCACACAATCACAGGGCAGATGGCTCTAAGGGTTATAGCACACGACTCAAGAGTGACAGAGTCAACGAGGGTATCAACAGCCATGCATAAGTGAGGATGACAACAAACTTGGTTAACCAAGTTGCGGCTCGCCTCACGGCCTTCGTGGGCTGGAACCGAGCACAAAGTTCGTTAAAACCAAGGATTTAATGCACAAATCACACATGGGCAAAAGATCTCGGCTAACACGGTTTGTTTCAAAAGTCACAGAGCCAAGCACACAATTCGAGCTAATCTCTCATGGCCATTGGCTATGGCACAAAGAACTAGTGGGCAGACTATTCGATTGTAGGTGTCAACAGTGGTCAGTTGACTCCTCTGTTCACAAATTTGTGCACCACAAATTGCGGGGTAGATGGTTGTGGTTGGTCACGTAACATACAAGCACGATTTCGTGTGTGAGTAATTCCTAGCAAGGTTTTATCATGCAAGCATGGGTCTCAAATGCACATACACAGATGCTCAAGAACTTTCCATTGATGCACGTGATCGGTTTGATACATAGCTCATTGTGATGAAAGATTCATGCACGATACGGTTCGAGCAATGTCAAAGTACTCTCTCGCTAGCATGTGTGAGGTCAAAGATCGAGGAATTATTCACATGAGTATTATGACTAGCAGGGAATGCTCAGGGTTTACAAAGCACAGCAGATATCACAGGGTATTGCACTAGTCAGTTGAGATGCATTTGAACACTTCACACTCATTCACAGGGCAATACAAGACTAACCTCAAGTCCTGCGATTTTCCTTGTCTACCTTGGGTTGGCTCAGCTGAGGATATGGGTACCTGTTTACTCAAGAGACAGTTTTAGTTCTCAGGATGTGCAAGTTAAAGCAAAGAGAATATAGCACTGCAAGGTTCCAAAAATCTGTACAATGAGAGATATGATGTGCAGAGTGTGATGATATGCTTGAGAGCTATGAGTTAAGCTAACAGATTTCCAACAATGCAGTTAAATGACACCAAGCATTGCAAGTTCAGTTATCACAAAGAATGGATTTAGTAGTTAACCACAGGGATGTGCAATGCAGCTGAGTGGTGACAGCTCAAGCCAGGCAAACTCTAAATGTGATAGTGAGCGCAATGCATTACTATCTTACAACTTCTTTTACTGCAATGGATGTGCACAGATGACCAGAACATACAACTGATGCTTCAAAGGTAGAGTGTTATGAGATGCAGAACTCAATAAAAAGAAATGAAAGAATACAGGTGAGAAAGGAATGACAAAGATTACAGCTAACACTAAAGAACTAAGAAAGAAATGCAAATTACTATATACAGCCTACAGATGCAGTTTACTTGAATGCAAGCTAATGCAAGTGAAAGAGAATTCAAATTTATAGCTACAGATGAGAACTACCAGCTACACTAAGTTATAACACAAGGAAGCTAAGTTACTAAAACTGAAGTAAAACAAAGAATGATGGAAGCTAAGTTACACTACAATGCAGGGATAAAAGCAGTAATTTACAGTAAGTATGTACAGAGGTAAGTTAGAAGTCAGTGAAGCACACAATGATCAACAGGGCACACGCCAAGTCCCCGGCAACGGCGCCAAAAACTTGGTAGGCTGGAAAGATGGTCTAATTTTGCCTACTTGTTATAAACCGCAAGTGCACGGTGTCGATTATGTAGCACTGAGCAAATACGGGTCGATCCCACAGAGAAATGGGTGTGCTAAGTTGATCTAAAGGCTTACTAGACTGAATTCAAAGAGGTGTAACACAATATTGAGTTGTTTGTCGAAGCGACTGAGTTGTAGTGACTCTAAACTAAGGTTGTAAAAATATGGAAAGCAACAGGGTGGTGAATCCACCTCTAATCCCATGTTTAGTCAATCTAATTGAGGCTATATTCTTGAGCTTTCCCATGAAAGTCTAAATGAGATGTTTATTAACTGATTTTTGCTAGCAATCCCCTAGTATGAGCTGTCTTCTTACAGTACAGCTCATCACAGGCTTGTTAGTTTCATCAGTTAACTAATAATCCTACACAATATTACACAGCAAGGATAAAACCTAACTAGATATGCTTGACATTGAAAATCAGGGGTTTCATCAACACCCTGATAAACTAAATTAGAACATTCAAAAATAACACAAATTGAATCTAAAGTGGTGCTCTGGCTAGCCCAGGCATACCCAAAAACATCCTCTACCTCTTCTATTTATACATGCCAATTTCAAACCCTAATTTACTTCAAAATATAAATTAAAAGTAAACCTCTCTCACCCACGTCTCTGAATCGTGCTCTGCTCTTGTCAATTTGTCTCGAGCTCCCTTGATTGATTTGATGTGAAACCCTAGCTTAGTTGTCTCTAACCTAGCTTCTAGGGTATGGAGAAGCTATGTTAGAGACATCTCGAGACAGAGTGATGGAGCGGCCGTTAATGGTGAGGTTGGTTACTCGGGGTATGGAGGTGGTAGTGAAGAAGGTGGTCGAGCGAGAGGGTTTGGTCGGGAGAAGAGGTAGGTGGAGCTCTGCAAAGGTATGGGGGAAGAAGAAAGAGAAGATGGAGAAGAGAATGGGTTTGGCTCGATGGGGTATAGGGGTATGGGTTGATTCGGTGTTGAGCGGGTGTAGCAAGGATCGATGAGGAGGTTGTAGCGAGCGTAGGATGAAGATAAGTGCGATCTGAACGGCTCGGAAAGGACGGGCTGTTTTGGTGTTGAGCGGATGCATCAAGGGACGATGACCAAGAAGGAGCGACCGTAGGATGTAGCTAGGCGAGATCTCAACGGTTCGGGGTGATCGGGCTCGGATCCGGGTCGGGTTCTTGGATAGCTCAAGCCCATGTCTTGTAGATGGGTTGCTCCTTGTTGGGTTGCAACTGTTGCGCGCGGGCTTTGGCTTTCTGTTCCATAGACGCTTGCTTCCAATTCTTTGCTCTTTTGGCTCCTCAATTTCTCCGAGCTTTATTTATTACCTAAAAACACAAAATTAATTAATACAAATATTTATTCTTGAAAACAAAGAAAACACATAATCTGGGATAATATCTGATTCTTGAGCACAAAAGATGAGTTAAGTGCCAATAAAAAGGTGTATAAATATGCAATATTTGGCACTCATCAGTATGTTGTTCTCTTTTGGTCATGAAGTATCTCTATGAAAATTTCATGAGGATCCCACTAGTTTTAGTACCTTTGCCAATTTATATTGACAGAAAGGGGGAGAATTAATGTGTAGTTCACACTACAAATACATATGGTTTATGGATCATTATGTAAAGGGGAGTGGTTTTCATTGTGAGATGAAGTATTGACTAAGGGGGAGTACATATCACCATAGTATTGTTGTCAAAGTTGTGATAAAATTAGACTTTGATGTTGTGTAATAATACTATGACACTGTATAACAATGATTGAGAGCAACTATTTTCTCATTGTTATAGCTACGGATCTTCAACAACTATGATGTTGGGTTGAACACATTTAGAATCATTGGAGTACTTGGAAGTGAAGAAGATTTCGAGTATTTTGATGTTGAAGAACCAAGGAGATCAAGCATTTGGATGAGAAGCTACAAAGTTTATTTATTTTGTAATCCATATGTATTGATAGTTTTGTCACTAAAATTGACAAAGGGGGAGATTGTTAGAGCACTGCCCGATCGAACTCGCAAGCGTTGTTATCTCAAGCTTGTTTGTCAATGTTAGTGATCAAAACTATAAGTCTTGATTTCTAGTCTACTTATAGTGATGTCTCAGACTAGGATAGATGGTGTAGTTGAGCATTAGACTTCACAGCATTTATCAATTGAAGACGAAGAAATACTAAGGAGAGCTTGTGGAACTTCATCAACAAAAGGTATGTGGAGACTAAAACTCATCTATCACTTGGAAAGTCTATTTCTACTCTATCTCCTATATTGAGACAAAAGTCGTATTACTATATAGTATTCGATTATGCACATTTGAGATTTCGAGTTGAGTTTAACTCGCTTACGTATTTCTCGAAATATGTGTTGGTAAGCTTTCGCTTCAACCAAGTTCATCTTATATTCTTGACGAAAGTCAAAAGATAATCATATGAAAATCGTCGAGTAACATCTTACATGGTTTGTGTGATACAATCATTTGGTGTAGACTTGGAATGTTTCGTTATGATTATTTCAATAACTTGAAAATTGCTTTGATGCTAATAGTGTGTGAAAATAGCTATTGTCATCCTCTAAGAAAGTTTCAATTATTGAAATAGAGTTTAGAACTATTGGATTATGAACATAGTATGCATTCTTGCATGTATGTGATCCATGACCGGAACTATAGTATGAATACTTGTAGTTGTGGAATTCCGGGTACCAAGTACACATACCGGTACACATACTTGCGTAAGGCATAGGTCTGGGAATTTCTGTTGGGTTTTGGACGTGTACTAAGGTATGCGTACACGTTCGCATACTGGCGAACCCAAACTCAGACCGGCTACTTAGGTATGCGTACACGTATGCATACTTGAGTGGTTAAAGTTCTAAAATTGGTTTTCTCATGAACTAATACATTTATATATTAAGCAATGCATTCTTTGCAAACCATGGCTATAATGTTCATGAATTGATTCGAGTCAATCAAACCGATTTTGCTTCAATTGTGTTCTTGTATACTTCTATGAGAATATAACAATTGAACAACTCTATAACTAGTTTCATTTGAGTCATTTGAACTACTTGCATGTGGTTAAGATGAATAAGGTTGATATGACAGTGTTCATATAGCTAACCTCGGTTAAATGCTGTTGAGCCAACATGGTGTACACGTTTACGTACGGTTACACAAACCTAAATGAAGGTACATTTCATTTGTGTATAACAAACTAAGTTCGATCTAACTGTTGAAAGATATTAGCTCGAGTTTAATCTGGTTTTCATCTAACCGTGAATATTGAATGCTTTGTTACCAAGGTAACTTAGATTGCAAACCCTGATTTGAAAACTATATAAGGGAGAACTCTAGGAACTGGGAAACCTAATCCCCACACCTCTTGTGTGATACTAGTTGCGACTAGAGTCGATTCTCCTTTAACCGTAGGTTTTTCACGAATCCATGTAGGTTAACGACTTAAAGACTTCATTGGGATTGTGAAGCCAGACCCAACTATTTTCTCTGTAGTTGCGTGTTCTGATCTTACTTCTTTTATCTTAATTGAGTATTATCTTTGCTAAGATTTGCTTGAGATTTATCCCCGATAGGTAAGATTAAAAGTAGTCACAAACATCTTGGTCTCATCGTTTGTGATTCCACAATATCTTGTTTCGCTACCATACGATTAAGATTATTGTGAGGTGATTTATAATACTAGGTTGTTCTTCGGGAATATAAGTCGTGGTTTATCAATTGGTTCTTGTGCAACTTGATTTATCAAAAGACAGAACAAAACTCGTAGGTATTTTTGTGGGAGACAAATTTATCTATTCCAATAGACTTTTCTGTGTGAGACAGATTTGTTTATCAAGTCTTCGACTTTGGGTCTTAGCAACTCTTGGTTGTGGGTGAGATCAACTAAGGGAATCAAGTGCGTAGAATCCTGCTGGGGTTAAGAGACTTAGGGAGCACAATTGTACCTTGATCAGTGTGAGATTGATTAGGGCTCAACTACATTCCAGTCTGAAGTTCATTGGTAGTAGGCTAGTGTCTGTAGCGGCTTAATACAGTGTGGTGTTCAAAGCTGGACTAGGTCCCGGGGTTATTCTTCATTTGCGGTTTTCCTCGTTAACAAAATTCCGGTGTCTGTGTTATTTCTTTTCCGCATTATATTTTCTTATATAATACTCCCTCCGTTCTTAAATAATAGGATGGTTTCTATAAATGGTTTCCTAATTGGGAAAGTCAAATGTTACTTTAGTTTTCTGGGACCACTTTTCTCTTAACTTCTTTTGATGACAAGTGTCATGTGGACCATTTCACTTTACTTCTTTTGCTGACAAGTGTCATGGGGACCATTTCACTACACTTCTTTTATTGACAAGTGTCATGAGGACCACTTTCAATGATTAGTTCTCTTAATTTCCTTAATTTTCTCTAAAAACAAAACCAACCTATTAATTAAGAACGGGGGGAGTAGAAATATCACAAGTTGTGCGTTAAGATCAATCAATTAGATAATCCAACCTTTGGTTGTTGATATAAATTTATTGACACTTGAACATTGGTCTTTGGTACCGTTCAAGTTATTTCTCTTATTCAATCGGGGTCTCAAATTCCTATTTGCTGATTGCAGATTAAATTGCGAAATTGAGATATAAACTCTTTGATATACTTTTCTCTAGATTGAGTCTGACTGTCTAGTTGATTCTCTTGAAAGTATATTGGAGTTTGTCATACTCAGATTTCCGAACAAAATATTGGGTGTGGTTGTTTGACCCCGCTTTTTCAGATACCACATAGCTACATATATTACCTAGTGACGCTGCAAGTTATTACGGGGACATATATTCTTTAATTTGATACTATCCAAGTAGATTCTTGTTGGAATAATCAAGCTAGGCCTGGATACTTATAACATTCCAAAAAATCAGAAGGGATGTGGAAGAAAAATATATATATATCCTCCAAAAATAACCGGGAAATTCTCGTCCGATTTCGGAACCATATTTTCCTTTGGATTCTCGTGAATCCTTGTGTTACGTAACTTAACTCCTTAGGTTTCATAATCAAATAAAGTATATGGTTATGGAACCATAGTTTGTGAAAATGCAACCTTTGAATCATGGTTTCCACCAAAGATTATCGACAATGGATATTATTTTTCATGCTTATTCCAACTTGTACTTTTAAGACTTAAAGACACAAATCAAGTTTGATAAAGATTTTACTCATGGCTCATGAATCAACCAGAGTTATCATGAAGAATGCATAAGCTTGTTATGCATAATCTATCGTTTTTTCAATCTCATGAGTAATAGATATGGGTGTGTGAAGTGTGGATTGATGAACTAATTAAAATGAAAGAAGTTACCCAAAATATTTATATGACCATTATATTCTAGGGATAATTTCAATCGATTGAAATTCCTTGTCACCTTTAAGTATCCTAATTAGTTTAGATGCGTACAAACTTCATGATAAAGATTCATCTAAGTGCATGTACTTTCTTTGTTTGTTATGTAGTAATTCCTATTGATATATGGAAAATTATTCCCAAGATGGGAAAACGGCTTAAATTTGGGTTTTATTGGGAGATAAATATAAATATTATTTTCTTAAACTACGTGTTTTATTACCAAACATATTTGATTTTCTAGCCTTTTCTTTCTTTGCAAACCATCCCAACGCGAGCTAATTTTTTATTTGCAATTTCTCTCTTCCCTCTTTGTGCACACTCATTTTTCAGTAAGCTACGTATTTTTTTTGCCAAGTTTAGAGGGTAGGTTGTTAGTGTTATTCTTAATCAAGGGGGAAATATATCCTAACTTCTATATGTATGTGTAAGCATGCTCTAGACTGGACTCGTTTTAGCCCCATCCGCATCCAATCCAATACATGATATATTTCAAGTTTACCATTCTCATCTGATCCAACATCCAATGGATATGCGGATTGAAGGATTGGTTGAGGATGACTCAATGAATTTTAGTTTCACAAATACTATAACTAATAACCATAATAATAACACAATAAATCATCATTACACAAGGCAATATGCAGTTATTTACCCATGTTCTCTCTGCTTCTTAATTTCAGGCCCTAAAAATTCGATAAAAGTAAATGATAAAGAAATAAGATGAATACATTGTGGATATTATGTAACTAATATTCTACATCCATATTTTACAAAAAGTTCCACGTTCAATGTAACGGGGTGTCCAACTGATATTTAAGACAACATCTGCATCCAAACCAAAATTCGTTGGATCCCACAATTTACATCCGCATCCAATCCATTAATGTATCGACCGTATACCCACCCATAAAAAACCTCATGGACCGGATTGAATCCATCGACTTAGTCTCAAAGTAACGGTCATCCCTATTTTTAAGCTTAAACCAGGCCTAAAAGCCAATAACTCCTTTTTCTCGACCACCTTACCTATTCAAACTTCGAAGGTAGGAAAGATGTTGAGTTGGGTAGAAAAGATGTTTAAATTTTAGGCTTAAACTCGAAGTTAAAAATTGGTTAAGCTCCTCCAATACGAGTTTTCTAGTTCCACTTCTTAATCTACACAAATTGATTTCATTATCTAAACAAATTTCTTACAACTGAACGTCATTACAATATTACCCAAAGTATACGCATCTTGTTGGGGTTTTGTTCCGTATACAAAACTATATGGCTGAAAAGAGCCTTTTGGTAACAGTTTTGTAGCAGAAAACTGTGATCTATGAGGGAGAAACCGTGGCTAAAAGGCTATTTCTGGATTAAAGTGTCTACAAGGTTTGTTTGGATTGGGAAACTTGTATGACGGTTTGTAGGGGTGTTTTACAAGTTTAGGGTTTCCTAATTAAGGTGTGAGGCTATTCTTAGAAGCTCTTTAAGACTTGGGAAGGAAGGATGTAACTACTATATAAGAGGAGTTATATGGTGAGGAGAAATCATTCTCTAGATTATTCTCTTGTAGAATCCTCTTGACAAGATGTGAGGGTCACAACCATTGTGTCCTCTAATGGTTGGAGATGGGGTAAAACCCATGTGAGAAGATTGACTTGTAGAAAGAGTGTGTATAAGAGAAATCTAGGGTTTCTAAGGTTCATATGGGAGAATCTATAATTCATGATGTTCTTGATGTTCTTGTCCAAAGTCGAAGAAACCATGGCGGTGAAGGTTTAAGGAAGAAGAAGAACAAAGGAAGAGGTAAACTCTTTGTAATATGTCTTGTTGTTTCTAAGTAGTTTAGCGCTATTGGGTTACATAACTCGTTGATTATATAATGTGTGACGATGTAATAAATTGTTATGATAATGAAAGATTCTAGGGGTGGTTTTGGCCGTGGATGTAGCCTACAAACGGTAGGTGAACCACGTAATATTTGTTTAGTGTGTGATTGTCTATTATCGTATTCGTTATATTCGTGCTAGTATTATCAATCATGTTAATATAAAGATGTAAGAGACGGATTCGAGCGAAGTTATCTAAACTAGGATGTTTCATGGAATTGACTTCCATGGAAACATGTCGGTTCGAGATGAACGTAACCTCGGTTTCCCGACAAGTGGTGCGGTGAGCGTGGATAAAGATAGCAGTGGTTCGGTAACTTGAATAAGAGATATCAAAGAAGAGAAAGTCTTGGTTCTTAGCAGAATGATATAGTTCATGAAGATGATGAGTAAATCAAGACCGAACAAAGAATAGGACGACATCAAGAAAGATTCCACAACTTTGCTTGATATGACTATTATTCATGTTGAAGGTGTTTTCTTTACAAGAGAAGATCGTTTTTGGGTTCAATTGGCGTCTGCAAGTATTGCCAAGAGAATGTTTTCAATGATGGTGGTGCTTGGTGACAATCGTCATACACAACATATGAAGATTTTAGCATGTTTTGTCTTCATAAAGGATGACTCAAGATTGTTGGTTCTTGGAGTTGGTGAAGTCCGTCTGAAATTGTTTGAATGACTCAGTTCAAATAATGTCAAGTGTTAGACATGTGTCGAAGAAGAAGTATTCTACAAAAGCTGGAATAACGAGTGATCATGGCGACAAAGTAGTTTGATACAAGTCATGCAGAAACTTGTATAAATTATATTATATGAAGAAGTTGTTTGTGCTGATGCTAGAAGATCAAGAAATAACGATTCTGGTGGTGCAAGTGCAAAGGAGGAATTTGGCTTAGGTGGTGGTTAAAGCTCAAAGTACAAGATAATTTTGATTAGTGCTAGTGATGATGTACGTGAGGATGACCTTGTATATGGTGGGAAACATTCATTATTTGCTGGAGTGAAGATGGTGGTATTGTTCACGTCACAAAAGGTGGTGATTGTTGGGGTTTTGTTCCGTATATAAAACTATATGGATGAAAAAGAGACTTTTTGTAACAGTTTTGCAGCAGAAAATTGTGATCTATGAGGAAGAAATCGCGGCTAAAAGGCTATTTCGGGATTAAAGTGTCTACAATGTTTGTTTGGATTAGGAAACTTGTATGACGGTTTGTAGGGATATTTTACAAGTTTAGGGTTTCCTAATTAAGGTGTGAGGCTATTCTTAGAAGTTCTTTAAGACATGGAGAGAAAGGATGTAACTACTATATAAGATGAGTTATATGGTGAGGAGAAATCATTATCTTGTAGAATCCTCTTTTCAATCCTCTTGACAAGATGTGAGGGTCACAACTATTGTGTCCTTTTATGGTTGGTGATGGGGTAAAACCTATGTGAGAAGAGTGACTTGTAGAAAGAGTGGGTATAGGAGAAATCTTTGGTTTCTAAGGTTCATATGGGAGAAGCTAGAATTCATGATGTTCTTCATGTTCTTGTCTAAAGTCGAAGAAACCATGACGGTGAAGGTTTATGGAAGAAGAAGAACAGAGGAAGAGGTAAACTCTTCGTAATATGTCTTGTTGTTTCTAAGTCGTTTAGCGCTAGTGGGTTTCATAACTCGTAGATTATATAATGTGTGTCGATGTAATAAATTGTTATGATCATAAAATATTTTCGAGATGGTTTTGGACGTGAATGTATCCTACAAAGGGTAGGTGAACCACGTAATCTTTGTGTTGTGTGTGATTGTCTATTATCATATTCGTTATATTCGTGTCAGTATAATCGATCATGTTAATCTAAGGATGTAAGAGACGGATTCGAGCTAAGTTATCTAAATTAGGATGTTTCATGGAATTGACTTCCATGGAAACATGTCGGTTCGAGATAAACGTAACCTCGGTTTCCCGATACATCTTTCATAGAAAATTGCAACTATATGGTTCATTTGGAAATATAGCTCAGTTAATTTTGAAAAAACTCAACTATCCTAATCGAGCAAATAAATAGGTTTTTACAATCTAATAGCTCAACGGACAGATTATCAGGTAGACAATATCAAGGGAAAAAAATAGGTCAACATTTGTGGGATTTTATTCAATGTGAATCAAAAAAAGAAGACTCTTTTATGGGATATGCGTTCATTATCTACTCAGTTGACCAGGAGGAATTTATGCACATTTCAGCAGGATCGGACTGGGCATCTTCGGCACTTCACGCGGAAGCTAAAACTTTGTTAAAAGAAAGTAAATGGTTAGAAGAAAACACTTTATCTAGCGTTACAATAGTTACAGATTGCAAAGTTTTGGAAGAAATAGTCAAAAATAAAGGAGCGGATATATCTTGGACAACGGAAAACACTATTAGAGAATCTATTTAAATTCTAGAAGAACCGCCGCAAGCTCAAGTTCGATACACAAGCATAAATCACAATGCATCAGTAGATGCAGTGGTAAAAGAAGCGAGGATCAGAAGTTTTCAACATATGTCAAAACTGTTAAGCAACTGCTTTCTCTTTCTTTTTCCTTAAGAAACGAAAACCCTCTTCTCTATAGCCTCCTCCTGCTCAGACCGGCTCCTTTGGAGCAGATATGAGCAGACTGATTCCTCTGATGATTTCCAACATCTTCTATTCTTGGTTAATTACGCTAGTTTGTTTTCAATTTCTGTGTTAGATGTAATTTTTTTTTCTTCTAGCTTCTGTCTTCTAGGGTTTATATGTATGATTTTACATTTTCTTTGTTTTATCTTGATCTCGTTTCCAGTTATAGCTATGATATTAATAAGACTTGGTTGTGGATCTTGTGGTTTAGTAACTTTTAACCAAAATTTTGGTGAAGATCTTTCCCAAAAGAGAAGAATTCTGGAAAAAAATAATGGATCTCTTTTTATCAAATAGGGGAGGTCGAATATTCTTCTTTGAAATGGGTTTTCTCCGATAGGTGAATGAGCTCCGGCAACGAGTTTTGGGCTCACTAACCAGGGACGATTCAGATCACAAAAGTTTCTTTGGCTCGGAATTTTTCTTCAACATTAAGATCACCTTCAATGTCTTTTCTCCTTCATCAACAACTTCTACACCAGCAACTGCAACAACAAGTTCCAAGACCGAGTTTCCAACACTGATTCACACTGATACCAGCCACCTCAAACCGATACTAGCTACTAGAGACCGATGTTGTTCACTTGTGTTACATAAGTTACTTTGTTCTTGATTTAAACCATGAGAAACGATTGTATCTTTCAATGTTCATAACACTTTTGTTCAATACAGATTTGTTATTAGGTTTGGATTTGTTTCCAAACCAAAAATTGTCATTTGTCTTAGTTACTATGAATCTGATGTATGAGACAGTTAGAATTTAGTTGAGGAACCTCTCTTGTGTTTTTTTAATTAGCTTTGATGCCTATAAGGTTGATAAATCTCTATGTAAGATTGATGAATCGTTAGGTCCGTCCTAACCGATCCCGCTCTTGGGTACCATATGTCAAAACATCTAAATCCTAGCATTTATCTAAGAGCTTCTTGGAATGTACTATTATTAATATAATTTAGGGTTTTCCTCTAGGAACCTCTAGCTTTAAAAAAATGTCATATGTCAAAACATCTAAACCTAAGAGTTCAAAAATCTAGCATTTATCTAAGTCAGTGACTAATACAACCTCCTCTTCGTTTAATTACAATCCAACTCCAAAGAAAAAAAGTTTTGGTAACCGATAATAATGAGGGTAATCATAACCCATGTTAGGCTTTGAATGTGGACGCAATTTCCTTCTTCTGTCCGAACTTAACATTTTGATCATGAATGCCATTTTCTTCATCCTTTATCCTCATCACTGTTATTGTGATTGTGTTTCATTAGGATATATAAGCTAAGAACAACTTCTTAATCTACTCTAACTCTAGAGAAATAGTTATAATTAAAAATAAAATATGATTCAAACTCTAGTTTTTGATACAATCCAATATTGTTCCATTGTTGTTCTTAAGAGTTATGTCCGTCCTTGTATTAGAAAATGATTTATGCAGATTAAGTAGATGACCAAAAAAGCCGCTTTATGAATTATGCATTATTTTTGTAACATACTTAGAATTAATTAGTAATGGAGTTTGAGATGAAATTGCAATAAAAAGTTGTAGTTGGGTAAGAAATTATAAAATTGCTAGAGTCCCAAGCTAGGAGCAAATAACAATTCAACTAAATCCAAAGAATCTACGACTAAATATGGTGAAACGGGAACCTAATTCCCGAGGCATGCCTATGAACTTCCAATCTTATAAGAGCATCTCCAACAGAGGGTGAGAGTTTTATTTTCTTTTGACACATAGGATTTTAGACCCCCATTTAGATTAAATCCATCTCCAACAGTAGGTCCTATAAAGTAGGAAGGGTGTCAAAATAAATATGAAGGTCTTAGAGAAAGTCTTATTTACACCTTGGGAATGACCTCCATGTCATCTTTTTGACTATTTTTTTAATTATTTTTTTTTAAGTAAAAAAAAGGAATCACTTTTATTTTTATCCAAAAAAATAAATTCTAAAACTAACACCTCACACTACTGGAGATGGTTCATGAGAAAAACGTTACTCTTTTTGCTACATATATACAACCCCATATATAAGGATCTAAATAAAAACTCCACGTAGGATTTGTAGCACCCACTGTTGGAGATGCTCTAATTACAGTGTGTGTGTTAGGGTAAGGGAGAACGAGACTGGGCTAAGTATATTAGGATGATAATGAAGGTAGGTTTCGGTTACCCTCATCAAGTGGGTTTATTAACTTTGGTGTTTTAGTTAAAAACTGCATTATTTTAACTTAAATAAGGGTTGTATTTAGTCACTGCCTTATCTAGTGTGTTTGATAAAAATGAAATTGTGAATCTATTGTACTACTGCTTAATTAAGAATCCACAATTGGGGGATACTCTCACAAATTGGGGGATACTCACGGTTATATGTGGTTGGATTTTGGCTAAGGGGATGTTTTTCTTGGAGATGAAATATCAGTATTACCCTTACCCAAATTAATCACGAAATCAGTAATAAAAATTCTATAATCGAATCGTCCTACGAGAAAAATACAAGTCATAATCGAAGGCACGCGGACAAAGACTAGAAAAGACGGGAAGAAAGGGGAAAAACCCCTATGTTGTATGGATAGGAAAACCCTAAGTTCCATGATAGCCAATCAATCAGTGATATAGATGGAAGATATGAATTGCATAAATACAAACTGCCCATGATTTTTGTTCAAGTGTTTCACTGAGATTAATTTAAAGCGGAATTGGGAAATATATTCAAAAGTTCTATCCTGTCATTGGAGGTAATAATTTGAATTAGAACAAGTGGTGTGGAAATAGGCAAACTTAGCCGAACACGTTGCCGCAAAAAGATGGCAAAAAAAAACAAAATTAAAGTTTGACCTGTTATATTGTTGAGAGAATTTAAATTTAGTATCAGTTGTTGTGAACGGATTAGAACATGTGTCAAATTGACTGCTTCAGAGATTGTACACAAATTTCTTTAACAGATACGCAATTATTGCATCATGATTCATGGTGCTTCAGTGAGATGGTGATATGAGCGGTTAAAAATTAGAGTTCACACAGTGCAGTCGGCACTGGTATAAATTTGAAGACAATACCGACTGTTATAGTCGGTATTGATTTGTTAATGAAACCAATACCGATATTGGTAGTCGGCATAGGTTGAAGTCAAAGGCAAAATACCGACAGAAATGAGTCACTTAAGCATTACATATTTTTTTGGATAAGGGGTTCCTCAAATTATTTCATAATGTTTTTCATTTTTTTTTTCTTTGAGTATCCCCAATTTGTGAGAGTATCCCCCAATTGTAGGTTCTTAATTAACATAAGTCACCTTTTAAAAAAAAAAAAAAACAACAATCTGGATGGACGTGGATGATGTTAAAACTTCTGTTCCAGACGAGCCCAAACTACCTAACCTATTCTAAGAAGGGGTGGAAAGATGTTTTCTAGTTCCACCATTGTTGTTAATCTACACAAGTTTTTGTTTTGATCGGTAAATAATATGTTGATGACCAGTTTTGAACTCGGTCAATGATATTATCACTGTGAACACAAAAATAACGATGGTACCCATATGTTCACAAACAATACTCGCATTAAGGAGAATAAATCATAAGTAAAACTATGTTGATACGATGACTCATCGACTCAGAGCCTTCGGGCTCGTCCCTATCTAGTCGTGGGGGGAGTAACTTTGTTATTCTTACGATCGAGATGTATAATAAATCAGAGCATAATAATAATAATGACAAAAAGTAAAGTGTTGAATGTAAATGAGACGATGATTTACGTGGTTCAGCACTAAGGCCTACGTCCACGGGGGTTTGTGTTTCAATATGTATTTAAGAATTACAAAGGTAGACGAATGACTCTGTGTGAATAACGAATCTAATGGGGAAATGGAACTCATACTTACTCTTCCTATCTCTCTCTCTTATTGTCTTCTCCTTTATTCACTAAAAATTGGTCGACCTCCTCTCTTTCAGTGGAGATGGGTATTTATAGGGATAGAACATGGGGTCCACCATCAGAGGCAGTTACAACCTTATCTTCTTGATCTTCGTGCGAATCCCGCTGATGTCTTCGTTCTCGACCGATGGCTCCATCGGCCATGCACGGTAACGATGGGTCACCCCTTTCTTATCCACAGGCTGATTGACACGTACTCTATGCCTAGAGTGTTTAATGCGGGTGGTTGGGCTACCTGCACGCGCCAGACAGATGTCTGCGGCTCCCATCACATCCGTGTCAGTGAGGCTAGTCTCCACCGTTGATTTTGGGTCTTCCTTGAGATGGGGTAAAGCAGATCCTAGGGCGTTCTTCGGTACTTCTCAGTGGTTTGACACTTCAGTGCCCCTAGGTTCTTGGCCGTCGGATCGGCTTGATGACGAACATATACAGATGACAGATGCCCCTTGGGTGCTGAGACGTGACATCGTGCCTTGATGTCTCATGCTGTGTGTCCTCCACGTGGAATTCCTTCGACACGTGGCGAATGATGAATTATGTATATACAATTTGCCCATTTTCTTCTGATTTGGATGTTAGTCAAAGTTAGAAGAAAGTTGTCTTCTCATCTTCTTCTTCTCTCCACAATAACTTCCCCTAGGTTTTAGGACACGTTACCCACTCCTCGTAATAACTCCTTCTTGAATCATGGGACAGCTTTATCATCTCTGGTGCTATAAATAGGAGAGAGGATGTTATTGAAATAAATTTTATTCCTTCTTCATTCTCTTGTCAGTTCATAACTCTTCATTCTCTGAACCTTTTCCTTTTTCTTTGTTCTTTATCTCTTAACTTCTGCTGCTGCTGATCTTTTCTGTTACGATTTCAATTAACCCTGACAAGACCTTCAGAGTCATACCGCTGTCGTTGTTCGTCAGGTATTTTAAATTAATCTCGTCCGCCTCTGATTATCCAAAGCGATTTCAATTCAGGTATGGTGTTCATCATTATGTTCTTGATTTTGGTTGACGTTCATCTTTTTGCTGCTGTATCTAGGTTTCGTGATGAAGAACAAAATATACGAAAGTATATATACTTGCCCCTGTTCTTTATTACGAAATCCATGGCTTCTCTGCTGATCGTTGAAGCCTGTTTTTTTTTTGTAGTTATAACTGAGTTAGGGTTTTTGGTTTTCTGTGTTTTGGTGACGTTTCTGATAGACTATGAAAATAAACAAAGTTTTGCGTTATAATCTTCCATGTCTTCTCTGTCCGATCTTCGTCCTACTTTTATGCTTCTCATAGGTATGACTGATCGTCATCGGATTCCTTATCAGACTCCACCATCGAGTCCTTACAGGTCTCCTCCTTCTAGGAGTCTTGATGTATCTCCACCGAAGGGTGGCCCATCTAGACCTTCTCAGTCGAATCTTCGTGCTCATAAAACTTAATCTTCATCTGGTCCCAGAGTTTCATCTACGAAGAGGGGGGATCCGCCGAAAGGTTCTCAAGGTTCTCGATATGCCGTTAACCGTCCTGCTTCTCAACGTGTTGAACCGACAAATGCGCCACCTCCTTATTCTCGTCGTGACGAACCACTAGATGTACAACCTCTTCGTTCCATCGCCCCTACTACGACGCCTTCACAGAAGTCTACGGTCCCATCATCTACTGCTCTAGTGAGGAGGAAATCTACTAAGAGTGCCGTGCCGAAGGCCGACCCACCGAGGAATCCGCCAACCAAGAGGAAAGCTTCAGATATGAGTCCCCCGAAAAGATCGTCGTCGGGTAAAGCTGCTGATTCTGATGTTGCCCCAGTTATACGAAGCGTCTCGGTTGGTAAGAAGAAACTCACTTTTAAGCACATAGATCTCGAAGCGTTCAAAGTAAAGCATGGCCTCGAATCTTTCGACGTTAATTTTTATGCTCCCGATGATGATCTTACTAATGATCTGATTTCGAACTATAAGTACGATGATTTTCACTTGCTGACAACTGCGGGGGCCTTCGAAGCTGGCCTCATGTTGCCCTTGTATAAGTCGGGTGATTCCTTCTATTACGATGTCTTGGCTCATCGTGAGGGTTCTACTCCACATACTTACTGCCGTTCGGTGGTGCAACTAAGTGGAAATTATCTTCGTTCGTTGAAAGAATGCTACCTTCGGAGTAAATGCGAGACGATGATGACATGCTACGTTCCCGACCCCACTGAGAAAGATCTATACACTCCTGCGAATTTTAATGCTTCTTTCGGAGACTACGTCAATGGTAGAAATCGTAAGCCTTGAATTGTAGGTCTTCGTACAATTCCTTCTTCTCAAGGTGAAGTTCGTCTTTTAAGCGAAGTGAGTGATTCAAAGCTTCGTTACGTACCTGGTACCGAAGGAACCCCTTCTCTAAAACTTTTTCCCATGAATGAAAAGCTCAAACGTGACCATGACTATGAGTGGCATGCCACCGTCATTGAAGTCGTCGGTCCTTGGGCTTATGGTTGGGTACCTGGTGAGCATGGGTGGCGCCCTGTTGCTGGTAGCCAACCTCGCGATAGCGCTCCCGCTCGTTATGAAGACTTCTATCCTTGGCAGTTAAACTTTGATGGTATGAATTTTGAATATGCCTACGATGTCGCTGATGTGGACGAAGAAGAAGGCTCCGATGCTACCCTTCCTCCAAAGAGGACTGCCACTGTTAAGGTATGCCTTCTCGTGAGATTGTAATGTGTATGCTTGCCCCTTTTCTTCTTGGTTTGAGATCAATCAGAGCATGGAGAAAATTGTCTTTATGATAACGCCATATTATGATTTTCAGGTAACGAAAAAGAAAAAGATAGGTCATGTTCAGTCTTCTACCGCTGTTGTTGAGGAGATAAAAATTCCTGATGAGGTTACCAGTCCCGTGAACGACGAGTACATCGAGGAAAAAGAGGAAGTTACCGATGATGACGAGCGTACAGAGACTTCTCCACACAATCATGAGGACGGTGAGAATATTGGTGGTGGAGCTACTGGAGAGGAGATTTCCCCTGGTGGTCAAGGAAATATTACCGCTGATGATCCTACACTTTCTCCCCCTCCGAATCAGAGGAACGAAGATGTTTATTTTCAACAGACAGTCCTTGCTGGGTCGGTCCAGGAGTTTTCTTTTGGCAAGGTTTATTCCTCTGGTGAGCAGATTGATATTGGAGACGTTGACTTTCGTTTGCTTTCTCCAAACGATGAATGGGATGTTCTCGCTGAGTCTGGTGGTGAAAAAGCAACTGTGATGGAAAAGAGTTCCGATGATGGGAACACCGAGGCTCTTGCTACCAAGGAAGCCGAAGCCAAGAAGGATTCTGATAGTCAAAAGAACGTTGTTAACGAAGGGGCTTCCACCGAGGCTTCGGAAGGCTTCGAGAAGGCCATGATACAGGATGGATATGATGCCATACTTAACTGGTTATTGAAGAAAAACCTGATGTTCGTGCCTAACCCTGCTCTTGTGGTCCCGGGTGAGAAGAGTTCCGACGTCGGAACATGCAGTTGGCATCCTATGATGAGGTTGCAGAGAGCTGGGAGAAGGACCTGGGGGCTACTGCTACTAGTCTTCTAGTTGATCCACCATCCTCCGTTGCTGACATGATGGCGATAGCCGATGGGTATCAGTATGGCTACCCTCAGCAGTGTATTCTTGAGGTAACTACAGAATCCCTCTGGACTGGTTGATGTGTTGTGACATCTTTTTATTAATTGGTCACTTCTTGTTTTTCAACGCAGATAATGAGGATCGAACATTGCAATCATACTTTGTATCAGTTCTTTAAAGCGAAGGCCCTTAAATTGGAGGCTAAGCTCCGTCATAGAGAGGAGGAGTTGAATGCTTCTAAGGCACTCGTTGTTGCTAAGGACAAGGAGATATTGGAATTGAATGATCGGTTGAAGGGGAAGGAGCGGCTTGGTGGTGAAGAGGAGAAGCTTCGTCTTGAACTCGCACTGGTTCGTAGTGATCCGGAGAAGGCCCGTAACGATGCTTCGTCTTCCCAAGGTTTGTTTTCTTTCCTTATTCTCCTCTTTGTCTATCCCTTTTATCTTCTTAGTGTGTTGTCTGAGTCTCCCCGCCCTATCTTCAGCGGGTGATGTCAGAAGAGAGTTAGCATGGCTTCGGAGTGAGAGGACTCGACAGGCTTCTCGAATTAGAGAGTTGGTGCAGAAAATTAAGGATGAAGCTGATAAATGGAATGCCCGGGCCGATGAGCATAATGTCCTGGTGGATGAATGGCGAGAGAAGCGGAACCAAATGGTTGATATGCGGAATAGTTATAATGTCGATCGTCGCCAGTTTAACGGTGACTTACTGTGGACTCGTGATAATCTGCGTGAGGCGCGTGAGGATATTTCCCGTTTAGAGGCTAAGGTAACAAGTTTGGAAGAAGAGTTGCGCCAAGCTCGTTCATCTCACGACCCTAAAGTCAAGGGTTATATACATCGACTTGTTCGGGAGAGAGACGATGCCAGAGCTGAGGCTCATGCTCTTAGTAACGCCTTGAGTGCTTCTCGGGCCGATGTGGCTCGTTTAGTTGAATCTGAGAAGGATCTTGAAGTTAATATGTATAGGCTTACTAAGGGGATAAAAGAAATGAGTAATGAAGTTAACCGCCTTCATCATCTAGACTCCATGAAGCATGTAGAGTTGGATGAGTGTCAGTTTGCTCTCAAAAATCTTCGTTTGGATTATAATAAAATTTCATACGAGTATGATTTTCTTAACGAAGCCCGGGATGCTGTAACTAATGAATATGAGATAGCTTCGGCTAATGTCGAAGGTATACATTTGTTTGGTCGTGGGTGGTCTTATAATTCTAGTTTTCTAACCTATTCGTGTTTTTTCTTTTTCAGGGCTCGAGGGACAGCTTAACCTTGCAAATGAAAAGGCTCAATCTTCCCTAGTGAAGCAGGAGGGTCAGACCAAGTATTATCAGAGTTTGGCTGGGTATCGGGACGAAGCAGCGAAGGAGGCATCCAAGGAGGTAGCCCGACTGACATCTTCGTTGTCGCAGTCTGAACTCAAGGCCACCGTGATTGCATACAAGGCTCGTTGCCGACTTGTCCGAAGAAGTTAACAAAACTCGACCGAGGATCGAGCGGGGTCTTGGAAAGATCATGGCATTGTCAAGAATTACCCCCGTCGTCCTATGCCCGAGCCCTTAAATTACTCTTTCGGTCCTTCTTCGGGAGGGAGTGTCCCTTCGTCTCAGAAGAAGCCTCCAGCTGATCACGTCGGGTCTTCCAAAGTGAATTAGATCACTATACTTGTTATCGAAAGTTGATCTTTGTTGATTATTTGGCTTCAGACCCTTTTTTGGTATATTTTTGCGTTTCTTGTTTTAGTTTCCCGATCTTGTAATCAACTTTTTATGGAATGGATCATCGTTTGTTTGGATATGTACAATTCTGATTTATCTGCATGGTCAATTCAGTTATTTTCTTTAGATAGCAAGTAAATCTTAATTATTAAAAATAAATAAATTAAGTAATGGAAAGTGTTTGACGGCAATAACGAAGATATGCACCTTCGTTATTGACTTTGGACCTGTCACCCCGTTGGCTAACCCTTGGCCAGAGGATTCCCAAACGGTGGGGGTTTGACGAGCGTTCCGGATATGTAATGCGTTATTAAAATATTTACATGCATTCATTCCCGCCGACCATTGCCTTTTTGATTGGTTGGGTATCTCTTTCTGCTGGAAGCCTTCCCCATGGTCCTATACTCATAGACGCTGATAGGGGAGTCCCGAGAGATTGTATATGGTTACTTTCCCCAATAAATTTTTTGCAAAAATCTTATTTGATTGATCAGGTGAGGTCTGCTATTCCTCGTCCAGAGATAGAAACATGTCGAGCGGGTATGCTGTCTTCTTCTTCTGGTGCTCTTCACGCAGATGCAGAACTCCGTTGCTTTTACGGATAGTATGGCTTGAGATATTTCGCATTCCACGGGTGTTTGAGGACTTCTCCTTTCAGTTTACGCAGGTAATAGGATCTATTTCCTGCGATGTCATGTATCACAAATGGTCCTCCCCATGTTGGTGCTAATTTGCCCCACTTTTTCTCTCGCTGGTATTGGGGTATAGTTCTCAGCACATACTGTCCTTCTACAAAGTTTCTAAGTTTAACCTTCTTGTTATATTCCCTTGCTAATCTTCGTTGGTAATTCTCCATCCTTTGTAGCGTTGTCTCTCTCCTTTCTTAGAGATCATCGAGTCTTTCCAGCATCATGTCCGTTGTGAGGTTCTTCTCCCATGCTTCGGTCTTTGTGGTTGGCATGATGATTTCTGTTGGGATAACTGCTTCGGCTCCGTAAGTGAGGAGGAACGGTGATTCTCCTGTAGCGTACCTTCGAGTTGTTCGATATGCCCATAATACGTTGTGTAGTTGTTCACACCACCGCCCTTTGTACGTGTTCATCCAGCTGCTTTTTGAGGATAAAAGCGAGGGTCTTATTGGTAGCCTCGGCATGGCCGTTGCTTTGAGGATAAATGGGGGTTGATTTATTCTTCCTGATTTTGAAGGTATCAAAAAGCATGTCTATGTTCTTTTCCTGCAGCTGTTTGCCGTTGTCAGAGACAACCTCTGCGGGGATCCCGAACCTGCAAATGATATTTTGGAAGATAAATGTGAATACATATGAGTCGCGGATTCTAGCTAGGGCCTTGGCTTCTACCCATTTGCTGAAGTAATCTGTGGCTACAATCAAGAATAGTCTTTTCCCCGATCCTTCGATCAGGGGTCCAACGATGTCCATGCCCCATTTTGAGAAGGGCCAAGGACTATCCACCAAATTCAGCTTCGTTGCAGGTGCATGGATTCTTTTAGCAAACCGCTGGCATTCCTCACATCTCCTAGACATTCTCGCAGTGTCTCGTATCATTTGTGGCCAATAATATCCCTGCATTTTTGCTTTGTTTGCTAGTGATCTCATCCCACTATGGTTGCCCGCGTCTCCATAGTGTATGTCTTTCAAAAACCGATGTCCTTATTCTCTTGATAGGCAGCGTAGCAGCGGTCCGAGAAAAGACTTCTTATATAAAATTCTGCCCCTAAGGTCGTATCTCCCCGCCTTTGATTGCACCTTTCTAGCTTGCTTCAAGTCCGTAGGCAGCGTTCCTTCTTTAAGGAAAATATGAACTTCGGTTCTCCAATCTTCTTCGTTCTTGAAGTCTTCGTCTTCGTTAGCTCTTGTCATGATATCATCTTCGTGAAAGTCATCGGCGATGTCTTCCCCTACATCGTCGTCAGCGATATCCTCCCCTACATCGTCTTCATGATTTGTAGCGAAGGATTCCTGAGGAGTAATCGAGGGCTCATATACTCTTGTTATCTTGATTGCCTTGACGCTTTCATCTTTCAACATGGATGATATGTATGCTAACGCATCAGCATGCCTGAGGTCTCTTCTGCATAAATGCCGGAACTTGATGCTAGGTATTTGGGATGCTAGAGTTTAGACCAAGGCCATGTACGCTGAAAGGGTCTCGTCGTAGACATTGTATTCCAGTCCTATCTGTCGTATGACCAGTTGTGAATCACTTGTCAGACGTACATCGGTTATACCCATTTCTATTATCAAACGAAGAGTGTGTACCACGGATTCGTATTCAACGATGTTGTTGGTATGTCCCTTGAATTCCAACCTTAGCGCATGCACGACCCTTTCTCCAGTGGGGGTGGTAATTACAATGCCTATACCCGCTCCTTTCATATTCCTTGATCTGTCGACGAAGACCTCCCATCGTCTTTGGTTCGAAGGTTCGAGAACATCGACTGGATCTTTCCCGTCCTCTGCTTTTGGTATGCCCCTTACTTCCTCGTCGTTGTCCAGGGGTAAATATGCTAGAAAATCCACCAAGACTTGTGATTTTTTGGAATGTTGGATCTCATGGATGATGTTGAACTGATCAAGATGAGTATTTCATTTCTCTATCCTTCCTACTTTCCCAGCGCTTTTGAGAACGGCCTCCAATGGTGATTTTCATGGAACACGAATGTAGTGAGTCAAGAAATAGGTTCTTAGATTTTGGGTTACCCATACTAGTGCCAAGATGAGCTTCTCGATCTTTGTATAATTTCTTTCTGCCTGGTTGAGAGTCTTGCTGACGTATTAGATTGGTTGTTCTATCTTTGTGTTCATCTTGACCAATACTGCACTGACCGCATCCTCCGTTGTTGCTATGTAAAGAGCCAAAACCTCGTCGGGATCGGGCTTCTGTAGGATCGGGATCGTGGCTAGATATTCTTTGATCTTTTAGAAATCTTCCTCATATTTTGTGGTCCATTCAAACTTGATCCCTTTTTTGAGGATGTTGAAGAAATGTTTGCATTTGTCTGATGACCTGGCGATGAATCTACCCAGAGCCGCTAAGGATCCTTTGAGCTTTTGGACTTCTTTTAGGTTCTTCGGGGATGGCATTTCTACGATGGCCTGAATCTTGGCAGGATCTACTTTGATGCCCCTCTTCGTTACTAGATACCCAAGGAACTTCCCTGAGGTGACGCCGAATGTGCATTTTTCCGGGTTTACTTTCATGATGTGCTTCCTCATTGCTTCAAAGATATCCCTCAGGTCTTGATGGTGATCCTTGCGCAGCTTACTTTTGACGAGCATATCATCAACATAGACTTCTAGGGTGTTCCCAATCCATGGTTTTAAGATAGCATCAACCATCCTCTGGTATGTTTCCCCCGTATTTCTAAGTCCAAAGGGCATCCTTGTGTAACAATAAAGGCCGTGTGGGGTGTAGAATGTTGTATGTTGTTGATCTTCTTCTGCTAGAGATACTTGGTTGTAACCAGAATAACCGTCCATGAATGACATTTCTTCGTATCCTTGTACAGCTTCTACCAGTTGATCGATGCTTGGGAGTGGGTAACTATCCTTCGGGCACGCCTTGTTGAGATTGGTGAAGTCGATGCATATTCTTACTCCTCCGTTCTTCTTCGGCACAATGACCATGTTTGGGATCCATGTTGGATATTTGACTTCCTTGATGAATCCTTCTTCTAATAAATTGCGGAGCTCTTTTTCGATTGCTTGGTGATACTCTGGTGCTACCTTTCGTACTTTCTGCCTGAAGGGTGTGGTGCCTGGCTTTATACGGAGTTCGTGTTGGATTATCTTCGGATCGATTCCTGGCATGTCACCTAACTTCCACGCGAAAATGTCTGCGTATTCCTTGAGTAGCTTGATTAGAGCTATCTCTCTTTCTTCATCCATCAAGGTCCATATCTTGATCATCTTCGGGTTTTCTTCGGTCCCTATATTGATCTCCTTCGCGGGTTCCACGGATGTGAACGTAGGCTTCGGTTCCCCTAGGAGAAGGACATTCTTTAATTACTATTTGGTAGGCTCTTCGCCTCAGTATTTAGGACGATGCTTTCCTTCGTCAGACTTTTTCCAGAAATTTCTTCGAGATAAAGATCAATGGCTTTTTCCTTAGCAGCCTCTCTATTTCGGCTTCTTCGGGATTTCCGATGCTCATCTTGTTCGTTATTGAGCTGATTTTGTAGAGCCTGACATTCTCGAGCGGTGACCTGATCTCCTTTTATTTCCATTACCCCTGCGGGCGTTGGAAATCTAAGATATTGATGATAGGTCGATGCCACTCCTTTGAGTTTGTGTACCCATCTTCGACCAATGATGGCGTTGTAGGGGGAATGAGCGTCTACTACACTGAATCGAGTGTCAACCTTCATTGGTCCTGCGTTTACTTGCAAAACAATGTCTCCCAAGGGCTTCGTTGGTGCCCCATTGAACCCATAGATGGTATAATACGATGACATTAGTTGTTCTTCATTTAGCTCCATTCGTTTGAACGTGTCATAGAACAGAACATTAACCGAACTCCCCCCATCAATGAGGATCTTCTTAATATTGCATCCTGCCACTGGTAATGTAAGGACCAAAGGGTCGTTATGGTCTTCCATGTCTTCTTCCACATCCTCAGCGTCGAAAGTCATCCGTGCGTTCATCCACTGCTCATGTTCGTCTACTTATACTCCATCGATTTTGAACAGCTCGCAGTAGTCCTCGAATTGCTTTCTTAGCCTTTTCCCTATCTGAGCCGTCAGTGAGGGTCCAGTAGTTTCTGAGCATGAGATGGTGTTGAGTGTTCGGTTACCCTCGGGGAGTTGGACTTGTTTGCTTCGTTTTGCCATGTCATCGGTTTCTGCCTTCTGAAGGTATTGCTTGAGATCTCCAGCGTCAATCAACTTTTGGATCATTATTTTGAGATTCTTGCATTTCTCGGTCTGGTTCTCGTTGAAGCAGTGATACTCACAATAATCTCTTGACTTCTCGGATCTTGGGGGATGCTTTCCTTTGGACCATGGCCACTCCCGTTCTCCAATCTCCCTACATGCAGGATGCGGGTGTAGTTCTCCCCCCCTTAGGATGCAGGTGTAGTTGGTGTTCAGCTTCATGTAGACATGGTCTTAGAATTTCCGGTCATCACGCCGACGATCGTCCCTTCGTCCTTTCCTTTCTCCGTTAGGCCGCTCGGTTGAACCTCCCCTCTTTGATCCGATGGCATGTGTTCTATATAAAGGGTTGAATGAGTCGATGAGATCTTTGAGTCTCTATAAGCGGCTCAATGGATTTTCCCATTGGATTTCTTCTAGCTTTTATTGGCGTGCTTTTCGATAATTACTCGAAGGTCTCCTTCGGTCGTTGGAACGCTTCCATGAATCTCGACAAATAACGGGCTCATCCTATCCAACCCCCACTTGTAGCAGTTAATGTTGACCACTGGATCTACATTTCCTATTGCCTGACAAATCTTGTGCCATCTGTCGGTATATTCCCGGGTTGTTTCTTTGTAAGCGATTGCTAATGAGAATAACTTGTCCATCCTTGCGTTAACAGCTTTGTTGTACATGTATGCCCCCAAGAACTTCTCAGTAAGCTGATCGTAGGAGTCGATGGAATTGGGTGGAAGGTTATCGAACCAGGATAGGGCCGATCCTTTCAAACTTGAAGGGAAATATCTGCATAGGATTGCGTCATCTTGATCCCATCGAGCCAACATACGATTGTAATACCGAAGGTGGGCCGCCGGGCCGCTGGATCCATCGTAACATTCAAACGCTGGGATAGGGCACTTCTGGGGAATGAGAGCTCTGGCCAAATGTGGAACCAGTGGGGTGGTATTGGCTTCTTTCATCACCTCTTCTAGTTTTCCTCCCCCTTATCTAGATTTCAGTTGCTTGATCTCAGCCATCATTTCAGCACGAAGGTCCTCCATTGCTCGTTGATGATCATCTCGGATTGCCGATCGCTCTAATCTTCGGCTCTCACTATAAAAGTAATCTGAATCCTCTGGTACGTAATCTGGATCCGATGATCTAATTCCTCTGGTTACTCCTCGGTTCAATGGTTCGGGATTTGTCACAACGATCCTTCGATCGTGGTTAGGTTCTGGTGCTTTAGAGTTTGCTTCGTCATGTTGCTGCGCTTCCCCTATGCTTTGGGCAATTTTGTATTTGAGTTCCTGATTTTCTCGATCTAATAATGCCATAGCCTCTGCATATGTCTTCTGGTTCTTCTTCAATTCCTCAAGCTCTGCTATCAATTGGGGGGAATGATTTGATCCTTGGTTTGGAGTTCCGATCCGTCCCTGCCCCCCAATAGCCATAGTGTGATCTTCATCAACTGTTTGGATCAATGGGTGGGGCGGTTCGGAACTTAACAATTGCAATTCCACATGGGGGGGGGGGGGTCGGTTGTATAACTGGCAGAGTCTGGTTCTGATCGTTCGTTGTCGGCATTCCAAGGGCTGGTTGTTGCATCGTTGATTATGCAAACCCTTCACGTTGTTGGTGAGATCGGGAGGCCGCGGCTGCCTTTGATGCTTCAGCTTTAGCTGCCATAGCTTTGAGGGCTGCCGCTGCTCCGATGTTGACATCTAGGGGTGAAGTGATTTCCGCTGCATCTGGCTTCTGGATTGGTGCCTTCGTCTTTTTACCCTTTTGTTTACTGCGTGTCATAACTGGCGTCGTCCTTGGTGTTTCTTTGGACGATGCCTTGGTCTTTCCCACATCCTTCGTTTTTTCCATCTTCGATCCCTTTGCCTTCACAGGTAAAACATCATCGAAAATCAAATATCCGTGTGGGTCCTGTTAATAAAGTTAATCCCAATGTGAAGGCCATAAGTATAGTAAACTTCAACCAAAGCTTTTGAGGGATCGTGAAAAGAGAAAGATTTGAAAAGGCAGATCCAATAATTATAAACATAGATCTCCTCATGGATTTGAAAAATATTTTTAAGAGAAGTGCAAATCGATCGGTTTTAAGCATGAAAAACATGGAAAACTCTAAGAAAAACGCATGTGTACAGATCTTTAAGTTTTAAACATGGAATGTAGGCAACATTCTAAGGAAAGCGTTAGATCCATAAGCTTTGAATTCGGGAAACATGGAAAACTCTAGAAAATGCATAGATCTGTGAGTTTTGAGCTTGGAAAACATGGACAACTTCTAAGAAAAGTATAAATCTATAAGTTTACTTAGATCCAGAGACGGTAAGTTTAAATCACATGAAGAAAATTGTTTTTGAAAGAGTGATTTCAATCGTTAGCTTAAATCCGAACACTATTATTTAGAGAATAGCACAGGGAGCCAAAAATAGGTAAAATCACAGGACAAGATAAATCTTTTACCGGGACAGAGTCCCTGTTTCTAGCGCCAGATTGTGAACACATAAATAACGATGGTACCCATATGTTCACAAACAATACTCGCATTTATTCATGTACTTAAGGAGAATAAATCATAAGTAAAACTATGTTGATACGATGACTCATCGACTCAGAGCCTTCGGGCTCGTCCCTGTCTAGTCGTGGGGGAGTAACTTTGTTATTCTTACGATCGAGATGTATAATAAATCAGAGCATAATAATAATAATGACAGAAAGTAAAGTGTTGAATGTAAATGAGACGATGATTTACGTGGTTCAGCACTAAGGCCTACGTCCACGGGGGTTTATGTTTCAATATGTATTTAAGAATTACAAAGGTAGACGAATGACTCTGTGTGAATAATGAATCTAATGGGGAAATGGAACTCATACTTACTCTTCCTATCTCTCTCTCTTATTGTCTTCTCCTTTATTCACTAAAAATTGGTCGACCTCCTCTCTTTCAGTGGAGAGGGGTATTTATAGGGATAGAACATGGGGTCCACCATCAGAGGCAGCTACAACCTTATCTTCTTGATCTTCGTGCGAATCCCTCTGATGTCTTCGTTCTCGACCGATGGCCCCATCACATCTGTGTCAGTGAGGCTAGTCTCCACCGTTGATCTTGCGTCTTCCTTGAGATGGGGTAAAGCAGATCCTAGGGCATTCTTCGGTACTTCTCAGTGGCTTGACACTTCAGTGCCCCTAGGTTCTTGGCCGTCGGATCGGCTTGATGACGAACATGTGCAGATGACAGATGCCCCTTGGGTGCTGAGACGTGACATCGTGCCTTGATGTGTCAGGCTGTGTGTCCTCCACGTGTAATTCCTCCGACACGTGGCGAATGATGAATCATGTGTATACAATACCCAATAATTTTACCACTATACTACAACGATATCAATTTAATGCTTCAAAAAAAAAAAAACAAACCCAATTTAATTGTTTTATCTCAACGAATTTCTTCCAACTGAACAATTTAGGTTTCTGGGCAGCGTCATTACAATCAGGATTCGAGATAAGTAATTTTGACTAGTTTTTCATTTACATTATTCAAAGTAATAAAACATAATATGTATACGCAGTATTATATGTAACCATACAAAAGAGCTTGATCAGGCGAGATTACAGACCCCAGATCATCCCAAATTCCATAATCTAAGAAGAAGATATCATTTGATCTGGTGCCATGTAAGTTTTGAAAATTACTAATATTATTCGATTGTTGCAAAACATTGGGTGCTTCCTGATGATGATGAGTTATTCGGTCGGTCATCAACTCCCCGGGAAACATACTATCTCTTTCAGTTGAATGGATTTGATTATTATTTGTAACGACTTGTCCTCCAGGCCTGGTCTTGTTTATTATTCCTTCTTGTTGATTATTATTGCTATTAACCTTTGCTGATGTCGTTGAATATTCCTCGGAAGTATAATAGTTGAATTTCTGATCTGTGGAGGATGATGACCAGTTTTCGGACTCCATGCTAAATGATTGTTGAGGACTCGAATAAGATTTAGTTGTAGTTGATGACGAAATATTATTATTTGTAGCAGTACCATTGATCCGTATATCATTGTGATATTCATGTGATGTTGGCGGGTACTTGTTCTTATTGCTAATGCTATATGATGCAACAGTTCTCTTGAATATTCTACAAAGTGTCCAGATCTCCTGCAAATATCCAACACGTACGAGAATCAACATATATATAGTTAAGTAATAGTATACCAATTTAGGTTAACAAAGAAGAACACAAAAAAGTACTAGCAACGATGTTAATTTACACTTACAGCTTCTTGATCATGTATAGAAGTACTACTACTAATCTTCTTAGAGTTTAGGTGGTGGATGGTAGCAGTGTTTAATTTTGCTGATGACGTGACAGCAGCGGCTACTACAGAAGGAGGAAGGCGAAATTCATGCATCATCCAGTCTGTTTTGGTCCCTTTTCCAGCGCTTCCACGGTAATACACTAATGATTTCTTGAGACCGATGCAGTGTTTATTGTTATTATTGGTATGAGATGCTCCTGATGATGCAGCATCGGAATATATTGGTTTATCAATACCAGTTGCCTTCCAGAAACCAGATCCTGTGACCCTATTTGGTCTTACGCTGTTCTTGTACTTTCTTTCTCTTATGCAGAAGAAATATAACTCCTTATCGCCCACTGGACTCACTTCATCATTCAATAAACAAAAGAAAACACCACAGATTATGTTAGTTGAGATCAATAAACCGGTGGTTGCTATTTTGTAACTAAAATGATAATCGTTTAAGACTTTAAGTGATAGTGCATGTAACTTACTTGGGAGATCCCACGGATCATACTTGTAAATATCAATCTGTTTGATAATCTCAATACTTAAAGGTTTTTTCTCCACTTTTCGCCGAAGATAAAATCCTACTAGTTCTTCGTCAGTAGGATGAAACCTAAACCCTGGTAGCATTACTTCTTCATCGTCAGCATCGTTCTTATTATAAATCCGATCCTCAAGTTTATTCTTAGTATTGTCGGTATTCATCATCATCATCATCATAATTGTCTTCTCAACCTGATATATTGATATGTGAGTGGCTTGATATTTCTCCATGTATGTATTTACTTATATATATAAGTCTATTTTCAGGATGAACATTTCTTCATTGAAGACTTCATCGTAGTTTGACTATCGAAGAACCGGAAAATAAGAACCTTCTTATGTATAAATTATTATGATCTATACACTATACCAAAGAGTCTCTCATGAAGAATTATTGAGGCAGCTATATTAGTCAAGTCTTGATGTTTGAATTTCTTGATGCATGGCTAATTTTTAGGACAATATAAACTTTTTCTTGGATTTTCATTTTATTTATTTTTTTGTCAAGAAAAGGAATAATGTAATGACCTTTTCAAGTATTGATGGTGCATGTTTGAATATTAATCTACTGATGCCACTTGATACACATTTTGACGCATACTTGTAGTTTTGAACACTGACTACTTAAACCACTAAAGCATCTGCGTGGGCAGGGATCAGTTTGGGCCCTGGGGTTGATCAGTACATGGTCAAGTTCGTTATGTACCTTAACTTCAAGCAAAATTTGGCACCCAAATGAGATTTTCCCGTTTACGTTCGTGGGTTTGAATGATGTGATTTTAGATGCTGTGTGTGTAATAAAACGTCTTGGGTTCACAATTTTCATTTTTATTTTTCTTTGGGCGTCTCACCTCGCATAACGCCCGATACAACACAGGTTGTCCGAATTCTTAATAATTAATAATTATAAAAATGAATGAATGGTTATTTAGGAACCTTGAGTTTGGATATGACAATCTCCTCAGTCCCCTACGAATTGGTCTCTCTTAAGTCTTAACTATGCCATAAATCGAATGACCCTAAATGCATTCACGTAACTAGACTTTCCTCGGAGGTTTAAGTCTTTTGACTCCGTTGTCGTCGGAATTATGTCTATCGTATCAACAAATAGAAATAAATAAAAAAGGGGGATTTTGTATTTACCCCTCAAAATAAATAGTTATTTTGCATTACCCCTTTATAAATAGCTAATTGGCAAAACCTCCTTTCTGTTATAACTGCCGTTACAATCCACTTAGTTGTGCACGTGCAACTCAGTGTATGTAAAATTAAAACAAGTTCATCGTCATCTTTTTTCTTCTCTATATGTTCTTCTATGTTGTTCCAACACCGGTACCCTCCTCACCTCCCAATACCATACTCCTTTGGTTAACGTTCACTCATTGTAATCCAAATAATCGAAAACAAAATCCTCCTTGATTTGCTCTCACACACATCAGTCATTCAAGATCTATAAAAGCCCCTAAATTTCATTTCACTTAACCATAATTTCAATCTTGATTTGAAATTTCTCGCAGATCTTCGAAATTGAATTCATGGGTTTTAGTAATTTGTTGTTTTAAATTGAGGATTTGAAAGAATAAGAAAAATTGGAATCGAAATTGGATTCATGGTGACGATGATTGCGACTACTACAAATCAGGTGAGATCATGGAGAACGACTTTGTAGCCTTAAAAGACGAAACCCTAACTTCTAGTACTATCACTGTCATACCTTAATCGAAGTTTCAAAAGATCTTTCGTCTAATACATGGGCTAGCAAACATATCTTCAATTTATTTCTTGGATGAAAAATTCTGACTAAAAGCATCGAGAAGAATTGATATTGTTGATGTTGTTTGACTAATTAATGGCAACACGCCGGTGTTGTTGATGGCGGCGACAATGGTCTTCATGAAAATAGTGAACATTGGCTCGTCAAGAATAATTATTTGTATACGACACACACGTGCACCACAAGCACACAACTAAACAGGCTGTAACGGCAGTTATAACGTAGAGGGGGTTTTACCTATTAGTGATTTATAAAGGGGAAATGCAAAATAACTATTTATTTTGAGGGGGAAACGCAAAATCCCCCAATAAAAAATACAGGGGGTAATAAAATTACCCGGCTAAATTGGGGCATACGCCACTTAATTGGGGCCTACTACTAGGTGACAAAAAAGGTCATTAGAAATAACTTTCACACCACCCCTTATCCAACAATTACTTAAGTACCTAATTTACCCATGTTTAATTAGCACTAATTAATCGTATTAGGTGTTAATTATGTTTTAGATGTGAGATCAACTAATGTTAAAGAGTTCTTCAAAACATCAAACAACTTAAATTTTTTGATTTTTTTTTTCGTAAACAGTACCCAGAATCGGTTTACGTTCATGCACTTGTAAACCGATTCTGGGTTGGTGTTCCAAAATTAACAGAGGACTTCAACAATCGATTGACGTTTGCATATGTATAATCTGATTGTCAGAATCGGGGTTTTATGTGACATATATAAACCGATTGTTGTCTTTCACAAGATTTTTTTTCATTCATTTCATTATTGTAGGATGCATTTAGCACATGCATCAAGCCTTTAAACCCCTAGGCGACCCTAGTGGACGAGTTATAGTCTCGTGAGGGTTTACATGGAGATCTACCCACAAAACCTACACAAAAACTTCTAAAACCATCAATCTTCGTCGGAGGAATCCAAGTCCGATCCACCCTCCATGAAGTCCAGGGCATACTCCGGGATTTTGGATACCATGAAGTGATAGCTTGCATCAAATGTGAATGCTTCCCCCTTTTCCTCCAAGTAGCGCTTTCACGTCTTCGTGCTACAAAATCACGACAAACTTACTTTGTTAGTGGTGTTTAGTAGGAAGATCAAACAACTTGGATTACGTAAAATAAACCACAAAAATACTTACAAATTGTTCAATGGAGTAGCTAAAGTGGCTAGCATTCAAAATCCGTTTTTGGATAGCTAAAAAAGCAAGTATCGCATTTTCGATGATTAGGTGTCTATCATGGACTTGTTGAACACTTCTTCAATTATGATTCCCAAACTCTTGCCTATATTTGTTGTATACCCTTGCCCAAAAGGTAGCGGCATCCACCCTTACGGAGGACTGATTACTAACTCGAGTTTCCGCGTACCATGCTTTGGTGATGGATAGATCTTCATTTGAATCAAATGATGCCATTTTGGAGGTATGAAATGAGTAGTTGTGGAGTATATGGAGTTAGTAGGAATAAAATGAGCAATTTTGGGGCAAATGGGGTCCAAGGATGAGGTCTCTATATATAGAGAAAGTCCCCAACGGTTATTTTTTTTTGAAAAAAGTGAAATAATTTGAAATAATCGGTCTTCTCGAAGGTCTGTAAAATCCGATTGTGTTTTTATGCCAGCAAGAATCGGTCTTTCTTGTGACCAATATAAACCGATTAAAGACATGTAAAAGAATTGAATTTTCACTGACACTAATCGGTTTATATAGATGCATATGTGATCCGATTGTAGCTTGAAAAACATACAGGAAAAATAGCATTTTTAAGGCATGAAGAATCGGATTATACATAACCCAAACATAAACCGATTCCTTTATGGAACCTACACAATCGGTTTATGTTGACATATCGAGTATCCCGATTGTTGTCATGTCAGGCTAGAATTATTTTGCAACACATAATTATAATTAAAACTTTAAATGCATTAAGTTCAACACCATGATCATCCAAACTAAAAACCTTAACCATCCCAAAAGAGTGTTAAAAAACTTAAAACAACCACAAGTCTTATAAACTTAAACTTTTAATATCTAAAACTTAAACTTAAAAACTTAAAGAGCAAGAGCACCAGCATTAGCAGCAACAGCACCACCGGGAGCATTTGCAGCACCATCATCACCAGCATCAGCAGCAGCACCACCATCAAGAGCAGCAACTTATGCTTCAGCCATGGCTTGATATTGAGCCATTTCTTCCCACATACCTTCCATAAATCCATGGCAACCCCTCTCAGCTGAAATCATGTTTCTCCTCATCCTAGTGAACCTCATGACCTCGTGAAGCTCCTCCAGTGCAAGCTTGTCAATCAATGCGAGGGCTTGTTCAAGACGGGTCTCACGCCCATAAACAAACTTATAGAGGCTTCTTTCTGGCACTGGTTGTGGTTCCCTAAAAATATCCTCCAAGGTGAGCCCTCAAGTGTAAAACGCTAGGTGTACGAAGTCCATATCTACATTAAAAAAAAATATCAAGTTAACAATCGGTACATAACCAAACATATGTAATCCGATTCTCAACAACAAAACACACAAAAATGTCAAACACAAACAATCGGTTTATGTGATACATATATAAACACCGATTGTGGAATGGAATCTGAAGAGACAATCTTAATCGGTAAATTAACAAGCACATAAAACCCGATTATGGGATCACATGGTTAAAAAAAGAATTGTATCCAGAATCGGATTATTATAAAGCACTTATAAACCGGTTGTGGTGATGTATTTTCATATTTCGTTTATAAACCTAGAATCGGTTGATGTTAATCATCATATAAACTGATAACTCTGTATGCTCTTCATGGTCGAAGAACAAAACCCAGAATCGGTTTATTCGATATGTCAACATATACCGATTCTAGGTGTAATCAGAGATTTTTATGGACGAAAATCGAAGATTTAAACAAGTAAATCAATGAAGAAATGCGAACCATAGAATAGGTTGATGGAGATTTACCTTTTTCTTGGTTGGATCGGAGATCTTGGAGAAGAGGATCAAAAAAAAAAAAAATTTGATTAGGGTTATGAGAATTTGGAAAGATTATGATGAAAATAGAAAGTTTTTTAGGTTTAGGTTTTTATGTTTTTGGATTTACTGAAAATGGAAAGATTAGTATTTATATGAGACTGTTTTAGGAATTAATGTGGGGGTAAATTAGGATTTTTGAGAAGTTTGGTAGCCCATAACAATTTAGTGGTGTGGGAAGGGAAATTTGATAGACCCCAATTAAGTGGCATAGGCCCCAATTTAGACAGGTAAAATTGAGATAAAAAAAACCAGCAGTAATAAAATTTTCTAAATAATAAGAAAACCAAATTTACCCAGGATCCCATGCCTACATCGCTGCTAAGGGTACCAAATTTTCATAAGAATTGGTTACTAATTCTCTAGTGATGATTATTTGGTAACACGGCAACAGTGATGCAAATTTAGATCGGAAAATGGGTCATTTGTCCAAATATTTTTAAAACATGGTTCTAATGGACGAGTAAAAATTAGTATGGGTGAAATGGACACCAAAAAAGTAGCAAGAATGAAACTGGATTCATCCATCCAGGCTTAAACTTAAAAAAGGGTGAGGATGAAATTGGATGCATCATGATGTAAATTAAAAATAAGAAAAAGTATTTGAAAATGGGTAGGATGAAACTGTTTACATCCTGGCTATTTTTACATTCTCGTCCATTTAAACAGTATCAAATTTTACATATCTTTTTCACCCAGGAATTATTGATTTTGGTATTTTTAACCAATTTTGTGAATTTAGATCCTTCACATGCTATTTTTCTCAAAATTAACATGCAGACGAAATCTATCCAATGACAAATTGTACTGCATCACTGACATAGATGTCTTGCCAAATTAAGTGAGATAGATGCTGCCCCTTGATTTGGTCGCTTATAATTAAAAAAGATATAATCCGTGGGATCAAGTGTTTGAATTGAAGTCTTTCGGAGAAGGCCAACTTGACTTTTGACTAACTAAGAATTGATGACTCTGACTTCCCCTGCCGGCTGGCACATAGTTGGGGCCTGGGAAGAATTGGTAATACAGAATTACAGATACCGCAAATGCTTGTTTTATCCTCACATACCGAAAATGCTTGATACCAAAGCTTCCCAGTCCTGTCATGGATTACTTTCTGATTTTTGCCTCATTCTCTCTTAAATAAAACATACGTTAGGTGTTGGCCTGTTTGGATACCAAAAGCATAGAATCATAAAAATCGGAATAAAAAATGGTTTGTTTCCGGAGTGAATATTTTGGTTTTTAATAAATATAAAGTTATTATGAAATTGTGTTCTTAAACCTGTAATATCTTCCCCGAGGTAACCACAAGTTAGGTGGTAGACTTGTAATGTTGTACTAAACCTCAAGCCTAGCTTCCTTTAGACTAGTATCATAATTGGGTCACATTCAGCTCTTCCTGATAAGCATCTTGCAGTGTATGATGATGGCATTGGAAATTATTACTGTGAGCAATAATCTCATTTAATTTGAAAAATCAATATCAAACGTTATGAACTTCACAAACCCCTGACTTGAAAGTGTCACTTAATCTGGGATTTAGGTTTCTATAGATTATACCAAATTCGACCGTACTAGTTCTAAGCCCTACTGAAGATGTTGATATAGCTCTGGCTCGAGAATCACTATATTATAAACCAACGAAAAATCATTCTATGAACTCATAAGTTAGATTGCTTTACGCTATAGATTGGTAATACAATCATTACATTGAGATGTAAATTGAAGATATGAAATTCGAACGAATTATTACAATCAGAATCTACTAGGTAACAAGTTACCCAATGGTATATGTTTCAGTTCTGTTATTGTTCTTGTATTGAATACTAGTATTCTGACCAAAATGAAGACCCAAAATAATCGGGAGAGCCTGATTACGTGTATAACCCAACTTCATTCTTCCGCAATGTCATCAACAATAGGTTTTTCTGCAAGGAGAGGGCTATTCTTGTGATGCAGAAACATAGTAAGATCTAATGCCTCACTTGCAATTGATATATTTTGTTCAGTTATCTCCAAATGCACCGGTGAGTTCACCTGAAAATAAAGAACACTGTTAATGTAACAGAATAAAGTTTTAGACTCAATTGATATATTGTGATTGAACTCCAGTAATCATAAGTTACACTATTTGAATTCAGTACAGTAGAGGGTTTTGCTACAATTTTATAGTACCTTGTTACTTGGTTCGCGGATGTAGCCAACAATCAAAATCTGCAGCAGTTGACCAGATATGCACTCATCGGGTTCATCAATTAGATGAGGTCGCTACGTACAGAAAACCATATGGTCAATTAAAGGGGACGTAAACAAGCTCGAAAAGAGGAATTAAAAGATGTCTTCCCAGAAAAGGCATAGAATAATTTTATACAACTGGTAAACAAATGATTACATTTAGAAAGTGAAAAACTAGCCAAGTTTTAGCTACTTACAATTACTCTTTTTGCAGTATTCTGTTGCCATGTAACGCTTATAACGGTCTTGACGATTTGGTTTGAGCTCAATCTTGCCCAACCAAAGTAAACCCCAGAAACTTGATCAGGAAGAGCATCTGGTCCATCCTCTGTTTGTGATCAGACAAAAGATACACACAGCAAATATTTTAGTCACTCAGAAAACTATTATTAACATTGATACACTACACATCCCCGTTTAGGAACAATTTTGATAAAAGGGGTTACTAAGCATACCAGTATCTTCACAAAGAGACCCCTTCTGAAGTAGACCTTGCACATACATTGGTTCAATTGGCAATGCATTTCCTACCCCTGCATAACAACAACTGAGATTAGACTTGGTGAAAGAGAGAATTAGCATTTGGCCAACAAAAATACTAGGAACCAATAACAAATTTACAGTCTTCAAATGCCGGGAGACCCCAAAGTTCAGGCTGAAACTCCAAAAGTGAATGTAGTACAGAATCTGCAATGGAATAACGATCTGGTTGAGTTTGAAGAGATGGAACTGCCACTACTTTCATCCCAGCAGCCTTCCCGGCCATAACACCAACCCTATTTGAAGTATTTGAGTTTTTTAAAGTAAGATAAATCAAACTTCCACTACTTACACACACTAATTCACAATCTGGGAACAATTAATAAGTCATTCACAGAAGACTTACACAGAATCTTCAATAACAAGACAATTTGCTGCATCTACGCCCATTCTTTTTGCTGCCTCCAAAAATCTAATCCAAATTGAGAATGTTAATTAGTCGTGAAAGAAAATGGGTAGCATAATGCTGAACAAGTCATCTCTTGAAATTCTTAATGTTACGCGGAGTGACGGGTCTTACATGTCAGGAGAGGGTTTTCCTGATTTAACCTGATCACTTCCAATAATTACTGAAAAAGATTCCTTCCATCCTATATAAAGAGTTTGAGATTGAATAAGACATACTAAATTTTCTTTAAACAACAATTATCAAAGATTCTGCAATATGATGATCACGTTCACCAACTCAAACCCAAAGCAATCCTGAAAATTAGTAAGCATAACAAAAACGAGAAAAATAATGTAAGATTAAGTGCCACTGGAAGCGATACCTTGTTGGTTAAAGACTTTCTTCTGTACATTTTCCGTTCTAGAATTTGATGCTAGTGCGAAAGGAATTCCTTGCTTATGAAGATGTCGGATAAGGCGATTCGCGCCTGGAAGTGCTTGTGCTAATGGCCATCTGATAAAGAAAAGGGGAAAAAAATTAGATCCCACTAAAATCCAAGTACACTTGATTGGAGGCATGTTATTATGGTACCATCTTTTGTGTTATATCAAGTTTTAACCAGAGTATGATATGCATTTAAGTTAGAGATTAGTTGGAGACTCATGTGTATGTTATGACATCCCTGACACAGCAATATAAGATTAACAAAAACAAATTTGATTTTGTGGGAATTTCTTCGCTCAAGCAATTAGTTATGGGTTCCAACTAATCACATGTAAACAATCAACACAGAACGCCGAATGTAATGTCCTAGATATTGCAATTCCATTTTTGTTCTTGATGGGACCTATATCGGACTATAGCACATTAGACTTAAACTCCTCTCCTAAAGTTCTATACAAAGCTTTTAAAATCAAATCATTAGGACACAAAAAAAAAAAAAAAAAAAAAAAAAAAATCAAAAAGACTTGCCTTTGAATTAAGAGAGCCATGATCTCCTTAGAAAATTCTTCAGGAGTCAATGGAAGGTCATAGTCCTTAACAGTGGCAGCAGTTGATTCACTATGCATCATACCCAATTTATTATCTTCTTTCTCTCTATCCACTTCTTTCCCATATTTCTTAAGGAAATCATTCAAAATACCCTTTGTAGCTTTCTCTGTTAACATTCACAATGATTAAATTCAGATCAAAATCAAATAAAAAGAGAGATTATAAAGATAAATAAATACCTGTATTCAAAAGGGTCCCATCCAAATCCATGATAACAGCCAAAACTGGTGGAGTCTCAGCAATATCATCATACTCCCCATCATACTCCTCATCATCTTCATGTTCACGATGATGGCAATTACAACAACTCATTTCTGAACTAAAGTCCAAACCCAGAGATGTGTAGCAGTAGATGGATGAGAGAAACTGAGAAGAGAGATGGGTTTTTACAGGGTAGGGAGAGAGAGAGTCGTGAAACAGAAGAGTGAAGAAGTGTAAAATAGGTATTTGTGGTCAACTTGGAGTAGGAAATATCAGAGGAACTCTTTTTCCAAGAGAGAGATTCCCGCTATTTGGGATGCAACTTAAAACAAAAACGCCGGCAGGGTTGTGGCAAGTCTGTATCATGATTGGGCACTAGACAATCGAGTGGAATATGGAATAGGAACTCAAATCAATTTGTTCATTTTCGAATAGGAATTGGAACTTGTATTCTTCTGCCATTCGTTTTACCTAGTAAGTATATGTATTTTTCATGGACATCCAGTGGGATTAGGAACAAAACCGATTCTTTTTGCACCGCATTATTTTAGTGAAATGGACCGTGACTGTGTAAGCATTGGCCACTGGTTTCCCATAAGAATAAAAGCAAAGTATTTTCATCCTAATTTTGAGCATCGAAAAGAATATTCCAAAACACTTGGGAATCAAAAGAAACTCCGCTTTTCATTCTTAGGCTAACTCTTATGGTGATCAAATTTCAAGCAAAAGCTTGATTTCCACGTCGCACTGAATATGCTCCCGGCTCATTATAGAGTAGGTTTTTTTTTTTTTTTTTCCGTTGTTGCTTGAATCAAGCTTCTGGCGCCTAATGGTTTGGTGCAAAGAGTGGAATCGTCGGATTACTAAAATAGATGTGTTAATCAGATGGCTTAGAAAGTTAATCCATGGAAAATGTGTGAAGAAAATAAATCCATAAAAACAAATTTTTATAAAAATAGTCTTTTTGATGTAGATGATTCAAAAAAAAAGGTGACATCCTCTAAGTCAACCTTTAGTTTTAGACATTCACTTGAGGATGATGCTTCATCCTAGTCACATTTTTGTTAATAAAAATCATTAAAAACAAAAAAGTCAATAATATTTTAACCAATCATATACCTACAATTAAGTAAAAGAATGATACAACATTTTATCGGTTGGAGATAAAATTTATTTTCTCCTAATATTTAGGAATTTTTACCTAGAGGATATCTTAAAAGTGATGCCACATATAAAAGATCCATGCTTCAAAAACAAAAAAATATAAAAGATCCTCGTTCACCATTGGAGAAGCTCTTAGATTCTCTGCATCCAATGACTAGGTACAAAAGTGAAAATATAGAGCCCAATGATTCAAGTTCAAGCTACTACTAGAACCACAAATGAATTTGGGGTTTTGGCCGCACTTTTCTACTTTATTAATCTTGAATCGTGAAGTGCCATAAGACTTAGTTAAATGCGCTTGCGACAAGCTTAAGGGTACTAGGGTATAGCTGATATCCATTGTGCATCTAGTTGTAATTTTCGTTAGACATTAACGCTAACTAGAAGGATTAAGAGCTTCTCCAATGGTGAATGTGAATGTTTCATATGTGACATCACTTTTAAGACATCCTTTGAGTATAAATCCTAAATATTAGGAAAAACAAAATTTTATCTCCAACCCATAAAGTTTTCTATTATTTTTTTACTTATTTGTAGGCATATAATTGGTTAAAATCTTTTCCATTTTTATTTATCAATATTTTTTATTAATAAAAGTGTGACTAGGATGGGAAGGCATCCTCTAAGTGAATGCCTAAAACTAGGGGTTCACCTAGAGGATGTCTAACTTTTTTTGCCACATCATCTTCACATCACTGTGTTTTTCTATAAATATGGTTGTGGATCCTATGTGGATTAATTATGACTTCTTAGCTAAAATGTACCCGAGAGTGGTCATATCTATATTTCAAACATGTTATTCTTGTCCAACCTTGACATCCTTAGATAGAGCAAGATCTTGCTCAGCTTTGCATTGTTTCAGTTTGGGTTGATTTTCGAAATGCTCCTCTTTATCTGTGGAATCCGTATGGTCTGCTATAATTTTTGGTAGCCAATTATGATGGATACGCTGACTTTGAACAAGACTAGAATGAGTTATGTCGGGATTTGTATTGAGATTGATACTTTTGGTTTCCGTGAGAGTGTTCCATTTTTGGTGGACGGTAAAACTTTGGTTGAAAATCCATTGAGTTTTCGTGGAAATTTCCTAGTTGTAATGACTGTAAAACTTTTGCTTATATATGATCTTGTTGCTTGTAAGAAGTGAAAACGCGGGCGTACCAAAATACACCACCAAATTTTTCTTAGGCAATCTGTATGGACAAACTCTACACGATTCCGAGAGTTCAACTCAATAAAGGAATAGTATCTAGAGTTATCTCTCTCTCTCTCTCTCTCTCTCTCTCTCTCTCTTGTAATTAGAACGTTTACAGAACCAAGTCTGTGAACCTAATTACAAAGAGATTACTTGGACGTTACCAAAGACCAATGTCCAAGAATCAATCAAGTCGTATCCAACAAATCAGGTCGGATGTATCTACTATGATTGATTAACGCACAACCTGTGATATATCAATTATAAAGATAAACAATATAATGCGGAAACAGAAATAACACAGACACCAAAAGTATTGTTAACGAGGAAACCACAAATGCAGGAAAAACCTCGGGACCTAGTCTAGATTGAACACCAAACTGTATTAAGCCGCTACAGACACTAGCCTACTACCAATTAACTTCGGACTGGAATGTATTTAAGCCCTAACCAAGTCTCCCACTGATTAAGGTACATTCGCGCTCCTTACGCCTCTTGAATCCCAGCAGGACTCCGCGCAATTGATTCCCTTAGCTGACGTCACACCAACTAAGAGTAGCTTCAACTCAATTGAAGACTTCAAACCAATCTGCCTCCCACACATTAAGCCTATATGTGATTTCCTTTACGATCAAAAAGTTTGATCAAGGTGATGGAAATCGATAACAATAGACAAAGTCTAGCTAGCCTCAAAATCCGGACTTATGCAACCTGAAATGCATCCGATATTATAATTCACCTCACAAGTATAAAACTTGTGAAACCAACAAAGTCTGAGATGAAGAGAACTTTGATGATTTTATATCTATCTTGATCAAGTGAGCAACTCAACAATCGATCAAGATCAGGATAATCGAGTTATCAAGAAAAGATAGCTGGACCTGGCTTCACGAATTCCAATAAAGTTTTTGCAGTCGCTAAATCCTAATAAGGGTTAGGAAGAGGACGACTCTAGTTACAACTATGACACACCAAGGAAAGTAGTGTCGGGATTCAAAGATCCTAGTTGCTTGAAGTTCTCCTTTTATAGATATTCAAAGCATAGGTTTCTTTATGTTTAAGCTAAGACAGCTTTGGAACCAAGCAATCAATATTCACCGTTAGATGAATCTTTGAATCTTATTTACATAAACAAGATATACACTCTAGTTAGGTGAAATCGTAACCGAACAGAGTATAAAGACTATGTTCAAGGTGGTTGGCCGAAACTAGTCGATTTGAACTTATAAGCTCAATATTCATTTTCATAAACACGTAAGTCATTAACCTTGAGTCACAATCATGTGATCAAATAAGTCTATAGTGTTTTTAGAGATTTGATCAAATGCTAATTATCTCGTAGAAATAATTTCATTGCATTAGAAAATAATCGACATGGTTAGTAGATGTACAAAGTAAAAATACCATGGTCGTTCGTGAGTCAGGTCAGTCATAGTACGTGTACCGGTTTGTATACTATTAATCACAACCAAGTTCAAGAGTTCACAGAACTATTTAGGTATGTGTACCGGTATGCGTACATTAAGACTATAACCGGTTCCAGAGTCCATAGAACTATTTTGGTATGTGTACCGATATGGATACACAAATCGAGTTCCTGAATACAGAACTTTTCTGGTACGTGTACTGGTATGGATACTAAACTGGTTCCGTGAGCACAATTCCTTTTCGTTTTGCATATGGGTATGCGTACCGATCCGTTTCACGAGTTCACAGATTTTTACAGGATATGCGTACCAAAAATCTGCTTGTCGACATATAGTTACTCCGCTACGTGTACGAGTACATGTAATATGGCTTCAGACTTCTAACAGTTTTCCCAGTTTGTAAGACTGATAACATTGTCTTATATCCGAATCTATAGTAGTTTTATATTTCTCTCTAAATCGATTCGAAACATAACCGAATAACATCAATGACACGTATCACTATTCCAGGCTATTTTCGAATGATAAAACTTGAATCATGATTTTGATTGCGAACAATAAATTGTCCTTAACCAAAATTCATCAAGTATGAACAAATGTTCATTAAGCTTAGTAATTATATTTCGAGAACTAATTACCAAGATAAACTTGACTCGAAATTCTTGTATATGCATGATAGTCTAATTAGTTACGCAACAACGTATTAAGGATAAAAAAAAGTGAATATAACTTGAGAAATAGGTGGTTCAGTCTTCACTTACCTTTTGTTGATGAAGTTCTCCAAAAGCTTCGGTTGACCTTTGCCTCCAAACAGTAGAACGCAATGATGATTGGTTCGTTTCTCAACTACATCTTTTATCCTAGTCCGAGACTTAACTAATTGTAGACTAGAAATCAAGATATAGTTTTGACAATTAAATTTGACAACAAGCTTGAGATAGCAACACTTGTGAGTTCGACGGAGAAATGCTCTAACAAGAAGATTACACCAAAATAAGTTGTTAAGCCTAAGACTCATGTGGTGCAGCAAATAGTTGGTAAGGACATTTGACAAGTTAAATCTTCAAAGAGGCATAGGGATCTTGTGGATGAGGATGTGTGTTGGTGGAGAAAGATGATAAAAAGGATAGTGTGGCTATTGACATGACATATGCGGATAGCTCTGACGCGGACAAAACGCGACGCGAACGCAAACACGTAAAAATTCTCAAAAAACTAGGACATGGGCACGTTATGAAACCAGTCATATTTTCCATTAAAAAATATATATTTTCCTTCACACTTTTATTTTCAAACTATCTTACATTTTGGATACCAATTGTTTTTTCTAAAAGCCAAACGGTAGCGTATTTGAGACTAATATTTTGGGGGACATGTTCACTTTACAAAGTTTTACATACCCACAAAGAGCGCATTCTGCAACTTATAACTCCACCATATACTACTTTAAAAATCAACCGTCGTAAATCAACAAACTTTCAACCGTTAAAATTAGTAATTCGGAATGTACTCATTTTGTGCGGGTAAATAGATCTTTGTAAGATGATCATATTCCCAAAATACTAGCTTCAAATACGCTAGCATATAAGTTTTATTAATAAAGTGACTCCCAAAGTGTGAGAGAATGTAAATCTAAAAGTATAAGGGGATTCTCCGTCATAACAAATTAGTGTAAGAATAAGCATAAATACTAATAAAACAATACATATACAAAAAAATACAGGTATTATTAGTGTACATTTGTATTGAAATAGTGTGAGACATATGCATATGATGTCATCAATGTTTCTGACGCGGATATGCGTGCATGCAAGTGTCTGATATAGACACCTGACAATTTTAGAAGCGTTCAAGCTACATACCTCCTAATATGGTGAAATAAATTGAGATACGAAATTGAAATATCTGTTCATAATAATAATATGTTTGATGTGTTGACAGAGCAAGCTTTTAGTGATATTCAGACGAAGGCTGAAGGGATAGTTATTTCAGTTTCCCATTCTAATGTTCTAAAGGAAATAAGTACTAACATCATGGATCCAAGGAGAAAATCAATCGATATTTCTAAAGGAGATAGATCAAGGTTTTTCCCGAAGCAATCTGATAATTATGTGATTAAGCAGAGTTTGAGCATCAAAGTTGTGGAGCATAATAAGACATGATTCTCTGCTAATTAATCATATTTAAAGTTGTTTCTTGGAACATTATCCTCCGAAACATCTTGAAGAAGGTAATCTTGTGAAAAATAATAAGATACACGTAATTGGTATTCTTGAGACTCATGTTAGTCACGATAATATAGATTGAATAAAGCACAATATTATGCCAAGGTGGAGTTTTATAGATTATGTTAATGATCTAATTGGTAGAATATGGATTGGTTGGGATACTGTAGATGCTCGAGTAACTATTATGCACTTTTCCTCTCAAATAATCTAGGTAGATGTGGTTACTAATATGAATATTAAGTTAATTAATTTTTAATTTATAGTGATAAGGACCTGCATATTAGGAAGACTTTAGGAGGATATTGTGGTTCTTTCTCATATTAATAACAGGCCATGAAAGGTTTTTAGAGATTTTAATTATATCTTAGTCCTAACGAGAAGGTTGGAGTAACAAGTGTCCAACCTCATCATTATTCTAATTTTTCAATTTCTTTTGCAATTGACTCATTTATTTAATCGGAACCACACTAGTTATTTTTTTGACTTGGATATACAAGAGAATGGATAATGGTTATAAAACTGCTTAAATTGATACAATCCTTGTCAAAATGGAGCGGGTTGATCAGTTTGATCAATCTAAAGCTGAGGTTCTTCATCCTGGAATTTCTCACCACTCTTTTGGAGAGCCTACTGTCTTTGAAAAAAGAAATCGTACTCCTCCTCTATTTAGATTCTTAATTTTCAGACCGAAGAGGAGGATTTTTTGAATTTGGTGAGAGAAGTGTGAATGGATAATGTGCACGAGAATCTTGTATTTTTCCAGGCTCCCAAGTTAAGAAGGTGAAGGCCATGAATATGGTTTATGGAAAAATAATAAAAGAACTTTGTCGAGCAGGTGGTTAAGGCTAGAGAGGAAATGACTTTGGTTCAGTAACATGTTCAAGCTACTTCTTTGTGTCATGTTCTTGATATGAAACAAAAGGATTTTGTTTCCCACTTTCGTTAAGGTGGCCAGATATAATGAGTCCATGGAGAAGCACAGATCTATAATGCAGTAGCTTGATTTAGGTGATTTAAACACTTTTTTCTTCATAATTCATTGAAGGAGAGGAAAGAAAAAAAAGAATATTATTTTTTTAACTTATTTTATTAGTGATATGTTAGTGAAAGATAGTGATATTGGTCAAGAATGTACTAAGTTCTTTTCTGACTGGTATGATGCTAAGGAGGGGAATAATGATGATGTTGAGTTGATAAAGAATATTTTTTTAATTAGTTAGTAGACCTTTTGGATGTTGTGGAGATTGGTAAGCTTAGAAACCTACAATTATAAACCGCAAGTGCACAACGTCTATAACGCAGACAATGGCAAATACTGGTCGATCCTACGGGGAGCTAGAACTATGTGATGCTAAATTCTAAGGTTCTACTAGTACTAATTTCAACCAAAATGGGTGTCGATTAACGACGACATGAAGAGATACTGCAACAACTACATGATGAATAAAATCCAAAGAACATAAATATTAAGGCTTTGAATCCACCATATTGTTTACTAGAATATCCTAGTTAAGCAAATTGTTCTTCTTTTCTTTCCTAAAGCAAAGCTAGAGACAGTTATCCCTAACTTCCCTCGATGATTTGAATCCCTAACTTCCCTCGATGATTTGATCGTGATAATACAAGGATATAGATGTATGATTCGAATTTCAGCATCAAACTCGTGTCAACCCCTAGTATTAATTTTCCATTTTGAGGCACAACTAATCACAGATTAAACTAAATCATTAGAGAACATGCTTGAACAAAGTATAAGACGAATCTAACTACCATGGATGCATGACATACATGGTGAAAGTAGTATACTATAATCCATAGAGAAATCCAGAAATCATGTATAGCAATTAAACCCATTTGCAAGAACAATCAACAAACAAGAGATATCAAATTAAACTTAGGCTTCATCTCAGACCTAATTTGAAAGTAGAACATTATAAGAACTGAATAATAAACCTAAATACTACTACTTGCTTGTACCGGCTAGTCCATGCTTACCTTCAAAATATTACTGCCTCCCCTATTTATACAAAATTGCCCATAATCCTAATCCCCATAATCAACAGATGCAGAAACATAAATTCGGGGATTTGATGTTCTTGGAACTCACCAATGATACAAAGTCTTCAATGTGAACAATCACTTACAACGCCGCCTGAATTTGCCTCCCATGTCTCTAAACCTTGATTTTGACTTCATAACCGTACTTCTAACAGTAGAGAGAAGAGAAGTTGTCGAGATCGATGAAGAGATCGCTTTGACATGAACTAGTACTGGATTGAGAGACATAGAGAGTGAGATGGGGATAGAGAGGTATGGGGCTAACAAATTGAAAGAGAAGGAGACATAGGTGGTAGGTGTTGAATACTGGAACTGACAAGGAGGTGGAGCTGGTTGTCGATGATATTGGCAGAGTTAGGGTTGAAATTTGACAGGGAGTTGTCGGGGGTGTAGGAGAGAATGGGAATTTTTTCTGATGATAGTAAAATGAAAGAGGGATTTGGGATCCGTTTGGGTGTAAATCATGAATACCCTGTTTTTGGTATATGAGAGTGGAACTTGGACCTGGTTTATATCTTTGTTTCCCAAATCATTTTTATCACTTGAACTCGGGGCCATTAACTCCCAATGTTACACAGCTCAGCTTTAATCCCTTACTGCTCATGCCTTCTTCTGCCTATTCATCATCGTGCAACACCCACTTTCCTCCACGTTTATGTCGATCCCATTGTATTCAGTCTCCTACCGTATACAAAATGATTGATTAGTAAGAGTACTAACACAAATTTACTTCAGAGTAATTAAGGAAGCAAATACGTAAATTGGCATAAAAACATGGAGATAATGTACATTGTGTACCATAAACACCAACAACATGATATGAAAACATACATTATGAGGCACCAATCAGAGATTGTGAAGCATACTACTAGACATGAGATTGTAGAGGTTTTATCCTTTATTGATACAATAAGGATCCTGGGTATAATGGCTTTTTGAGCCACTTTTTCGAGACTTGTTGGTCTGCTATGGGTAGTGATGATAAGTGCATAATTTACTATTCTTTTGTTATCAATTTCATTCTTGTATTTGATGTATTTCTTACAAGTACCTTGTATTACTATTTATTTATTTTTGTCTTATTTAGGTAGAATCATCCAAAAAAAGCGAAAATAGTGCTAAAGCGGACATAAAACGTGAGCTTGGACTAAGGACCAGGATGAACTCGACCAAATTCAGGAATATTCAACTCTATATTGTATAGAATGAAGAGACGAAAGAACGCAAAAAGAATGAGGTCATTCTTCGTATGCAAAAGTTATACAAAACCGTTTGGATTAAATATGGCCCACTTACCTATTGACCGGTCACACCCTCCAAGAAGTGACGAAACTACTTGCTAAAATTGATTTCTTAGTTCGAAAGTATTTCCAAACCTAAATATTCTTAGAGATATTTAAGGAGACTTCCAAATACTTTTCAAGAGAGTACCAAGTTCATTTTATCAAGATACGAAAGTGGAGACAAGAAGACAAGGCGCGAAAGCTTGGGTTTTGGGTTCTTTCATTACCAACACTATTTATCTTTGATTTTAACATATGTATATCATGGGTTTCACTAAATCCATGAGTATCTAAACTCCTATTTAATTAGGGATGAATTCTAAGTTCTAAAGATGATTTGATTTAGTATATGAATCTATTTTAATTTCTTCATATGATTATCGTTTGTTTCTACTATGATGTATAATTATGATTGATTGATTGATTTATGAGGCCTACTAAACTGATCGATTAATTGATATATTGCTATTAACGGGTTAGGATATCAGTAACTGTTGAATAACCCTTACACAAGTAGAAAACGTGAGACCTTGCAGAGGATTTTGTGGAGCAATCCCGTGTAGGAACAATACTAGTAAGTAAACCGATCATATCGAGTTTGACTTCTAGGACCGAACCTAGATTCATAAACCCTAAATAATTCGATTGAGTTACATCTTGTAAGCGTACCTCAAGGTGGCTCAGACGGATAAAATCCGATAGCTAAGTGTACTTGTTATTCGGTGATATTAGGAGTCTTGAGGGTAGTTAAGCGTACTTGTTACCCTACGGTTGGTGATAATCTATGATTAATGACGAATAAATAATTATATTACTTTGATGAATGTTTAGTAACGAAGAAGGATTCCCGATCATACTTCTCATCCTTGATTACATCTTAATTTATTTTATTTTGTTATTTACTTTGCTTTATTTGCAACCTACAAACAAAACCCCCCATTTGTGACATTTGATAACTGAAAACTCCCTGCTATTCTTGGTAACTGTTAGAGCACTGCTCGGTCGAACTCACAAACGTTGTTATCTCAAGCTTGTTTGTCAAGTTTAGTTGCCAAAACTATAAGTCATGATTTCTAGTCTACTTATAGCTAAGTCTCGGATTAGGATAGAAAGTGTAGTTGAGCTTTACACTTCACGGCATTCATCGAATGAAGACGAATAACTACTCAAGGGAACTTGTGAAACTTCATCAACAAAAGGTATGTGGAGACTTGAACTCATCTATCACTCAAAATTCTATCTAATCTATCTTCTATTTGAGGCAAAATTCGTATTGCTATATAGACTTCAATTATACACATTTGATATTTCGAGCCGAGTTTATCTCGCTTATCTATTTCTCGAAATATGTGTTGGTAAGCTTTCGCTCTAACCAAGTTCATCTTTTATTCTTGATGAAAGTCAAAAGATGATCATGTGAAAATCGCCTTGTAACATCTTACATGATTTGTGTGATGCAATCATTTGGTGTAGACTTGAAATGTTTCGTATTGATCATTCGATCACTTGAAAATTGCTTTGGAGCTAATAGTTGTGTGAGACAAATATTGTTGTCTTCTAAGAATGTTTCAATGATTGAAATGAGAGTTTAGAACATGTAACCATGATTGGATATAAACATAGTGTGTGTATTCACATTTGTGTAAGGTCCAAGTCCAGGAACCATGGTATGTGTACTTTACGCGTACTGGTTGGTTAATGGAAATTCGGGAACTCATACTGGCTTAAGTCCAAGTTCCAGAATTCAGCTGAGGTTGTAAGTATACGTACCCTTTCACGTACTGGCGAAGCCAAACTCAGTCTGGCTACTTATGTATGCGTACACGTTTGCGTACTTGAGTAGGTTATGTTCTAAAATCGGTTTGTTCATGAACTAATACATTTATAAATTAAGGAATGCAATCTTTTGCAAACCGTGGCTATAATGTTCATGAAATGATTCGAGTGAATCAAAATCGATTTTGCTTCAATTGTATCTTGTATACTTCTATGAGAATATAAACAATTGAACAACTCTCTAACTAGTTTCATTCGAGTCATTTGAACTAGCTGTGATAAAGATGAATAAGGTTGATATGAAAGTGTTCATATGGCTAACCTCGGTTAACTATTGTTGAACCAACTAAGTGTACACGTTTAGGTACGGTTACCTTTATCTAAATATTGGTATATTTCATTTATGTATGACAAGCTAAGTTCGATCTAACGGTTGAAAGATATTAGCTTGAATCTAATCAGGTTTTCATCTAAATGTGAATATTGAATGCTTTGTTACCAAGGTATCATTGATTGCAAACCATGATTTGTAGACTATATAAAGGATAACTCTAGCAACTAGGAAACCTGATCCCCACACCTCCTGTGTGATACTAGTTGCGATTAGAGTCGATTCTCCTTTAACCTTAGGTTTTTCTAAAGCCCAGTAGGTTAACGACTTAAAGACTTCATTGGAATTGTGAAGCCAAACCCAACTATTTTCTCTGTAGTTGCGCGTTCCGATCTTGCTGTTTTCTATTGTGGTTGAGTACTATGTTCTTTAAGATTTGCTCGAGATTTATTCTCCGATAGGCAAGATTGAAAAGTAGTCACAAACACCTTCGTCTCATCGTTTGTGATACCACAATATCTTGTTTCGTTAATCGATTAAGATTATTGTAAGGTGATTGATATTACTAGGTTGTTCTTCGGGAATATAAGTTTGGTTTATCAATTGGTTCCTGTTCACCTTGATTTATCAAAAGACGAAATACAACTCGTAGGTATATCTGTGGGAGACAGATTTATCTATTCAATAGACTTTTATATGTGATACAAATTTGTTTATTAAGTCTTCGACTTTGGGTCGTAGCAACTCTTAGTTGTGGGTGAGATTAGCTAAGGGAATCAAGTACACAGAATGACGCGTGGTTCTAGAGGCGTAAGGAACGCAACTGTACCTTGATCAGTGTGAGATTGGTTAGGGCTCAACTACATTCCAGTCCTAAGTTAACTTGGAGTAGGCTAGTGTCTGTAGCGGCTCAATACAGTATGGTGTTCAATCTGGACTATGTCCTGGGGTTTTTCTGCATTTGTGGTTTCCTCGTTAACAAAATTTCTGGTGTCTGTGTTATTTCTTTTCCGCATTATATTTGTTTATATAATTGAAATATCACAGGATATGCGTAAGTTCAATCAATTGTGAATCCAACCTTTGGTTGTTGATATAAATTGATTGACACTTGAACATTGGTCTTTGGTACCGTTCAAGTTGTTTCATATAATAATCAGGCTCGTGGATTTCTATCTGTTTGATTTGCTGATTACATACCTCTTGATTGAGATCGCTTTATTAGTTGGTGCTCTCAGAATTATATCGGAGTTTATCCATACAGATTGCCTAAATAAAATATTGGGTGAGGTTGTTAGACCCCCGCTTTTTCAATTGGTATCAGAGCAGGAAAACACGCTAAGACCTCATAAGTCTGTGTTTGAAGCAATCTGGTTATTATGGACGAGTCTATCTCTAATAACGTTCTAGTTAAAAAATCACCAGATGTTTTTCCAAGCTTAAATTATCTTGAGAGAGCTGTCTCATCTAGGTCAAAATCTAAACATCCTTGTGATGTAGAAACAGCTGATAACTGGGAAACACGCCTAGAAAAACAGTTGGATGAACTTTCTAACGAAGGTGAGTCAGATATTGAAAGAGATGTTGATGAGGAAATCTCAGAGTATGTTAAGTTATTGAAGCCAGTGGAAAAGTTTACGACTTCTTATGTCACTCCTTTTCTAACACATCTCTGTCAAGAAAACAAGAAATTGAAAAGGATTAACGAAGGTCTTTATGGTTGGAATCGCTTTTGCGAATCGATCCTCAAAGATTTCGAGGAAAACCTGAGTAGAAAGTCACTTGAATGTGATAATGTTTATCAAAAATACTTCTTGTTGGAAGAGAAACTTGCAGAAACTGAAGCAAGGATTAAGTCTCAGCAAGCAAGTTTTGGTGACAGAGAAAGCGCTTATCTCGCTCGAGAAAAACGCCTTGAGGCTGATTTAGCTGCTGCTCTTGATAAAACCAAGATGTTGGAAGATGACTTGAAAAAGTTCAACACTACAGTAGAACCTCTGTAAATTAGTACTCGCTAAAATAATAAAATTCCTTAGTCCCTTCTTGGGCTTATAGTGCTAAAATAATAATTTTAACAATATATTAATTTAATACGTTTCAAAAATCTCCCTTAAGTATTTATAAGTCTCAAATATTATATAAATTAATAATTAATAATAAAAGTAAATGAAAAGTTTTTATACATATCAAATTTTATGAAAATATGAACCAATAGTTGCTTGACCAACAATTTCCAATGGATGAATATCTAATTTTCTGTAGTCAATAGTCAATAATAGAGTACTACAAATTCCAAATCGTTCAAATTATATGAGTTAAATTCAATTTATTTACGTTATCAATACAAAATATTCTTTAAATTAATATATCATTAATTTATCCTTAAAATAATAAATTATTAATTTATCGATAATTTAATATCTCTTTAAATTAATAAAATTTAGTGGTCCCAAGGCTATTAAATTATAGAGGTTTAAATGTAGTTCAAGCAAATTAACCATTATGCTAGGAGCAAGTAAAAATCATCGTGATACACGAGGATTGGGCTATAAGGGAATAAATGCTCCAAGTATTAGCAAAGAGGTAAAATTTGTCAAGGCTAGTGATTCTTCTCAACAAAAGGTTTCCACTGATGGCAAAAGTGAAATACCTTCACCGGAAGTTATGGTTCGAAAGAGCAAAGTATATCAACCTCCAAAGTCAGCACACATGGATCGAGGTAAGAACATTCCTTATGTTTGCCACTATCGTGGAAATAAAGGTTACCTGGAAAGGAGATGTCGTTTTCGTATAAGGAATGAGAAACTTCATGATGTTCTTGTTTGGGCATCAAAATAAGTTGTGAAACCAAGATCATATGTTAAGACTAATCCCCTTAACGTTACAAGTTGTAACTATCCAACCTTTAGGCAAGGAATCGATGATGTGATAAACCTAGATTTGCCTATAAACGTCATACGAATCCTATTCACAATCGTAATGGTTATCAAAAGGATGGATTTGTAAAGACGAAGACAAGATCTGATGCTCCCAATTGGAGAAAGACTAACTTTCAAAAGAATAGTCAATCCAATTCTCTTCCAATAAATCTAGAAGAGAGTAATGGGAAGAAGGTTCATATTGTTCCTAAACGCACTCAAAAGTGGGTACCAAAGAAAGCCAACGATGCTTTGAGTGTGAAAAGGAATGATCTCCCAGAAAATTCCATGACTATGGAGAAGGCAGTATCCATGATGTTGGAACTTAAAAGGTTCTTTGGAAAAATGGATTTGGATGTGAAAGGTTCTAAAAGCGATCTCTTTCATGATAATCCAAAAGTGAAACAGAATAAGCCAAAAACTATAAATGGTGAAAAATCCATAGTTACGGAAAAGTCTGTTTCAGTCATGTAGGATCAGAATATCGCGACATCAATACCTCGCGAGATCAATAAACGACAGCATTGCGAAGGTATCGCAGATAAGTAATATAAATGACGCAATGAATGACAACAGCCAAAACACGAGAAAGATGTGAAGACCTAGCGAGATCTAGGAGAGTTGCGAGATTATATATTTGTACACTTGCGATATTTCGCAAGTCATTCCCGAAAATAAAGGACAGCTTAGCTGTCATCCACTATGTAATACCCTATATAAAGAGTTAAACAGGTCTGTTGATAAAGAGATCTTTTTTCGAGTGTTGGGCAAGTCATTAAGAGAGAGAAAGTTAGAGTGATTATAATTCTTTAACTAATTTCCATTTCATCTTGTAAGCATTTTTAAAGAGTTTAATCAATAAAAATTACAATTGTTCATCCCAAAATGATTTGATTGTATAGATTCTTGTGAGGGGTGTAGTGTAGGATTTCCTGCAACTACATATTGGCGCTAGAAACAGGGAGAGAGTAAAGATTGCCACCGTGATTTGAAAGAATTTTGAGTAATAAGGAAGGAATTTCATATAATTTTCAACAACTTACTGAAATTGAGAAATGGCTAGAAGAAGATATGCATCAGAACAACCAACAACTGTTAGAAGGAGTAGGAGACTTGTCAGAAAGGAGAAATGAAATGGGGAATCCTCAAGAATGAACACAAGAAATAATGAAGAAAATCAAATTCAATCACCAATTCAACCAAGATACCGAATAGACCTGTGGATTATGATAGAGTAAGCGTGCATACTTGGAGATCGGACTATGTGGACGAAAGGGAGAAGAACAACAATTGGAGAACAATGGACAAGAGGAGAGAGACCGAGAAGGGATTGGAGAAATAATTCATGGAAATGAAGAGATCGCAGCATTAGAGGCATAGAGACAAACAATACATGAAGAAAGGCGATTAGAGGCAGAGGAACATGCAAATTTGACAAGACAAAATCATGAGTTGAGGATGGAAAACATGAGATTACAAAACAGAAGGTCGAGAAGTACTACAAGGTCAAGCTCAAGATCAGTTAGAGAGGAAATAAGGAGAACTTTACCTATAGAAAATGCTGATGAAGAAAATCGAGAGGAAGCGCAAAATCCAAGCGTAGAACATTGCGAGTGAAGAGAAATGATGGAAGATCGTAATATCCCACATCCCGAGACTCTTCAAAGGGCGAAATGATGGAAATCAAGGAAATAGGCAGCGTCAGGGGCGGAATAATCCAGCTGATGAAGAAAATCAGGAAGAAGGAAGAAGAATATTGCATGGGAGAGAAGCACAAGAAGAGAAGACCTTCCCGTTGAAGATAAGAAACAAAGGCAACAATATTGTTAAAAATAACAAAAGAAAATATTTCTTACTTCATCCGTGATTGAACGGAGTATCGCCAGGGTACTCGCCTTTGGATTCCTTTCGTAACTTCTTCTCAATTTGGTGATCTAAAAAGTTCGCAAGATTAGATATAAGAGGAAGTGAAGATTTCAAAGTAAGTGAAAGTTAGGAAATATACCTCTTTTGCTTTCCCAGGCCAATTAAATACCCAAGGATGATAGTTTGCGAGATTCGCAGGGAGTACATCGGAACCTGAAATGTAAGGTCCATTCAAAAATAGCGGAAAGACGCACCACTTGTCGTCTTTGGAATGGCGAGGAACATTGTTCTTGCCAGAATGCCAATCGATATCTTGCATGAGTATCTTGTCGCTAGGAATGTTATCTTTTCTTTTCAACCGTGCACCCCAGCGAGACCTATCGTTCTTCATATTTATCACTTCATAATTTTCAAAAAAAGTTTTCTACTGAATACTTTTCAGCAACTATCTCTAAGTTTGCGAATTTAGGGTCTCTGACTTCATCAGGATATAGAGATCCCTTACCAGCGCCACGATTGGCGAATTCAAGCATTAAACGGATGCAATCCCCACTTAATTGATAGATAGCTCGCGAGAACTTCTCATGAGAAAGAATTTCATAGAACAAGGGCAATTCGGGATTGTAGAGAGGAATGGGAAGACCTTCGAGGAGCTGACCTAGAAAAATTATGATTTTCTGATCATCACAATGATGATCAGTAAATAATTTTGCAGAAAGAATAGATGAAGATTCTTGATTGGGAATAGTGGATAAGGTGAAACCCTTCTCTTGTAAATTCGTTTGAGTCTCACCCAAAAGGATTTCGTATCTACGACCAGATGGAGCCATTCTCAGAATATGGGAATGAATAGAGAATTGAAGATCAATAGAAAGAAGAAAAGGAAGATTTACAGTAGCAGAAACGTAAATTGCGGAGGAGGAGAATTGAAGAAAAATTGCAGAGAGAAAGTAAAAAAGAAGAAGATGAGGGTGAGAAAACTATATATAGAGAAGAGTTCTCGAGAAGATAAATGCATTTAATGCGACAGGAGACGTGAATGGTCAAGAATAAACGGTTGAAAGAGACGTGTCAAGAAAAGAGTGGAAGAAGAAACACGTGTAATAAATTCTGTATAAAAGTATGGGGTCATATCAAAAACAGATAAAGATGAACAAAGCTGCGGCATTTCAAAAATACTAGTTCTCATGACATTCTCTTCTTCGCAGAGAAGACATGAGAAGAGGCAAGATGTAGGATCAGAATATCGCGACATCAATACCTCGCGAGATCAATAAACGACAACATTGCGAAGGTATCGCAGATAAGTAATATAAATGACGCAATGAATGACGACAACCAAAACACGAGAAAGATGTGAAGACCTAGCGAGATCTAGGAGAGTTGCGAGATTATATATTTGTACACTTGCGATATTTCGCAAGTCATTCCCGAAAATAAAGGACAGCTTAGCTGTCATCCACTATGTAATACCCTATATAAAGAGTTGAACAGGTCTGTTGATAGGGGGATCTTTTTTCGAGTGTTGGGCAAGTTATTAAGAGAGAGAAAGTTAGAGTGATTATAATTCTTTAACTAATTTCCATTTCATCTTGTAAGCATTTTTAAAGAGTTTAATCAATAAAAATTACAATTGTTCATCCCAAAATGATTTGATTGTATAGATTCTTGTGAGGGTTGTAGTTTAGGATTTCCTGCAACTACATATTGAGAAGAAGTTACGAAAGGAATCCAAAGGCGAGTACCCTGGCGATACTCCGTTCAATCACGGATGAAGTAAGTAATATTTTCTTTTGCTATTTTTAACAATATTGTTGCCTCTGTTTCTTATCTTCATTCGTGTGTAAATATTGGTGTTGAAGTTGCCTAGAAGAAACTTCTCAAGCTGCGAAGGCCAAAGGAAAGGGTAAAGGTCCTCTTCACAAGGGGAAATCCACTGCTCCACCTTCTAAAAAAACGGAAGATTCACTCTTCTTCTCGCTCAAGTCCTCTATCCAACGAGAGTTCTGATGAGGATGATGACGAAGTTGATATTTCTTTTGCGAAGGAGGATCATCTAACTGAATCCCCCATGGCGCTACTGTCTAATATCTTCTCAGATTCCATGCAAGGAATTGGAGATGATCGCCTCTCTAGTACATGTGAAGCTCTCGCAAATATCTGTGATGCTTCATTGCTAGAGGGTAACGATTCTCTCCAAGGGGTTTCCAGATCAGTGACTCCCAGCTTCTTAAATGCACTTGGTGCCTTGGTACATCTGTATTTCTTTATTTCTTCATAATTTTGATTTTAAATCATATCTTGATAATTTCTTTTTCTTTCTTTGTAGTCCGGGAGAGCTTCCTTTGTTGTCGCCTCAGATCTTGAGAAAAGGCGCAACACTCTTCACAAGAAAAATCTTCAACTTAGCAAGAAGAATGAAGAGTTAGAAAGTGCAGCTGCGGTTCTTCGCGAAAGGATTCAACAACTGGAAACTGAATCTTCCACACAGAAGAATAAAATATCTAGCCTTCAAAGTGCTAATCAACAACTCTATGGTATAAGATTCTTCTTTTTTCCTTGTTTTTATTCTGTCATTTATTTTTCTTTATCTGACATATCATTTTCGCATATTTATAATCTTTCTGATGAAGCCATCCTTCTTCACTCATTTCCGAGCCTATGGATAGTGATACTCTTGTTGCTCATCTCAACGAATCTTTAAACAGTTCTTTGAATAACAAAATTAGATCTCTTCCATTAAATGAACTTCAACCAGATTTCACCTATTAGAAATTGATCATAGATCTAGTTTAGGTTTAGCCAACCGATTTAAACGTCTATACCTTAGTTCCCACGAGTAAACTAATATTTTAAGGAAGAAAATTAGTAACCTTATAGATGACAAAGATCGCATTGCTAATCAAGGTGCCCAAGCATTAGCGAGATTTCAAAAACTCTTCTTAAAGTCCAAGTTGAACGGGATGAATCTCTTCGCCAAAATGCCATACTTAACGAGAGAGAATCAAATTCGTTCTCTTCTTCTCATAAATAGTGACGATGAATTCGCTTGGGCTGCGAAAGTTCTAGATAATGCCAAAATAACTTAGGTGTTAACGTTAGCCTTCACGCTGAACATACCGCCTTGGTTAAAGATATGATTTCTCGATGAGAAGGTTGTTAATTGTTCTTCTTTACTTTACCGCTTATTTTTTTGTGAAATTGCTATTAAGTTACTAATTCATTGTCATATGTTCGCAGGCCGAGAAGAGGTTTCAAACAAGAATTAAAGAACTTGAATCCGAGAAATCACAACTTGCAAAGAACTTCTCTCTCGCAATGACAAGTATTCCAAGTCAAGAAGCAACTACAAACTATCGTAGCGAATTTCAAGAATGATGATGTCCGCTTTCGCAATCAAACTATTAGGACAAATCATGATGACCACAAGTATTCCTCTTTCTTCATATCCTTGTCTTCTTGATGAGATTCCCGAAAATATGCCTTCCTTGGATGTCTCGATAGCGATGCTAGCGAAGATGAGGAGTCTGATGAAAAAGAAGAATGAACTAAGAAATAGCTCCATTTTTTTTTTCTTTCTCTTCTTGTAATATCTGTACATTTATCCTTTTAGTCTCCCATTTTTGTAATTTCTTATTGTAAATCTCTTGGACCTTCAACTACGAGTTCTACTTTGTTGTCCCTTTCCGCACATGTTAAAAGAACAATTCTTTCTTGCAATACAGTTAATCAATATTATGAGTGCGTAAGTCTATCATATGAAAATAAATAACAAGTTTATATCCTATTCATTCCCATATTTGCCTCGTGATTTGTGTTCAAATGAGAGATTTAATCGTGAACCTTTAAGTAATAATATGCCTCAATTTCGCAACTGTTGTTGCTAAGTCTTCGCAAGCAAATTTTCCATGTATATATTCGCAAACTTATTTGTTTGCATATAATCATTTTCGCAAGCTTATTTGCTTACACATTTTCTTCGTGGTCTTATTTTGCCTTCCTAGTTAAAGGTCTTACTGCGCCACCCTCGTCATTGCGACAAAATCGCAGGACGTCTTTACATTTTCATGTAATGACCCATTGATCTTGCCTTATCATTTCTTTAGTATTGTTGCCTCCAAGCAGATAATTTTATTGCGACAAGATGACAGGCCTAAACTTTCTTGCGAAGATAAAGCCACATGACATTGCCGTCTTTGCGACGAAATTGCAGGACGTCTTTACATTTTCATGTAAAGACCCATTGATCTCGCCTTATCCTTGCGTTAGTATTATTGCCTCTTCAGATCATCGCACAAATATGACAAGCCTAAACATTCTTGCGAAAATAAAGCCCCATGACATTTGCATCTTAAGACACTTATCAGCTCCCTAATGGAGGGTGCCGCCCTTATCATCTCCCCGTTTCCCCTTCAAGGAGGCATACATCGGCCATACAAGAATAGCTCCTCCCATCCGGTCTTAACAACAACCGGTTGTTTTCGCAACCTCTTATCCCTTATACCTATATGGCTTATGGTTACGAGACCGCACCCTAAGTGGAGTTTTCTTCGGGCCGAGTGCGGATGTGCCAAGACTTGCCAAGAATGGCCGAGACACTTCAAATGCCCTGCACTCTTGGCTCAACCATGTACCTCGGCGCCTTGGTCATACAATGACTCCTTGGAAGAGACCCTCGGTCGTCCAACCAGGGTATAACCTTATATATATAGTTGGAAATCCAAGGTATCTCCCCGAATGGGCTTTATTGACCCCAAATTTCCATGACTCGGAGTTCCGGGGAGGTGTAACCTTTTCCCCGAGCCATGTCAAGAGATACCCCCTTATATGACGCACTTTAGGTCTTACATTTGCCTCTTGCGAAATATCATTCGCGAACTAGGTGTACGCCATAAAGGTTTGTCCCATTCGTATATATCATTTATTTTTGATTATTTCTTCTCATTATCTTTGCGAAATTATCGCATAGTCTTGCTTTGTTTGTTGTGATCTCGCTGTAATTTTTAACCAGATTTTCATATATTCTGTCTCGCGAGACTTTCGCGAACCCCTTCTTCGATCATCATATTCTTTGTACTTTTGACATGTCTTTGTCACTCAATTTTTTTTTTTTTTTACACCTTTCACAAATCTAAGATCAATTATTTATTTCTTACACCTCTTACTTCTGTTACTCTCTGCTTCTTCATTTAAATTTCCTGATATTGCCTTCCCTTTTGAAACCATCGCAATTTCCAACTGTCTTGAGCATTGGTTTCGCAATGTATCTTCATCTCTCACTTCTATTGCGTCCACCATCAGTCTTTCCCTTCTTTGTTCTTCTTTGATGTTCTGCTTCCAGTTCTTCTTTTGAGCAGTCCTTTCCTGATCGCTGTCGTAGGCGTCAAAAATAAATTACACTTTCTTACTACTCAAAATATATAATGAAGCAAGGGCAAGAAAGGATCGTTTCCACAGAGAGGTCTTGGTTGTCAAATTGTTTCTGCCCCTATAAATAACACCGGTTTTCTCGATTTTTATAAAATTAAAACTACAATAAAAGCAAAGCACGCAAATCAAGGTTGTGAAATATTGATAAAGGTTTCATCTTCAATTGTAAACAAGTTTTGAATGTATGATTAGAATTCATATTTAATCTCGCTATCATCAAAAGCCCTAGAATATCTTATTGCAAGAATACTCCATAAATTTCCTAAGTCATCAACATACACATTAGAGTCACGATGAATTCTACCTAAAGAATAACCTAACACCTTGCGCTAATTAAGTTCAATTCCTAGGAGCATTAAGTTTCAGAAATAGGCTAATCAATGCAATTGAAATACATTGCGCACACAATTCGAACAAAGGTCAATTTCTACATATGACTACAAGGATGTATCACTACAAACCATAATCATATCATGCTACTCGTATTCAAGGTTATCGCTCGATGATGAACCCTAAAATAGCTATAGATATGGATGTGAGTTCAATTAATTCTAGACTTAACTAAACAACCATTCAATCATATTGCAATACATCAATCATGCAATTATTATAAGAGAAAACTAATTCATAAAGATCATAACTTGTTTGCAAAATCCAACTATATCTTTAACCAATAAAAATAAATCAACTACTTGGATTTTTGAAATCATCACAAAGAGTTTAGAAGAATCTATCATGTGAAACCCTAGAAAACAAGTAGAAGCCTCCCTAATGGAGATATCTAGGTTTAGAGAAAGAGTTTTCTATTTATATGTTTCTCCCTTCCCAAAAGGATACTCTTTCCAAATTTAGGTCTTCTCAAAACCCATCTCCAAGTGGTCCACTAAGCCCATGTGTGAAAACATATCTTCTAGAAATTCTGGGTCCAAAGTTGGTCGCCGGATTTGCCGACGTCATCGCTGAATCCGTTCACCTGGTCGCTGGAATTTGTCACCTAAATTTGTCTCTCGTCCACCGAGATATCTCGAAACCGTCAGCATGCAAATATGTACTCCCAAAGAACTCATCTCTCCTTCTCTCGCATTTCAAACATTCACAAGAATCATCCAAACCAATTCTTTATCCCTTGAAAACGTGCCCAAAAGCGTGACGCGTAGCTCATATATCCACCGCCAACTCTTGCATCCGACTCGTACTTCTTTTATGATTCACTGAAATATTATGATTCATGCTTCAAGCTCGAAATCCGGCATCCCGGCATAGTACCACCGGCTCGCCATTTTCGCACGCTTTCGCAGCTTTCATTCCATCCTCGGGCCCGCAAATTCTCCTAGCATTCATCTAACTTCTCGGGACATTCATCCTTGCGCATTCAACACCTCGGCTCCAGAACAATTCAACTCATGCATCCATCGTTCTCCCCGTGTAATTCAATCTTCATCTCGCTTCACGTCGAACCACCGGTGCCATTCAATTCCATTACCATTACCAACCCGAGCCGCTTCTTGCGCACCTATCTCATAATCATTTCCTTGTTTCAATCGCAGAACCCGCTCAACGATATCTACCCGACCAATACTCGTTCTTCTCAAAGATATCAAGCCAAAAAGCTGCACTGCACTCGACATCTCTTTGACTCAGCTTCATTTGCGTGCTTCAAATTCCATCTCAGCTGCATATTTCGCTTCACCAAGATTTCAGCTCATTTTGAGCCATTCTGTCACAACCAAACAATCGCTTCTTTCTATCTCAGATTCGCTTCATTCAACTTCGCAACCAAAGACAAATCAAAATCACCTTTTGCATCCATTTCAAGATCAACATTAGCTCTTCCACTTCCGTCTCATTCACCCGCACCACTTGTTCTACATCACTAGCTGCAACCTACACAAACTCAGGCAAAACCTTACTTCATCGAATTCATGGCTTAAAAATCTCTTCCTCCATCGGTTCAAGTCCATAACCTTTACTCATTCTAGCCGATCCCCGCTTTCGATCACCTCCATTTGTTGTAGCTTCGCACCTGTAATGCCAGGTACAAGTACCATCTCGTATCTCCAGAAGCAACTCCATCATGTTGACTAGCTCGACAAAGAACACCGAGTCCATCCTTGTTCTCACAAAGACTTTCCTTGGCTTGACCATCTCAATTCTCCAAGACCACTCATAAACTCGTCACTACCGCCAGCCATGGGTTTCCCCGTTTTGTTCTCGAGCACATGTCCATCTCCATGCAACCGATCAAGCTACATCAATAACTCACTACCGAGTCGACCTCAATAGCGTATCACAGCTCCAGTGCAGTCCGTATGAAATAAGGACTTTAACCCTTGCTAAGAACCCATCGAAATAAAAACCTTAACCAGAACTGATGGCAACGAGTCTGCAGGTCGACAGCCACTGGAACTTGATTAACAGACCCGAACCTTCTTCTCTGCCGCATGTGGATTTCTCTGTACAACCTTTTCTCTACCTGCACATGTGTCGGATTCTTGTGTTAAAATCCACTAACAATCAAGGCCTTTCTTTTCTTCCAGCAGGTGTACATATTGCCTAGTCTTTGTTAAGCCCGATACACCTTATGGGCTAAGCGGCTCACATCTATAACGCCAAGAGAATATGAATTCTCTTTTAACTCCCGCCTGTACTGCCACCCGGCTGCATGAGCTTTAACCGTGCAAACCGATGCCATCCATTTCGCGCCTTTTTCCTTCTCGAGCTCCACCGACTCTCATCACAAGAATCACAGCTTACTATCATCTCGGTTCGCTTCACCTTCGTAGCTCCCTTGCTTTAGTTATCATCACCATTCTCGCCGATAATCACCACAAACAAACTCCATGTCTAGAAACCCATTAATATTCTCTGTAGCTCAGCTCCATCCTCCCGGATTCCATGGCAGACTCGAGCTCATCTCACTTCACCTACAGCAACCCATCAACCAACGTCACAGCTGCCAACTTCCATGTCATTCAAACCACGAATAGCAGCACCATCAAAGCCAAGCTCTTCACTTCTTCATCGCTGCCATCAAAAGCAGCTCCACCAAACCTCATTGTCGATAATCAATGGTAGCAACACATACTACCGATCATTGTAACCCCTTATGTAAAAACCCATGGTTTAACCAGCAGTAATGAAACCTGGCAGATAACTTAGTCGATACCTCAACATTGTGGAAGCAATGCTCAGTCATACCATTGTTCAAACACTTTAAATGCGTCTTGCTGGTGACACACATATGAGTTACCGTTGGTTCATGAAACCATTCTATCTCCTTCCCTGCAATTGAGACGAACCCAGAGTTCTAAACATTCACACACACACACACATTCAATCTCAGAAACATCCATTAATCTTCATAGTTAAGTGCCAAAACTCAATGGCAGTAGCTTGGCTTTCCCGACTTTCCTTGCTTGAAATTCACAAAATCAAACCCATTCTTCTAAACTTCACCGCACTTCAAATCCCACTCCTTTTTAGCCCCGAATTCGAATGGCAACAATCACCATCGTAACCTCCGTTTTCTCATAAAACAAGAGAACCATAACCTCCTGTTGTTCTCGTGCTTGTCTTAACCTACCTCGAAATCTCTTGTGCGTAGTATAAGAATTCGATGGACCCTTGAGACTCATGGCAATTGACTTGGTTCAGCTGCAAAGGAAAGAACTTGCCTGAAACTGGTTGCAACAACATGAGTTTGGAATTCTAAGTCGCAGAAATAAAGACCCAGTACTTATTATGGGGAGGTATAAAGAGGGAGGTGCCCTGAGTAATTTTAGCAGGTGCCTATAGCAGTTCAGAGGTTCTCTAGTTTGCGACAACTTCGCTTACTTCGTATGCTTCCGGATTCTTCATACGATGTCGGATTGACTCCACTCTTTCGCCATTGGCTTCGTCTTTTCGTTCTCTTCAAGATGATTGAGAAAAAGCCCTGGATTTAGACGAGTTCCACTTCCTTTTACTCAAATGACTCCAAAACACCTATAAAACTCAAAAGCAAACATAAGATACATAATTCACACGAAAAATAGCAAAAAAAAACATAACTCTAGATAGTAAATACGGTGTATTCTACACCTATCATTTCCTCGCAAGATTCCACATCAACTTCATAGCACTTTTCTCCCTCACCCAATCTCCTTTATAACTCCAACACCACTCGGGATGAGGAAATTTTATGCACTGGTGGTAAGTCGATGCTACACCCAAGATCTCATGTAACCAAGGTCGCCCAATTAATGCATTATAGGGGGACTCCACATCGACTATGCAAAATAAAATTTCAGTTGATAATCCTTTCAGTGGTATTCGCATATGAGCTTCTCCTTTAGGTTTATTGGCGCATCTCATTAAAACCATAAATCTTATAAGTTGAAGGTATCGATCTTCGTCTTTCCCTCCCATAGTCTTGTAAGTATGGTAAAAAAAGGATGTTTACTGAGCTTCCAAATCAATTAAGATTCTATTGATTGCCCATGAATTTTCCGCCTCATCATCTTCATCATCAACGGGTTTTGGGTTAATCTCCAATCTTACCACTAATGGATCACATCATGCATCTCTCCGCCCCTCGTGTACCTCTTCCGCGGTAAAAGAAATAATATGCGTTTGCCATTCCTTTAGTGGCGATGTCTTCGCGATGTTCATTACTTCTCTATTGTCGCATCTCTTGCGAAAACCCTACCGAGAACACTATCATGAAAATCTTCAATTGTCCCGTAGACGATAGAGTTGCGAACAAGTTTTTGGCTTTCGCTCCAACTTCTACTACAAATGTTTCTTTCCTTTTGTTGTGTTTACTCCGGAATTTCGGTGGTGGTGGTAATGGTTGAGTCTTCTTCACATTTTAAGAAATGATTTAGCTTCCCTTGGTCTATCATTCTCGAGGATGATTCTTTTTAAGTTTCGCAATCATTTGTTAGGTGTCCATGAAAATGGTGATAGGAACAGAATTCATGACTTCTATCACCCTGAGAGCGGTTCATTCCCTATATTCCATGGTGCAGTATATTTTCCATCGGGATTATAGCTTCCCATATCTTCTCCACACTAGCATTCAGCGGGGGCATCTTGATTTCATCCCATACTACCCTATGAACTCGCTTCCCTCTATGATAATTCTGCCTCTGACCTCCGTAAGTTTCTTGTGGCTGATCAAGTCTTTGAATTTTGTTATTTTCGCCACGGTTATAGAAGTTTCTCTCTTTCAAATTCTTCCTGATCACGACTTCCCATGCCTACTAACTTTCGCCGACCATCATCCGTTACCATTTCTTGTTGACCCTGCGAGGTGCTCGCCACTGTGTTTATCAATTTAGGTAACAAACTTGCATTCGCAGCTCTTGAACTTGCATTCGCAACAGGGTATGATTCCATTTCATTTTGCTTTTCCTCTAGAGCAATGTACTCCTCCCTCGAAGTTCTCGCAACTCAAATATTGTGATTATATTCTTGACTCTAAAACCGGAATGTATAACAGATTGGTTGCGAACATAGCATTAATGAATGATAAAATGAGATATCTCTCATCCACACGACCAGCCATATCGCTACACATTGTCTTCCACCTCACTGTCAGATGTTTCAAACTTTCGCCAACCCTTTGTTTTAACCCAAATACATCTTCAATACCCTGGTCGAGAGGAATTATTACTTATGTACGCCCCTAAAAATATAGCTTGTAAATGGTTGAATGATGTGATTGTGTTTCTTGGTAAACCTTCAAACCATTTCAACGCTTCTCCTGTCAAACTTGATGCAAAATACTTGCACAATATAGCATCATGATTTTCCCATTGTAACAAACACCTCACATAAGCTTTGATGTGTTGTATTGCACAAGTTGTTCCATCAAAAATGCTGGTTAACGCAGTAAATTACACTTTGGGGTATTCCTCCTAGTTGTACTTCTTGTGTAAATGGAGTTTTCGCAGCCTTCCTCGTTGGCCTCATCCAATTGTCTCTTTCCTCCTCCCTTTTACTTGCTCAAAGATTCCTCTCATTTCGCTAATTCTCTCAGGATTTGTTCATTTACATCAGAATTTGAATCTACCGGTCTTTTTTAGTTCGTCTCTCTTCTCCTGCGATCATGTCTCGCTTTGACTTTCTTGTTCATCATTTTCTTCTCGTCTTTCTCTCGATCTTCTCCTTCATCTCTTTCACGAATTCGCACACCGTTATATCTATCATTTTCTCTTCTTTGCTGCCTATCGGTTCTCCTTTGTACTCTTTCATATTCTTCATTGATATTACCATTGTTGCGATTTTGTTCTCGCCTTCTTTCTCGATTATCATGATTATTCTGGCGAATTGCTTCTTCCAATTCCTGTTCTTCCATTTCTGTTCTTAATCTTTCCCTCTCGCAAGCTAGACGTACTTGTTCAGCATAGTGTCTTTCAATTTGATCTTCAATCTCTTTTTGCTTCCTCTGTGCTTCTCTCCCATACAATATTCTTCTTCCTTCTTCCTTATTTTCTTCATCAGCTGGATTATTCCGCCCCTGGCGCTGCCTATTTCCATGATTTCCATCATTTCGCCCATTTTGAAGAGTCTCGGGATGTGGGATATAACGATCTTCCATCATTTCTCTTCTCTCGCAATGTTCTACGCTTGGATTTTCCGCTTCCTCTCGATTTTCTTCATCAGCATTTTCTATAGGTAAAGTTCTCCTTATTTCCTCTCTAACCGATCTTGAGCTTGACCTTGTAGTACTTCTTGACCTTCTCGTTTTGTAATCTCATGTTTTCCATCCTCAACTCATGATTTTGTCTTGTCAAATTTGCACGTTCCTCCCGCTCTAATCGCTTTTCTTCATGTATTGTTTGTCTCACTCGCCTCTAATGTCATGATCTCTTCATTTCCATGAATTATTTCTCCAATCCCTTCTCGGTCTCTCTCCTCTTGTCCATTGTTCACCAATTGTTGTTCTTCTCCCTTTCGTCCACAAAGTCCGATCTCCAAGTATGCATGCTTACTCTATCATAATCCACAGCTCTATTCGGATCGGTTGAATTGGTGATTGAATTTGATTTTCTTCATTATTTCTTGTGTTCATTCTTGAGGATTCACCCATTTCATTTCTCCTTTCATCAGCAAGTCTCCTACTCCTTCTAACAGTTGTTGGTTATTCTGATGCATATCTTCTTCTAGCCATTTCTCAATTTCGTAAGTTGTTGAAAATTATATGAAATTCCTTCCCTATTACTCCAAATTCTTTCAAATCACAGTGGCAATCTTCACTCTCTCCCCGTTTCTAGCGCCAATATGTAGTTGCAGGAAATCCTACACTACGCCCCTCACAAGAATCTATACAATCAAATCGTTTTGGGATGAAAAATTGTAATTTTTATTGATTAAACTCTTTAAAAATGCTTACAAGATGAAATGGAAATTAGTTAAAGAATTATAATCACTCTAACTTTCTCTCTCTTAATGACTTGCTCAACACTCGAAAAGATCTCTTCCAATCAAGAAGAACTACTAGGTTTATCACTAATCAATCAACCTAGATTGTCTCTTTTCCAAGCCCTTTTTCTAGAGACCTCGGGCATACACTAGAAAAACAAAGTAAAAAAAAGAAAGAAAAAAAAATCCTAAAAGGAAGGGAAGTTCTATGCAAACACAAACAAGGCTGACTCCACCACAGCAAACCTACTGAGTTCTAGCAAACAAAAAGCATGATGACTCCACTTAGATTGTTTCTAGACCAGCTTCTAATCTTTCGAAAAGGAATTCGTTACACCTGAGCAAACCCTCTCGGAATCAATCCGAGTTAAAGTAAGTTGAATAGAGGCGAGGGAAGCTTAGTGGAGCTTTGATACCCAAGGCCTCACCCCCAGATTACAAGGCGAGCGCAGTCACGAATTCAACTCACAGAAACCATCATGAACTTCAAGTATGCTTAAAAGAGTAACCAATATTTTTCGAACGACTTGCCTATTAAGCTCGTTACCCTATCGGTCTCGTTTCTAGTCAAAATTTTAGGCTTAGGTTCGCGTTTGGTTTCGTTTTCCTAAGGCGGGCAAGAAGAGAACGGTGATGAAATCCGAACCCTTAGCTTGTATGGCCAGGCCTTGCCCTTTACTAGGAAATTAAAGCAGCCGTATTCAGTTCCTCGACATATATGCAAACGAAGGAATACAAAGAACCGCCGACGCTGGGGATTCGCGAGTGTTTCGACAAACTTACCTCCCGTTCCGCACGGGGATGAACCGCTGTAGTCGACTCGGGCCACGACTCCAATGTCGTGTACGAACCCAAGGGGCCGAGGCGATATCGTAATCGCCGTCCTTCTCTCGCACACGCTTTATATTTAAACTACCCTTCCGTAGGGTTTAAAAATAATGTCCCAAAGTTTAAAGTCCAAAGTCCAAAAATAAAGTGCAAAAGAAAAGGAAAGTCTATAAATAAAAATAATATCTAAAAAAAATAAAAATGTCTCTCTTTTTTTTTTAAATAAAAAAAAAATCTTCTTCTTTCGCTCCTTTCGCTTTGCCTTTTACTCCAAGTCTTTAAGTATTCACCAAAAGCTTTGGCAAAATTTTCTTTCGCTCCAAATTCCAAATTCTGCAAGGAAAAGACAAAAACGTAAAGAAGAACAAAAACAAATAAAAACCTAAAAAAGAAAAAAAAAATCTAAAAACTCTAGCCTAAAGACAAGTCCGCGTCGGCGGCGCCAAAAATTGATGATTATTTTCAATGATGTTGTAGTAAAAGGTTCGTTCAAGACTTGTGAAAGCAGATTTTTTAGACTTAATTTTTGTAAATAAAAATAACAAGTTCAATTAAAAAGTTGTTTGGAAATTATGGAGAGGTCAGGCTAGGATTCCGCTATTTACCAATTCCAAAGTGATACTAATTACAATCATGCAATTTCACACGTTCAATTTGATTCTCAACTATTGCAAAAGTAGATTTTTTTAGAAACAACAAATGTTAATCCAAAGCATGGGATATCAAAACCCTAGGCTAAGCATATTCCATCAATAGAAAATACAATTGTTTAACAAAAATCATAAAATCTATTTTCAATCTAGGCAAATAATCATAATTAAAAATTGCACAAATTAAATAATTAAGAATTACCACTTTTTCATTGGAAAGATAGCTTCCTCCATCGCCCCAAGGATTGGGTTTATCCCATCATTGTGTAAACTTTCTCAAAATATTGATTCATGCTCAAAAATTGTTTACAAAGATGAAATGGAGAGAAAATGATTAAAACCGGGTGTTTGCAACGTTTATAAATGTTGCAAAACACTGTTACAAAGAACGATAACAAATATGCGTCATCTGCTCTTGATAGGTGTAGAATACACCGTATTTAATATCTAGTATTTATGCTTTCTTTGCGAATTTTCATGTGAATTATGTATCTTATGTGTGCTTTTGAGTTTATTAGGTGCAATGGAGTCATTTGGAGCAAAAAGACCAATTGGAACTCGTTCAAATACAAGATTTCTACTTTTCATTGTGTAGAGGACGAGAAGACGAAGCCAATGGCGAAAGAACGAGTCATTCGGAGCTCGTATGAAGAAGTTGTGGGCAAAAGAAGAACTCGAAATGGTAAACCGGTCATTTCATCGGCTAATACTAATGGGAGCCCAGCCACATGTTAAGGGGTAGCCAGATTTGGTTAAAAGGAAATGCTATTGGGAGTCCAGCAGAGGATAAGGGGCAACCATCTGACAGATCACTAAGTACAGACTATAATTCGCTAAGGGGCACCTGCTTCTACTTTACTTAAAGGTACGGAGCGGGTCGAAGCTCTAAATTCCCATCCCACCAATCCACCTCTCGCATCAAGTACCCACCGCCGGCAAACCATGGTGAAGAAGGTGTTAAACTGTCATTTCATAGTCGAGAGATTTCGAAGCTAAGGCAAGGAAACAAATTTGCGAAAGTTTTGAAAGCCCCGGGAAGGAATTCGAGATATGGAAGAAGGAGCCGTTCGATGTTGAGTGAAGAAGAAATCTATGAACTGATGTTGAATGAGGTTATGAATGGATTTATAATGAATGTGTTCTGTGTGTTTTATAGGGAAAGAGATATTGAGAGCTTAAGAGTCTACAGCTAGCTGAAGTTCAGATCACCACCAGAACACACAATCGTTGTTTGATAAAACGCCCGAGTGAGTACTCTTGCGACAGTTCACTTCACAAAGAAATGGCTAGCCATGGGTCTCTCGGGTCATACACGAGGGGTTATAAGAAATTCACGAGATCAAGAAAGGCCAGGGAATGAGATGAATGGATTGTGGCAAAGCAAGCCAGGGTACAATGGGATTGATGGCGCAACAGTCTGCGGAGTCATTGTCGCAGATGGAGTGACGCTATGGAACTGGAACAAGTACATGATGTTGTTGGATTATCACCAATGGGATATGAGCAGATGGATGTGCCGGATGAACTCAGTGATGGGGGCTGTGTTGCCAATGACAGGTAAATGATGGTGACATGAAGGTCGAGCACCGAGAATGAAGGCTAGAGGATGGGCGAGTTTGAGTTGTATGAGATGGGAGGCCTGGATGGAACCGGGTGGTGTCTTTGGGAAGAGTCGCCACCTGTGATGATCAGGAGTAGCAGCCAGGATTGGAATTGCAGGGATTGAAGAAGTGCAAGGAATGACAGAGTGGTGCTGGAATATGGAGCAGCAAGGCCAAGATAGTGATGGCCTGAACTGTTGGAGCAGATGAGCTAATGGGTAAATCAGAGATGGAATGGAAGGCTCTGACTATGGTGCATGATTGTTGGAGCTGGTTGCAATGGTGGCTCAGGGCATTGGAAGTTGGCCAAGCAAATGGGATGGTGGCTGTGCTAATGGCTATGACAGCTGAACTGGTGCTTTCGCTAGTCTTTGGTCACTCATTGTCGATGGCTGGTGCTATCAAGCAAAGATGGATGCAGCCCGAATCGAGCTAGATAGAATGGAATGATGTTGTTTGGTTCGAGATGGCAGCCGAGCTGCAAATAGAGTCGTGAATCGGCAGGTTTGGTCTTTGTGGTGCGAGTGAGGGCTGGAGTTGAAGCAATGGCTTGAGCCGTGGGTGTCGTTGCGGTCGAATGGATGTGGTGATGAGACGAGAGATATGGCCCGAGGCGTTGAATGGAGTGAGTCTTGAGTGAAGTCGCTGACATAGTTTTGCTAGTAGCTGGATGCAATCTGAGATGGCGATGGTGTTGCAATGGCCGTAGCTGGGAAACAAAAACGCAACCAAGAATGTCGCAGAAATGCAGGCGAAACGGGGTTAAAATGGTGCGCGGTGAGCATAGTTCCGGTAGCCGGATTTCGAACCGAGAGTGTCGATCGCAATATTTCCAGTGAATCGCGAGGGGGGTATGAGTCGGATGCAAGAATCGACGGTTTGACATATGAGCTACGCATCACGCTTTTGGGTGCGTTTCGCAAGAGATAAAGAATTGGTTTGGATGATTTTTGTGAATGTTTGGAATGCGAGAGAAGGGAAGATGAGTTGCTGGGAGTGCACACTTGCTGGTGACAGCTTCCGATGACAAAAGCTACTGAGACAAATTTTCCTAGTGACGGATTCCGCTACGTGGACCGGATTCCGATGACGCCAAGCAATTCCGGCGACTCTTTTGGACCCAAAATTCCAGAGACATATTTTTTCACTCCTGGGCTTGGTGGACCAACTTGGAGACGGGTTTTGAGAAGAATCAACCTAATTTTGGGAAAGTATCCTTAAGGGGAGAAAAGCATATAAATAGAACTTTTTCTCAAAACCTAGAGATATCTCCATGAGGGAGAACTCATACTTTTGGTTCTAGGGTTTAGAAACATGATAGGTTTTCTCCTTCTTCTTGCTATGAACTCCTATGCCATGAGTAACTAAGTTTTTATTATTGGTTGAAGATGTAGTTGGATTTTGCAACCAAGTTATGATTTTTATGAATTAGTTTTCTCTCAATATTATCGTTTGATTTCTACGGGTTATAATAATTGCATGATTGAAGTATTGCAATATGATTGAATGTTTGTTTAGTCGAGTCTAGAATTGATTGAACTCACATCCATATCTATAGCTATTTTAGGGTTTTCATCGAGCGATAACCTTGAATACGAGTAGCATGATATGATTCTAGGTTGTAGTGATACATCCTTGAAATCATATGTAGAAATTGACCTTTGTTCGAATTGTTTTGCGCAATGTATTACAATTGCATTGATTAGCCTATTTCTCGAAACTTAATGCTCCTAGGAATTGAACTTGATTAGCGCAAGGCGTTAGGTTATTCTTTAGGTAGATTTCACATACGCAAACCTAATGTGTGTGTTGATAACTTTGGAAATTACGGAGTATTCTTGCAATAAGGTATTCTATGGCTTTTGATGATAGAGAGATTAAATACGAATTCTATTCATATATTCATAAACTTGTTTACAATTGAAGATGAAACCTTTATCCAATATTTCACATCCTTGATTTGCGTGTTTACTTTTATTGTTTTGCTTTTATTTTATTTTTATTTACACAATCACAAAACCCTCGGTGTTTTATATAGAAACCATAACAATTTGACAACCTAGACCTCTCTCAGGATCGATCCTTTCTTGCCCTTGCTATATTTATATTTTGAGTAGTAAGAAAGTGTAATTATATTTGTGTCGCTTACGACAGCGGTCAAATTTTGGCGCCGTTGCCGGGGAGGCAGCGGTTGTTAATTGTTTTTGGTTTCTTATTTTTGTATTTAGTTTTGTTTTATTTTTTCTTTCTTTGGTTCTTATTCGAGTTTTGAGAATCTCGTTTCAGGTGCCTATTATGGATGGAGCATATTGGAGCAATCAATACGGCTTTCAACCTCAACAACATAACAATTATCACCTTTATGGGGAGTATAATCAAAACCAATCCTTTGGCTATGATCAATACTCCACGTACCCTATGAGTTATTCTCATACATATCAACCTTCTTATGGTGGTTATGTAAGTGAGCAACCACAAGGAGGGGAGAATAGTTGTTTTCCTTATAATTTTTCCTCTAGTTTGGTAGATGAGATGCAACAATTTATGGACAGCATGGAGTCAATTTGTGGACAACCTAGCGTGGAACCAATTTCATCGACCGAATGTGCTAATAATAGTATGTTTGGCCCAATTTCTGATCGTAGTTATGATCATCCACCCATTCAAAGGGAATATAATTGGCCTAACAATACGGAAGTAAGTAATTCTACTTTTTCTTTGTCGAATGAGCTTTACCAACAAATGGAACAATATATTCAGAATTTGGATGGAACACTCCAAGAGCTTCAACAAAGTGTTTCATCTTTAAGACAAGGCATTGAAGAATACAAGGAGGAAATGAATAGTTATGTTGAAAAAGGCGAACCTTCGGGGACTGTTGTTGATATTTGTGTAGTTAACTCAACTCTTGATCGTAATAATGATCATTCACCTATTCAAAAGGATGAGTTCGAGATTAGCAACACTAAATTCAGCGAGGACCAATGTTATGATGACTATGATAGTGATGATGATTATTATGAAAATACATTGCCTAAACCAATTCATGGTGACATCCCCGAGGAGTTTATAATGGAGTCTTTTTGCGATCAAGGTGAAGTTGAAAAGGAATATGATGACACTAGTGTAGATTACTCAAGCATTGATCTTTATAACGATCAACAACCTATTCAAAAGGTAGAGCTTGAGGATGATGCAATGAGTGTTCTAAAGAAATTCCTTATGGACAATATTGCATCCGCAAAAGAGTATGTGCCTTACAACAAAAAGGAGGAATATGTTGAGAATGAGACCGTTATGACCAATATTGTGGAAGACCCAATTGAACTTGTGCATGATTGTAATGATGATGTTTATGTCGATACTTTGGTTAAGGCAGAAACGGACGAAGAATGGTTGCAAGGTTTGATAGAGGACCATGACATAAAAGAGGTGAATAATTCACTTGAATTTTTCAAGGATGAAGAGGATTCCATAATACAAGAGATTGTGCAAGGTTTATCTAACCCTTTGCCTATTATTTCTTCTCCTTTACCTCTTATTGGTTTGAATGTATGTGCTTCGAGAATATTGTTGAATGACTTTGTTTCTCGATTTCCGCCATTAGAGATACTTGATTCTCATACTATGCAGGTTATGGAACCAGAAACCATGGAGGTACCCGACTTCTATATTCTTTATACACTTCCAAGTGTGGACAAGAATAAGTGTGGGGGAAGCTTTTATCGGTTCATAGCTTCACTTTTGCTTTATATTACTAATATTTGTGTGAAGTTAGTGTTTCCAAAACAGGTTCTATGGAAGGATCCTCAACTTTTCCGACTATTGGTGTATGGGGAATGAATCTTACAAGAAGCTAAGTCGGGCCGACGACTATAAAACAAGCGCTAAGTGGGAGGCAACCCACCGGTTTTGTATCTCTTTTCCTTTTGCTTTTTATTTTTGTTTCATTTATTTTTTTTTACTGTTTTGATATCATATTTGCATCCCTATGTTTAATTTCATTGAGTCCGAATCTATCTTAGAAGAGAATTATGACGAATACCTTCTCGTCAGAAAATTTCAGACTGCGCGTAGTTCAGTCCAGAGACCATAACTGTCAGACCGTTTATCAAAACACTGTGAAATTTTGACACTGTGTAGAAAACACGTAGGTGAACAACTTTTGTGAAATGGAGTTTTTCCAAATTCCTTACCAATTTGCACAGTTTTTGCGTTTTATCTGCTGTTACGTCAGAATTCAGAACTTTCGGTTTTACACATTGAGGACAATGTGAAGTTTAAGTGTGGGGAGCATTTATATGTTTGTATAGTTTGTTTTTGACACCATTAGTGGATGGAACCATTTTGAATGCAGGAGTTGAGGAACCAATTAACTAAAAGGGAAGAATATAGCTCGAAATCACAAATTAACATGATAGTTGTTACCATATCTCTGGAATATCACCATATCGCATTATATTTTTATTTTTCCATATTTATCTATTGTTCTCTAAGTGCTTTGGTGGGTCACTAAACATCGACGTGTTATTACTGCTAGGATGAAATAGAGTGGTTGAGTTACTAGAAAAAGAAAAAAAGAAAAAAAAAATTTGAAAAAGAAAAAAAAATGAAAAAAATATATGAAAAGAAAAAAAAAAAAAAAGGACCGATCAATTAGACCAAAACGGAATAAAAAGACACTTGGGAATAGCAGTATGTGTGAAAGGCAACTATCACGTACTTGCTGACAAGAAGCATGCGCTTGGATCCGATTTGATCTAATCATGCCGTCTAAAAAACAAAAAAAAAAAAAAAAATCGACGAAAAATTGGATCCAGTTTGATCCAATCATATAAAAAAAAGAAAAAAAAAAGGAATTATTAATGTGTTGAATAAAGTCACTCTTGGTTCCCTTGTATATGCCAATTGATTTGATGTAGCATTCAAGATGAGTAGCTCAATCCAATAGGATTAGGTTCATCTTAGCAGTGACCTTCAGACAGATATGGGAAACATCGAACACTTGTGAATATTCGCCAACATCTACATCTTATCCATCTTCTTAATCTTTTCATTGTGATTGTGGTTTGTTAGTTTCCGAGTATTGTGGTTTGTTCGACTATCTAATTAGAGTTTATTTACTAATATATGAATTGAATTTGCAAGGTACCTCCTCCTGTAGTCATTTTGGATTCGTTCATTGATTTGTCACGAATAGACGGAGTTTGAAATATAGGTTTTGTAGGTATATCTCTAGTAAACCTTCACGAGACTATAACTCGTCCACTAGGGACACCTAGGGGTTTAAAGGCTTGTTATTTATGCTAAAAGTGACCGTAGCCTCGACGACACGGAGTTGTTGTATTTTATTGTTTTGTTTGATTTGCTCGAGGACTAGCAAAGTCTAAGTGTGGGGGAATTTGATAGGTGTAGAATACACCGTATTTAATATCTAGTATTTATGCTTTCTTTGCGAATTTTCATGTGAATTATGTATCTTATGTGTGCTTTTGAGTTTATTAGGTGCAATGGAGTCATTTGGAGCAAAAAGACCAATTGGAACTCGTTCAAATACAAGATTTCTACTTTTCATTGTGTAGAGGACGAGAAGACGAAGCCAATGGCGAAAGAACGGAGTCATTCGGAGCTCGTATGAAGAAGTTGTGGGCAAAAGAAGAACTCGAAATGGTAAACCGGTCATTTCATCGGCTAATACTAATGGGAGCCCAGCCACATGTTAAGGGGTAGCCAGATTTGGTTAAAAGGAAATGCTATTGGGAGTCCAGCAGAGGATAAGGGGCAACCATCTGACGATCACTAAGTACGGACTATAATTCGTTAAGGGGCACCTCGCCTTCTACTTTACTTCTTAAAGGTACAGAGCGGGTCGAAGCTCTAAATTCCCATCCTACTCAATCCACCTCTCGCATCAAGTACCCACCGCTGAAACCATGGTGAAGAAGGTGTTAAACTGTCATTTCATAGTCGAGAGATTTTAAGCTAAGGCAAGGAACAGTTTGCGAAAGTTTTGAAAGCCAGGGAAGGAATTCAGATATGGAAGAAGGAGCCGTTCGATGTTGAGTGAAGAAGAAATCTATGAACTGATGTTGTTCGATGTTGAATGAGGTTATGAATGGTTTTATAATGAATGGGTTCTGTGTGTTTTATAGGGAAAGAGATATTGAGAGCTTAAGAGTCTACAGCTAGCTGAAGTTCAGATCACCACCAGAACACACAATCAGTGTTTGATAAAACGCCTGAGTGAGTACTCTTGCAGCAGTTCACTTCACAGCAGCGGCTAGCCATGGGTCTCAGGGTCATACACGAGGGGTTATAAGAAATTCACGAGATCAAGAAAGGCCAGGGAATGAGATGAATGGATTGTGGCAGCAAGCCAGGGTACAATGGGATTGATGGCAGCAGCTGGTGCAGAGCTGTTGTCGCAGATGGAGTGACGCTATGGAACTGGAACAAGTACATGATGTTGTTGGATTATCACCAATGGGATATGAGCAGATGGATGTGCTGGATGAACTCAGTGATGGGGGGCTGTGTTGCCAATGACAGGTAAATGATGGTGACATGAAGGCTGGCGGCTGCTGAGAATGAAGGCTAGAGGATGGCTGAGTTTGAGTTGTATGAGATGGGAGGCCTGGATGGAACTGGTGGTGTGCTGGGAAGAGCTGCCACTGTGACAGATACAGGAGTAGCAGCCAGGATTGGAATTGCAGGGATTGAAGAAGTGCAAGGAATGACAGAGTGGTGCTGGAATATGGAGCAGCAAGGCCAAGATAGTGATGGCCTGAACTGTTGGAGCAGATGAGCTAATGGGTAAATCGAGATGGAATGGAAGGCTCGACTATGGTGCATGATTGTTGGAGCTGGTTGCAATGGTGGCTCGGGGCATTGGAAGTTGGCCAAGCAAATGGGATGGTGGTCATGTCTTAATGGCTATGACAATTTGAACTGGTGCTTTCGCTAGTGTGCCGGTCACTGTTGCTGATGGCTGGTGCTGCGGAAAGCAAATGTATGGATGCGGCCTGGAACTCGAGCTAGATAGAATGGAATGATGCCGGCTGGTTCGAGATGGCAGCCGAGCCGCAAATAGAGTCGTAATCGCAGTCTTTGTGTCTGTGGTGCGAGTGAGGGCGGAGTTGAAGCAATGGCTTGAGCCGTGGTGTTTGTTGCGGTCGAATGGATGTGGTGATGAGACGGAGATATGGCCCGAGGCGGTGAATGGAGTGAGTCTTGAGTCAAGCCGCTGCGACATAGCCGTTGCTAGTAGCCGGATGCAATCCGAGATGGCGAGTGGTGTTGCAATGGCCGTAGCTGGGAAACAAACGCAACCAAGAATGTCGCAGAAAACAAATGCGAAACGGGGTTAAAATGGTGCGCCGTGAGCATAGTTCCAATAGGCCGGATTTCGGAACCGAGAGTGTCGATCGCAATATTTCAGTGAATCGCGAGGGGGGTATGAGTCGGATGCAAGAATCGACGGCCGGACATATGAGCTACGCATCACGCTTTTGGGTGCGTTTTCGCAAGAGATAAAGAATTGGTTTGGATGATTTTTGTGAATGTTTGGAATGCAGAGAAGGGAAGATGAGTTGCTGGGAGTGCACACTTGCTGGTGACAGTTTCCGATGACAAAAGCGGCTGGAGACAAATTTTCCGGTGACGGATTCCGGCGCCGGTGACCGGATTCCGGCGATGACGTCAGCAATTCCGGCGACTCTTTTGGACCCAAAATTCCAGAGACATATTTTTTCACTCCTGGGCTTGGTGGACCAACTTGGAGACGGGTTTTGAGAAGAATCAACCTAATTTTGGGAAAGTATCCTTAAGGGGAGAAAAGCATATAAATAGAACTTTTTCTCAAAACCTAGAGATATCTCCATGAGGGAGAACTCATACTTTTGGTTCTAGGGTTTAGAAACATGATAGGTTTTCTCCTTCTTCTTGCTATGAACTCCTATGCCATGAGTAACTAAGTTTTTATTATTGGTTGAAGATGTAGTTGGATTTTGCAACCAAGTTATGATTTTTATGAATTAGTTTTCTCTCAATATTATCGCTTGATTTCTACGGTTATAATAATTGCATGATTGAAGTATTGCAATATGATTGAATGTTTGTTTAGTCGAGTCTAGAATTGATTGAACTCACATCCATATCTATAGCTATTTTAGGGTTTTCATCGGCGATAACCTTGAATACGAGTAGCATGATATGATTCTAGGTTGTAGTGATACATCCTTGAAATCATATGTAGAAATTGACCTTTGTTCGAATTGTTTGCGCAATGTAGTACAATTGCATTGATTAGCCTATTTCTGAAACTTAATGCTCCTAGGAATTGAACTTGATTAGCGCAAGGCGTTAGGTTATTCTTTAGGTAGATTTCACATACGCAACCCTAATGTGTGTTTGATAACTTTGGAAATTACTTAGTATTCTTGCAATAAGGTATTCTATGGCTTTTGATGATAGAGAGATTAAATACGAATTCTATTCATATATTCATAAACTTGTTTACAATTGAAGATGAAAACCTTTATCCAATATTTCACATCCTTGATTTGCGTGTTTACTTTTATTGTTTTGCTTTTATTTTATTTTTATTTACACAATCACAAAACCCTGTTTTATATAGGAAACCATAACAATTTGACAACCTAGACCTCTCTGTGGGATCGATCCTTTCTTGCCCATGCTATATTTATATTTTGAGTAGTAAGAAAGTGTAATTATATTTGTGTCGCTTACTTTACAACGATCACCTACGTAGTAGTACGACCCTAAAGGCTCTGGCGTTGACACCATTTGAAGAACGACGGTTTTGGATGTCCGTTCTTCGTGTTCTTCGTCTTCCACAGGAGCGAGAAAAATATTCTCTCGCAACTCGATCAATCTCCTATTTCAAGCTCTCTATTCTATTCCCAACTCTCCGTACCTCCTCTAAGACATCCCAAAGACCTTATTTATACTCGATAACCCCCTTGAATCTTCAAAATATCTTGTTATTACTTCATTATTCTTCACGGGGTATTCACGAAAAATAATTTCCCTTCTTGTTGTTTCACGCATCTACAACTTCCACACCTTCCTTGTTTAAATCCTCCACACTTCTACATTGACTCAACACACGCCGAATCGAAAACTAACTCCTAAAATCCCGAGAATATTTCACGTACGTGTGTATACCCCGTTTCTCTTCTTCTTCCACGTGAGTCCGTTTCAATCTAATCCAATGATATTACTAACCCCGTTTTGGTAAAAACAGCCATAGTAAATCCATCTCACGCAACAAAAAATCTCCAAGAATGTCGCCCAATATTAATCCGGTAAATACGCCGTACACCAAATTTAAAGAAAATATTTTCCCCACGAAAACACTTCTTTACGAAGAAGATGGTTGTCCCCCTATCCAGCTGTGGGTGCGAATAGCACTGGTTGCCCCTTATCCAAAGTGGGAGTCCGAATAGTAAATGTCCTCCTGGGGTTCTCCGAGTAGTTTTTCGAGACGATTTTTGCCAAAAATGTTTATTTCCCAAAAATACCTACAAACACACAAAACATCATAATAAGTACAAAATCGAGTGCCAACAATATATAGTATTGAGATCAAATTAGACACAAAAATGTGTCTATCATATTTACACATAGAAGTGGATCAGGGAAAGATCAATACTGCGGAATATTTAAAGATTCATTCTATTTTCATCAATATTTGCATAATGATATCATAGACTTGATCTTTGTTATCAAAATTTCATTATATCTTTCGTCAATATTTGCATAAAGACACACAATAGACTTAACTTTTAACATATATGGGACAATCATAGTTCACGGATGCAAACACACATATCCCATAAAATTATTTGCAATATATGAAACCAATAAGGATTAATACTGCAAAAATCATCTTCCAAACTCGTGATGCACATAGATGATTTATCCTTAGAGGGTAGAATCAATCTTTTTCGCACGGATTTACACTAAAAATTGCTACCAAAGGCGTATAAAAATATTTTCTTAACAAAGAAGAATATACAAAGTCATTAACGACCATGCACCATAGTTCACATAAGATGATTGTGAACATTCAAGAATTCCATAACAATGCGTACTACTGCCCATTCTTGAACTTCCTTCTTTGTGATTTACCAACATCATTCTTGTAAAAGCTACAAATGAGCTTAGAATAGGATTATTCCAACAATCCAAGTGCCCAAGTCCAAGAAAAGTAGAACAAGTGCGACGAAACGGAGCAAAACACTCAAAAACAAGAGACAGGACAATGACCAATCTTAACTCATCCAAATTCAATAATTCTCATCTCCGATTTTAAGATAATTCAAATAAGAAGAAAATGCAAAAACAATGAGGTCATTCCGAGTTCGGGCGAAGACGTTACGGCGAAAACAAGTTTACCGAACATCGACGTCTACAGGCCAGTTCGCACACGGGTTCGCAAACGAATTTTCCTGACCAGGAGCAGTATGCAAACGGGTTTGCGTACTAAAATCCCTGGATTTTGATTTTTAATGATGGTATGCATACCTGGTATGTGTACCATGAAGTCCAAACATCCCGAACTACTATTTTCAAACCTAAACATTTAAGAACCTTAAACACAAATCAAGTTAGGTAGAAATGAACGATAAGATGGATCATTATAAGTATTCTAAGCAAATAATAAAAACACAAATCTTGCTCAAGTTTATAGACATACCTTTTAGGAGGAATCCAATCGAATTATACAGCTTTACCAAAGATTCAAAATCATACCTAACACAATATGTGCGCCCTAATTCTCGTGCTTCCCTCACCGTATACATAACATGGCATTCCTTGGTGAGGATGCACTTACAACACAATCAAGTTTTTTTGAGATGAACAATGTCTTGCTCACCACAAGTGACTTGTAGTTGCAGGAAATCCTACACTACACTCCTCACAAGAATCTATACAATGAAATCATTTTGGGATGAACAATTGTAATTTTTATTGATTAAACTCTTTAAAAATGCTTACAAGATGAAATGGAAATTAGTTAAAGAATTATAATCACTCTAACTTTCTCTCTTAATGACTTGCCCAACACTCGAAAAAGATCCCCTATCAACAGACACTGTTCAACTCTTTATATAGGGTATTACATAGTGGATGACAAACTAAGCTTGTCCTTTATTTTCGGGAATGACTTGCGAAATATCGCAAGTGTACAAATATATAATCTCGCAACTCTCCTAGATCTCGCTAGGTCTTCACATCTTTCTCGTGTTTTGGCTATCGTCATTCATTGCGTCATTTATATTACTTATCTGCGATTCCTTCGTAATGCTGTCGTTTATTGATCTCGCGAGGTATTGATGTCGCGATATTCTGATCCTACATCTTGCCTCTTGTCATGTCTTCTCTGCGAAGAAGAGAATGTCATGAGAACTAGTATTTTTGAAATGCCGCAACTGTTCATATTTATCTGTTTTTGATATGACCCCGTACTTTTATATAGAATTTATTACACGTGTTTCTTCTTCCACTCTTTTCTTGACACGTCTCTTTCAACCGTTTATTCTTGACCATTCACGTCTCCTCTCGCATTAAATGCATTTATCTTCTCGAGAACTCTTCTCTATATATAGTTTTCTCACCCTCCTCTTCTTCTTTTTTACTTTCTCTCTGCAATTTTTCTTCAATTCTCCTCCTCCGCAATTTACGTTTCTGCTATTGTAAATCTTCCTTTTCTTCTTTCTCTTGATCTTCAATTCTCTATTCATTCCCATATTCTGAGAATGGCTCCATCTGGTCGTAGATACGAAATCCTTTTGGGTGAGACTCAAAAGAATTTACAAGAGAAGGGTTTCACCTTATCCACTATTCCCAATCAAGAATCTTCATCTATTCTTTACAAAAATTGTTTACTTGATCATCATTGTGCTGATCGTAAAATCATAATTTCGCTAGGTCAGCTCCTCTGCAGTCTTCCCATTCCTCTCTACAATCCCGAATTGCCATTGTTCTATGAAATTCTTTCTCATGAGAAGTTCTCGCAGCTATCTATCAATTAAGTGGGGATTGCATCCGTTTAATGCTTGAATTCGCCAATCGTGGCGCCGGTAAGGGATCTCTATATCCTGATGAAGTCAGAGACCCTAAATTCGCAAACTTAGAGATAGTTGTTGAAAAGTATTCAGTAGAAAACTTTTTTTAAAAAATTATGAAGTGATAAATATGAAGAACGATAGGTCTCGCTAGGGTGCATGGTTGAAAAGAAAAGAGAACATTCCTAGCGACAAGATACTCATGCAAGATATGGATTGGCATTCTGGCAAGAACAATATTCCTCACCATTCCAAAGACGACAAGTGGTGCGTCTTTCCGCTATTTTTGAATGGACCTTACATTTCGTGTTCCGATGTACTCCTGCGAATCTCGCAAACTATCATCCTTGGGTATTTAATTGGCCCGAAAGCAAAAGAGGTATATTTCTTAAATTTCACTTACTTTTGCAATCTTCACTTCCTCTTATATCTAATCTTGCGAACTTTTTGGATCACCAAATTGAGAAGAAGTTACGAAAGGAATCCAAAGGCGAGTACCACAGCGATACTCCGTTCAATCACGGATGAAGTAAGAAATATTTTCTTTTGCTATTTTTAACAATATCGTTGCCTCCGTTTCTTATCTTCATTCGTGTGTAAAGATTGTTGTTGAAGTTGCCGGAGAAGAAACTTCTGAAGCTGCGAAGGCCAAAGGAAAGGGTAAAGGTCCTCTTCGCAAGGGGAAATCCACTGCTCCACCTTCTAAAATGCACTTGGTGCCTTGGTACGTCTGTATTTCTTTATCATATCTTGATAATTTCTTTTTCTTTCTTTGTAGTCTTTTTCTTTCTTTTGTAGGAGAGCTTCCTTTGTTGTTGCCTCGATCTTGAAAAAATGCGCAACACTCTTCACAAGAAAAATCTTAAACTTAGCAAGAAGAATGAAGAGTTAGAAAGTGCAGCTGCGGTTCTTCGCGAAAGGATTCAACAACCGGGAAGTCTGAATCTTCCACACAGAAGAATAAAATATCTAGCCTTCAAAGTGCTAATCAACAACTCTATGGTATAAGATTCTTCTTTTTTCCTTGTTTTTATTCTGTCATTTATTTTTCTTTATCTGACATATCATTTTCGTAGACATTTATAATCTTTCTGATGAAGCCATCCTTCTTCACTCATTTCCCGAGCCTATGGATAGTGATGCTCTTCTTGCTCATCTCAACGAATCTTTAAACCGTTCTTTGAATAACAAAATTATATCTCTTCCATTAAACGAACTTCGAACCAGATTTCACCTCTTAGAAATTGATCATAGATCTAATTTAGGTTTAGCCAACCGATTTAAACGTCTATACCTTAGTTCTCACGAGGAAACTAATATTTTAAGGAAGACAACTAGTAACCTTATAGATGACAAAGATCGCATTGCTAATCAAGGTGCCCAAGCATTAGCGAGATTTCAAAAACTCTTCTTGAAGTCCAAGTTGAACGGGATGAATCTCTTCGCCAAAATACCATACTTAACGAGAGAGAATCAAATTCGATAAATAGTGACGATGAATTCGCTCTCTTCTAATCTCAGGTGTTAACGTTAGCCTTCACGAACATGAAAGATGAATTGTTAATCGCAATGAAATTGCTATTAGTACTAATTCCAAGTTGAAGAAGCAACTTGAATGCAAACTAAAGAACTTCTCTCTTCGTACAAGTAATTTCAAGATTTCAAGATGTTGTCCGCTTTCGCAATCAAACTATTAGACACATCTGCGATGACCACAGTATTCCTTTTTCTTCATATCCTTGTCTTCTTGATGAGATTCCTGAAAATATGCCTTCCTTGGATGTTTCTGATAGCGATGCTAGCGAAGAAGAGGAGTCCGATGAGGAGTCTGGTGAAAAGAAGAATGAACTAAGAAATAGCTCCATTTTTTTCAAATTCGTTCTCTTCTTCCTGATTTTCTTCATCAATTTGGATTATTAGCCTTTACGCTGCCTATTTCCTTGATTTCCATCATTTCGCCCATTTTGAGCAATGGGCAGCGTCGAGAGGCGAAATGATGGAATCAAGGAAGAAAGTAAAAGACACCCGAGCGGAATATCCAGGATGAAGAAAAATCGAAGAAGGGAAAAGAATATTGCATGGGAGAGAAGCACGGAGGAAGCAAAAAGGTTGGAGGATTCAATTGAAAGATACTATTACGAACAAGCATGTCTAGCTTGCGAGAGGGAAAGATTAAGAATAGAAATGGAAGAGCAGAATTGGAAGAAGCAATTAGTTACGAATAATCATGATAATCGAGAAATAAGGCGAGAACAAAATCGCAACAATGGTAATATCAATGAAGAATATGAAAGAGTACAAAGGAGAACCGATAGGCAGCAAAGAAGAGAAAATGATAGATATGATGAACAAGAAAGTCAAAGCAAATGATGAACAAGAAGATCGCAGAGAAAGATGAGAAAAGAATGATGAACAGAAATCAAAGGACATGAACTTTGAGAAGAGAGTAAAAGGTAGGAGGAAATGAACAAATCTGAGAGAATTGGAAATGAGAGGAATGTTTGAAGAATCGGTAGGAGGAAAGAGACAATTGGATGAGGCCAGCTCCATTTACACAAGAGTACAACTAGGAGGAATACCCCAAAGTGTGTAATTACATCGTTAACCAGCATTTTTTATGGAACAACTTGTGCAATACAACACATCAAAGCTTATGTGAGATGTATGTTACAATGGGAAAATCATGATGCTATATTGTGCAAGTATTTTGCATCAAGTTTGACGAGGAGAAGCGTTGAAATGGTTTGAAGGTTTACCAAAAACACAATCACATCATTCAACCATTTACAAGCTATATTTTTAGGGTGTACATAAGTAATAATTCCTACATGGCCCAGGAGTATTGAAGATGTGATTTGGGTTAAAACAAAGGGTTAGCGAAAGTTTGAAACATCGACCGTGAGGTGGAAGACAGTGTGCTAGCGATATGGCTGGTCGTGTGGATGAGAGATATCTCATTTTATCATTCATTAATGCTATGTTTATAACCAATCATTATATATTCGAGTTTTTAGAATCAAAGAATACAATCACAATGGCGAGTTGCGAGAACTTGAGGAGAGTACATTGCTCTAGAGGAAAACCAAAATAAAATGGAATCATACCACATTGCGAATGCAAGTTCCAAGAGCAAGAATGCAAGTTTTGTTACCTAAATTGATAAACACGGTGGCGAGCACCTCGCATAGGTCAATAAGAAATGGTAACGGATGATGGTCAGCGAAGAGTTAGTAGCCATGGGAAGTCGTGATCGGGAAGAATTTGAAAGAGAAGCTTCTATAACCGTGGCGGAAATAACAAAATTCAAATACTTGATCGGTAGCAAGAAACTTACGGATGTTAGGAGCGGAACTATCATAGAGGGCGGCGAGGTCATAGGGTAGTTTGGGATGAAATCAAGATGCCCCCACTTGAATGCTAGTGTGGAGAAGATATGGGAAGCTATAATCGATGGAAAATATACATGCACCATGGAATATAGGGAATGAACAACTCAGTGATAGAAGTCATAGTCTGTTCCTATCACCATTTTCATGGACACCTAACAAATGATTGCGAGAAACATAAAAAGAATCATCCTCGAATGATAGACCAAGGAAGCTAAATCATTTCTTAAAATGTGAAGAGAAGACTCAACCATTACCACCACTTTGAGAATTCACGGAGTAAACACAACAAAAGGGAAAGAAACATTTGTATTAGAAGTTGGAGCGAAAGCCAAAAACTTGTTACTGCAGCTCTATCGTACATTAAATGCAGGACAATTGAATATTTTCATGATAGTGTTCTCGGTAGGGTTTCGCAAGAGATGCGACAATAGAAGTAATGAACATCGAAGACATACACCACTAAAGGAATGGCAAACGCAGATTATTTCTTTTACCTCGGAAGAGGTACACGAGGGCGGAGAGATGCATGACGGTCCATTAGTGGTAAGATTGGAGATTAACCCAAAACACATTGATGATAGAAGATGATGATGGAAAATTCATGGGCAATCAATAGAATCTTAATTGATAATTTGGAAGCTCTGTAAACATCCTTTTTTACCATACTTACAAGACTATGGGAGGAAAGACGCAAGATCTGAATACCTTGACTTATAAGATTTATGGTTTTAATGGTCTTTGCCAATAAACCTAAAGGAGAAGCTCATATCTGAATACCCTGAAAGGATTATCCATTGAATTTTTTTGCATAGTCGATGTGGAGTCCCCCTATAATGCATTAATTGGGCGAGGCCTTGGTTACATGAGATCTTGGGTGTAGCATCGACTTACCGCCAAAGGTGCATAAAATTTCCTCATCACAGTGGTGTTGGAGTTATAAAGGAGATTAAATAGGGACAAAAGTCTTTATGAAGTTGATGTGGAATCTTGCGAGAAAAGGGGTCAAGCCAAAAGTAAGAAAATGGAGAGCGAGAACATCAAAGAAGAACAAAGAAGGAAAAGAAGCTGTGGTGGACGCAATAGAAGTGAGAGATGAAGATACATTGCGAAACCAATGCAGAAAGACAGCTTGGAAATTAGATGGTTTTTGCAAAAGGAAGGCAATATCGGAAATTTAAATGAAGAAGGTGATAGTAATGTAAGAGGTGGAAGAAATGAATAATTGATCTTAGATTTGTGAAAGGTGTAAAAAAAAAAAAAAAAAAATGAGTGACAAAGACATATCAAAAGTACAAAAGAATATGATGATCGAAGAGGGGTTACCACGAAAGTCTCGCGAGGCAGAATATATGAAAATGTGGTTAAAAAATTACAAGAGATCACAATAAATAAAGCAAGACTATGTATAATTTATAAAAGATAAATGAAGAAATAATCAAAAATAAATGATATATCCGAATGGGACAAACCTTTATGGCGTACACCCCTAGTTCGCGAATGATATTTCTCAAGAGGAAAATGTAAGACCTAAAGTGCGTCATATAAGGGGTATCTCTTGACATGGCTCGAGAAAAGGTTACATTGCTCAGGGAACCCTGAGTCATGGAAATTTGGGGGTCAATAAAGCCCCAGGGAGATACCTTGGTTTCAACTATATATATAAGGTTATACCACTGTTGGACAGCAAAAGGTCTCTTCCAAAGCGTCGATGTATGACCAAGGCGGCGAGGAGTATTGGTTGAGCCAAGAGTACATGGCATTTAAAGTGTCTCGGCCATTCTTGGCAAGTCTTTAGATATCTTTGCCTAGAAAGCCCCAAGAAAAACTCCACATAGGTGCAGTCTCGTAACCATAAGCCCTATAGGTATAAGGGATAAGATCTTTCTTAACAAGCCAGTTGTTGTTAAAGACCAGGATGGAGGAGCTATTCTTGTATGGCCGATGTCTCCTCCTCAAGGGGCAACCGGAGATGATAAGGCGGCACCCTCATTAGGAGGTGATAAGTGTCTTAAGACGCAAATGTCATGGGGCTTTATTTTCGCAAGAAAATTTAGGCTTATCATATTTGTGCGATGATCCTGAAGAGGCAATAATATTAACGCGAGGATAAGACAAGATCAACGGTCTTTATATGAAAATGCAAAGACGTCACTCATGATTTCACGCAAGGCGCAATGTCATGAGGGCTTTATCTTACAAGAAAGTTTAGGCCCATCATATTGTCGCAATAAAATTATCTTTGCAGAGGCAAGCAATAATAAAGAAATGATAACGCAAGATTAATGGGTCATTACTGAAATGTAAAGACGCCTGCGATTTTGTCGCACAACGAAAAAAGCAAAATAAGACCTTTAATTCAGGAAGGCAAAATAAGACCACAAGAAAATGAGGCAAATAAGCTATGAATGATTATATGCAAACAAATAAGTTTGCGTAGTATATACATGGAAACAACCAGAAAAATTTGCTTATAAGACTTAGCAAACAACAGCTGCGTAAATTATATTATTACTAGTTAGTTCTCGATTAAATCTCTGTTTGAACACAACAACAGAGGCAAATATAGAAATGAATAGGATATAAACTTGTTATTTATTTTCATATGATAGACTTACGTACTCATAATATTGATTAACTCTGTGATTAAGAAAAAGAATTGTTCTTTTTAACATAAAGTGAAGTGGACAACAAAGCAGTAATCGATTTGAAGGTCCAAGATTTATGTGAATAAATTAGCAAAATGGGAGACTAAAAGGATAAATGTACGAGATATTACAAGAAGAAAGAAAGAAATAAAAAATGGAGCTATTTCTTAGTTCATTCTTCTTTTTCATCAGATTCCTCATCGGACTCCTCTTCTTCGCTAGCATCGCTATCAAATACATCCAAGGAAGGCATATTTTCAGGAATCTCATCAAGAAGACAAGGATATGAAGAAAGAGGAATACTGTGGTCATCGCAGACTGTCTTAATAGTTTGATTGCGAAAGCAGACATCATCATTCTTGGAAATTAGCTACAGTTAGTTTGTAGTTGCTTCTTCGACTTGGAATACTTGTCATCATGCAAGTAGAGAAGTCCTCTACGTAAGTCAGGCTTTTTCTCGCATTCAAGTTCTTTAATTCTGTCTGCAAAACCTCTTCTCAAACCTGCGAACATGCGATAATGAATTAATGACTTAATAGCAATTTCACGAAAAAGCGGTAGTAATAGAAGAGCAGTTCACAACCTTCTAAGCCGAGAAGGTCATATCGTTAACCAAGCGTAAAGAAGACGTGAAGGCTAACGACCTTCGCGGTCAAATCATCTTTAACCAAGGCAAAGATGTCTGGCCATATGCCAACGTTAACACCTAAGTAACTTCTCGCGTTACCCAGAACTGGCACCCGCTTAATTCATCGTCACTATTTATGAGAAGAGAAGAGAGCGGTGCTGATTCTTCTCGTTAAGTATGGCATTTTGGCGAAGAGATTCATCCTGCTCAACTTGGACTGTAAGAAGAAGTTTTGAAATCTCGCTAATGCTTACAGGCAACCTTGATTAGCAATCGCGTATCTTTTGTCATCTATAAGGTTACTAATTGTCTTCCTTAAAATATTAGTTTCCTCAAAGGAGAACCTTCAGGGTATAGTGTCGTCTAAATCCCGTTGGGCTAAACCTAAACTAGATCTATGATCAATTTCTAAGAGGTGAAATCAGGTTCGAAGTTCGTTTAATGGAAGAGATCTAATTTTGTTATTCAAAGAAGCTGCTTAAAGATTCGTTGAGACGAGCAAGAAGAGCATCACTATCCATAGGCTCGGGAAATGAGTGAAGAAGCATGGCTTCACCGTGAAAGATTATAAATGTCTGCGAAAATGATATGTCAGATAAAGAAAAATAAATGACAGAATAAAAACAAGGAAAAAAGAAGAATCTTATACCATAGAGTTGTTGATTAGCACTTTGAAGGCTAGATATTTTATTCTTCGCAGTGTGGAAGATTCGACTTCCAGTTGTTGAATCCTTTCGCGAAGAACCGCAAACTGCACTTTCTAACTCTTCATTCTTCTTGCTAAAGTTCAAGATTTTCTCGTGAAGAAAGTGTTGCGCCTTTTTTCAAGATGCGCAGGCAACAACAAAGGAAGCTGCTCCCAGGACTGCAAAGAAAGAAAAAGAAATTGTCTGAGATATGATAAAGAATATCACAGAGACATTACCAGAGCACCTTAAGTGCATTTTAGAAGGTAGACGGTGGATTTCCCCTTGC